>CM053749.1:4930303-5054947 GCA_028658305.1 Pachyuromys duprasi
TGTGTGTGGACTGATCCTCCTAGCCTGGAAGTTAACACAGCGTGTGTGGACTGGTGAGATCTGGGTCCCTCTTGGAGCCTCTGTGCTTGGGCACAGAGGAGCAGGCCCTGCCTGCACAGCTCTTGTCAGCACACACACTCCCTGAACACCTGCATGCCTCTGTAAGAACCTTGAAATATCCCGGGAGAAAGCTTCGGGCCACATGCTTACTTGTGAGCGAGGCTGGGGCCTCAGTGCTTACAGGACCAGCTCCGTGAAAGCGATTGGCAGGCTGCACTGGGCCTGTTCTCCAGAGTAAGAGCCTGGGCACATAAAGGGCTGCAGGCTTCCCTGGGGGCTGTGGGGCTGCGGGGGGGGGGGGGGGGAAGCAGGTACTTCCTGTTTGCCTGGCACAGCCCTGCTGTGGTCGCTGCGGAAGGGGGACCAGGCTAATTGCCAATTTGTGTCTAAAGGAGGCAGGCTGAGCACTGCTTTGATCTTGAACCTTCTTCTATTTTTCACGTGTGCCCTCACACATCTGCTTATTATCGCTTTCTCTGGTTGGGCATGTAGCCTTCATGGTCTCTTGTGCTCCTGTTGAAAATCTTATTCACACGTTTGTATGAGCGTCTTCATTACAGACAATTTGATTTTTACTACTCTCTATTTTTGGTTTACTTCAGACCCATTGATCCACCATCATAGAAAACAAAACCAAACCATCCTGAATGATGGTTTGAGCGCTGAGGAGACCAAAGCTATGAAGCAACTTCCATGACGGAGAGAGGCCTGTCCAAGGAGCGTGGGGCCTGTGGTCATGGAGACAGATCAGCGGGACCATTCCTGGAGACATTAAGTGCAGAGCAGGAAAAGGCTAAGCTGAAAAAGTGAGGGCGGGAAGTCAAACAAGCACCTTTGTCACAGTCATGAGGGAATTCATCTCCAGAACTCACCTCACAAACAGATTAATTAAATAAAAAAAAGTCAGCCATACTAGTGCACACGCCTAATCACAGAGCTAGGGAGCCGGGGAGAGGAGACCCCTGGGGCTTACTTGGTGAATTCAAGGCCAGCGGGACCTCCCCGCCCTCTATAACAAAATGGATGGCCTCTGAAGAATGACAGATCATTCTCTCTGGCTCCATATGCACAAAGAAGAAAATCCAGAGAAGAATGTTGTTTCAGTATTTGAAGAAGGATATGGAAACTGTGCGTCTGAGGAAGCTGGGGCGTGAGCCAGTGTGGGAGAGTGCCTGCCTGTCTGCCTCATGAGGACAGCCCCAGGTCGGATTCCCAGCACTGGGGAGATGTAGGGAGCAGTGAGAAAAAGAATCTTAGAGTTGAGTCTTGGTAAACTGTATGATTCAGTCATGCAGATGACAGCTGAAACTGAAAATAAAACAAGTATAGCCATTGCTCAGCCAGGGCTGGAGGATTCTGGCCTACCCCGAAGCTCAGGCTAGCTCTCTGCCTCTCTCCCGAGTTTGGTCACTTGTCTTGTCTTTTCTCTTTTTATTCTTTATTCCCTTGAGAAAGCACCTAGGAAAGAAGAGACTTAAGATCTGATATCTGTAAAAGCGTCCTTAATCCATGCTGACATGTAATTGTCTTGGCTTAGAATCCTACACTAGAAATCATTTGTGTTCAGAATTGCCTCACTGATGTCCTGGGTCCCTGGCCGGTCCCCCCGACCCCCAGTGTTTTCCTGAGCATTCTGAACCTTGGTTATTTTAAGTGAACTTTGCTCTCATTTTGGAAGCTTTGGCATTTTTCCTTTCAGTTCTAGCGCTCTGAAATAACCCTGACAGGGGCTTATAGTGCAGCTCTGTCTCCTTTTTTTTTTTAACAGAACATTTATTTGTGAAACATTTTTTAATTTATTTTTCTGTTCTTTTTGTCTATAATTTTATTGAGATGCTTAGTCTTTTGATTTTTAGTCTTCTGACTTTTTTAGTCTTCTGAGTTTTAGTCTTCTGAGTTTTTTTTTCTTTTCTTTTCTTTTCTTTTCTTTTCTTTTCTTTTCTAGCAGCACTGAGGAATTAGATTCACGGCCTCAGGCATGCCAGGCAAGCACCCCACCACGGAGCTCTACTCCCAAGCTTGTGGGGACTCTTGCCTCTCTGGCTTACAAGGTTCTTCTTCATTTTCCTGCTCTCCCTTCCCAGGTGCTAGGATTGCGGGTGCACTACCCTGTTGAGCCAGTCAATATTCTAGCCTCCTGGGTCTTGTTACATTCATAAGTAGGAAGCTCCCCTTGCAGGTATGTTTGTCAGTGATGTCCTTTAACTCCTCTCTCAGTCTAAAGGATTGCTTCTGGTGTCCTCTGTGCCTGCAACACTAGGTTCATGGGCTCAGTGGGGCGTGTGTGTGTGTGTGTGTGTGTGTGTGTGAATAATGATAGAAGAGGAGGGCGTAAACCCGAAAGAGAATTTATGGGGGCACAGAGAGTTGGAGGGGCAGAAATTACTGTAAATACAGTAATCATGTATGAAACACTAAAATAACATTTAACTTAAAAACTTAAAAAAGAAGTCTGTCAGCAGGCAGAGATGCCTGCTCTCCTCATTCAGATGAAGGCAGAGACAGCGTCACGGGACAGAAGAGGACCATGTCCTGCTTAGTTACTCGGATCTGCTGGGCTCTGATGACCTTGTACAAGAACAGGGATGGTGGCCCCCGTGCGGCCTCAGAGGGGAGGTCTCTCAGGCTTCCTCCCATCTTTCTTCCTCCCAAACTCTCTCTATCCCCTACAGTGAACCACAAACCAGAATTCCTCTCCCCAGAGGCTACTTCTGAGAGCCAGAACAGCTCTACCTCAGAGCAAGGCAGAAACCTAGAACCATTCCCCCCCTCCATAAAGTTCCACTCCCTAGGATCCTCCCATGCCTGGGAGGGAGAATTGCTTCACTGAAAAGCCAGGAGGAATCTGGAAAGACAGGCCTGGTGGCGGGCACTTCCCTAGAAGGTGTGAGCTCATGCCTTGGTGCTCAGTCACCCTCACATCTGCTCACCCTCTGTGGTACCTACGCTCTGGAACAGATAGTGCTCATTTCTGAAGGCTCTTGGACCACAGCAAACTTTTCTAGCAAACTTACACTTTTCTCTGGCTCACCTGCCCTTTCCTTTAGGCACATCCTTGGGACCCATAAGGTGGGAGAGGCCACCACAGACAAACCCCTCAACACTAGGAACGCCCAGTGCCATGTCCAAAGAAAGGCTGAGCTCTCTCTGTCTCTCGGTCGTGGGATGTCACTCCTGGTCCTACCTGCTGTAAGCAGAAGTCTCTGAGCGCAATGTGAAGGAGAAGAAAGGAAGAAGAGGGGGCACCTCTGCTCACTGACAGTCTTCTCTTTTCATTTTATTTTAACTTCTTAAATGAAACTGAGTATTTCACACATGAGTCCTATATTTACATCGCTGTGTTTATACCCAGCTGCTTCAGTGCCTTTTAAATGGCAGGCGTCAATCTCTCTCTCTCTCTCTCTCTCTTTTTTCTACCTCTGTGTCCTGGCTACCTCGCTCAGTCCCAGTTTCTTGCCAAGAAAAGTGAGTGAATGGGGCTAGAGATATAGCTCAGTTAATAAAGTGCTTGCTTTTTCAGGGCTGGGACCTACGTGTGAGCTCCTGGAACTACTTTGTAAAATAAGCCACACATGGATGGACCTGTGAAATGGCCCAGCAGGTGAAAACACCCGCCTCTCTAGGTTGGGTTTGATCTCTGAAACCCATAGTGATAGCAGAGAGACAACTCCTGAAAATCGACCTTTGGTCTCCATGTGTGTGCTGTAGCACATGTGAGCCCATATGCACACATATCACAAACACAAACACTAATCAAAAAGAGCCCATCAAGGCCAGGCGTCGGGGTGCACCTGTGTAATCATCAGGGCTGCTTGGGAGGCAGAAACAGGTGGGTCTCTGGTGCTCTCCGACCAGCCAGCTGAGCTGAAATGTCACACTCCAAGACAGCGAGAGGCCCTGTCTCACAAAACAAGGTGGACAGCACCTGAGGAGTAGCACTAGAGCTTGACTTTCTGCCCTCCACGTGCATCTGCTCCCTACCCCACCCCCACTGCCCTGCAACACATACTCACAGGTGGGGACAAACTGCCCCCACAACTGCACTGTAAGTACAACAAGGAAAACTGGTGAGCAGTGAGGAAGGTCTACTGAGGAAGACCTTTGACCTTTGGCAGCCCCTTGGATTGGATGCAGCCTGGAGACACTTTCTCTCAGGGCCTTCTTTCCTAAAAGGGCGATAGGGAGGGCTCACATGCTTCCCTCCAGCCAGAACACACTCATGTTCACAAAAGTGAAAGCAACTTTAGGCCCAGGGAGATCAAGGCTCGTTGAAGAGTCCATTACCTAACTTCTCACCTGAGCAACCATGACAAGCTGAACCAGAGAGAGAAGCTCCCTCGACCTACAGGCAGGCAGCAGGGGAGACAGCAACTCTCTACACAACCCAGGGAAGGTGTGAGACACTGTGGAGTGTGCTGAGGCCTTAGACCCAAGGAATGTCTCCTCAACACCCTACTTCTGCCTCCCAGCACCCCACTTCCTTCTATTTTTGTAACCTACAGAGGAACAGGAAGAGGTCTTTTTGGCTTTGTGTTTTTAAGCACTATGGTCTGCCTTTGTTCTAGGAGCTGATGATGCTGAACTTGCCGCACAGAAGAAATGTGACCCTGGGCAAGGGCTGTAGAAGCTTCCAGACTGTCTTCTTCATTGTCACCTCCCTCCAGCTGGGGCGAGGGCCCTCAGCTCAGTTGATATGACACAGAGGTCCAACTTGGAAATGACCCCAAGATTCTTTAATCAGCGAAAGAGATAGGAGCAGCCACGTTCAGGTTGGCAGAGGTGCCCAGTTCCAGCCTGCCCGCTGCGCCCACTCTCTGGCACAGATGTCCCCTGCAGGCCTCCCCTTGCAAAGTCCCAGTAAAAATCTTTGGGGACACATGGATCAGGCGGAGAGGCTGTGGCTAAGCTCAGTGCTCAGGGTTGGACACGGTCTATCTAGAATGGGTCTCTCCATGCTGGTAGGAAGTGGAATAGATGTGGACAGCTTCCCTCAGAAACATGTGAGCTTCACAGCGGCCACTGATTTTCTTTGTTCCTTTCTCACTTCTAGTCTCCACTTCTGGCCTCTTCTTTAGTTCTTATTGTATACTTAGCGCTCTCTCAGTCTCTCTCACTGTTCAAGCATTTCCCCGGTAATGAGCCTTTCTTTAACTCAAAGGAAGGAGTTAGAAAATGTAACCAGCAAGCTAGTTTTCATTTTGACGTAGTGCAAGGGGTTCATGGTGACCTCAGGGGCTTGGACGACACCTGGCCACTGGCTAACATGGGGGAGGGTGGTAGTGTGAGCAATGCTTGTTTGCCTGCTATAAAATTTGTTCCTTCTAGAGTATCAGTGAGCTGGAATAACTGTGGACACTCACAGCTTGCTATCTCGATGTGGTGAGGCAGAAAGCCAATGTGTAAGTGCACGAACTACTTATTTTCACAGAGGACCAAGAGCTTGCTCATCTAAGCTGAGAGGACCTCAACTCAGAAAACAAATATTTTGTGAATGAACGTTAAGTGTGTAAACGACGGATCCAGGGGTTCTAGGAGAAAGCTTTGAGACGTGACTCCCACCTTCACCATTCCCAATTCCTCTGCAGAGCACACATATTGATAGTGATATTTGTGACAGGAGCCGAGCAGTGTAAAATTAAAACTGATACATTATACAGAAATGGAGTGCCTACACTATCTCATCTATTTTCCCCTTTGAAAATGGTTTTTAAAGTTTACAGACTGGCAGGGCGGTGGTGGCGCACACCTTTAATGCCAGCACTCGGGAGGCAGAGGCAGGAGGATCTCTGAGTTAGAGCCCAGCCTGGTCCACAGAGTAAGGTCCAGGACAGCCAGGGCCACACAGAGAAACCCTAACTTGAAAAACAAAAACAAACCAACATATACAGCCCAAGCCCAGACACCTAGCTGCTCTTCGAATGAGCGAATGAACCTTTTGCATCTTTGCCTTACATAGTCAGGATTTCACACATTTTTCACATCCCCGAGTCTCTGAACTTAGATACCTTTTAAAGTTAATGGCGTTTCACGGTGACTTTCCTCCTGAGTGGCACATAAGATCATAGAAGGTTTTAAAATAAGTAGTTTAGGTATGACAAAACTAGTTTTGTATGTAAGTAGTTTAGGTATGAGTGATCTTAATAGTTTTCAAATCTTTTCACTAATGTTTTCGGTTAGCATATAAAGTGATGTGTTTCGCTGGGACGCAGCTTATACATGTTTATCATTATACTTCATTTCACCCTAACTCCTTGATGATAGCCCTCCTTTCCCCCAGGAATCTCTCCTTTTGTTGCACAGGTCCTCTGACTGCCTTTACCCCTTCCTCTCCCTTTGAACCTCTTCTCTCTTGGTAGTCTCCCTTCTACATGTTTGTGTATTTTGTGTGAGTGTGTTTGTGTGTGTGTGTGTATGATATACATACAATCCCAGCGTAAGAGAGCCTGAGGCAGGATGAGCAAGCAGCACGCCGATGTATTAGTTTGCTTTCTATTACTGTGGTTAAAGTACTGTGGCCAAAAGCAAGTTTAGCCAGAAAGGAGTTAACTTGGCTTACCCATTTCACAGTTCAGCACTGAAGGCAGAAATTCAAGCAGGGCAGGAAGCTGGAGGCCAGAATCAAATCTGAGCCCACAGAGAACACTGCTTACCGACTTACTCTCATGGGTTGCCCAGACTATTTTCTCACCCAATCCAGGACCACCTCGGGTGGCACACCCACAGTGGTCTGAGGCCTCAAACATCCATCGTTAATCAAGCAAATGCCCCACAGACTTGCCTGCAGGCCAATCTTGTGAAGGCGATCCTTCAATCAACACCCCCTGCTCCTGGGTGATTCCAGTTTGTTTCAGGTTAACAAGAGTAACCAGGGCAGCCAGCTACATAGAGACATGTCATTTCCAAAAGCAAACAAGTGAACAGAGCTTGTGATTGTATCTGCCAAGTCATATTCCACTACATGCTTACTGTACAATTAAATTATCTTTCTGCTTATTGATGGACATTTAGATTCCTTCCAATTCCTTATGATACATGGGTTAGAAATGGGATTTTTCAAAGCTACCCCCAGATTCTTGGGAAGCTGAGGCAGGAGAATCTGGAGCTCAAGATTGTCCTAGGCAACATAACGAGATTGTATCTCACAGAACAAAACAAAACGGAGAATTTCAAGCTGGCCACGGCAGTGCGTGGCTGTAGCACCAGCTTAAGAAACCCCAGGAAGATCCTGGTTTCAAGGCCACCCAGATACTGATGCCTTATCTCAAAAATATAAAATAAATCATTTCTAGGATGCAGAGTGTGCATATTTCAGATCTGTCCGTAATTTAGTTAAGCCTGCCTTTAGAAAGCTGTAAGCTTTCTAATAGAAATTTGTTATGTGTCAAAGTTGGGTTTTCAGCTCCTGAGAGGAAAGCCCTTTCTAGTTGGCTGACACCCACTTCTTTACCGGAGATCATAAGCACACCAAAAGTTATTCTTCATAAATGTCACCTTTGAAACAGTTTCTGAGGCATTAGTCAACCCAACCAACTTCACTTCTTAAACCCTTGATGTATTTTCAAACACTTTCTGTGTTTGAAAATGCCACACAAGCCCTCAAAGATTCACCTCTCAGTCACCTGGGTGTGGATGTGACAAGAACCTAAGAGGGAGGACCCCCATCTTGTCAATGGTGCCACAAAGGGGTTTGCTGTAAGTAAATTAAATACGTGTGCAAAATGAAGTGACAAGGGGTTAGTGTAGGTAAGTTTACACCAGTAGATACTTACAAACCAAGAATGTTGGCACACACTTAAACACCCACACCTGCCAGGCTGGAAAAAAAGGTTCAGGAGATCAAGGTTAACCTCTGTGAGTGCTAGTTTGAGACCAACGTGGTGCCAGAGAGATGGCTCAGAGGTTAAGAGCACTGGCTGTTCTTCCAAAGTTCCTAGGTTCAGTTCTTAGCACCCACACCATAGGTTATAACCACCTGTACATCCAGTTCCAGGGGATCTGACACCTTCTTCCAGCCTTTTCAGGCATAAATGTGGTGCATAAACATGCAGGCAAAATACTCATACACACAAAATAAATAATAATCTTCTAAAAAAAATAAATCTAACCTGGGTTTCACCAGACTCTGTATCAAGAAAAAGTTAAAAACAAATAAATAAACATATAAAATAAAAAGAAAGAAAATGAGAAACACTAAAAATTGTGTAATAGGAATTTATATAACTAGCTCATAGATGAGGGTGAATTTCTATTTATAATGCTTGAGTTTTTAGATGATGGAAATGGTGTAGAAGACAGTCTGAAGACTATGACGTTTTTATTTCTGTGCTTAATTGTGTTTGCTGCGGTTGTATGTGTACAGGCTGGGAGGTGTGAGGGCCTCAGCAGAAGTGTGGCGATCTGAGCACAATCTAGCGGAGTCTGCTCTCCTTCCCCCTTTAGGTGGTTCTGAGGACAGGACTCAGGCTCTAGCCTTACTGACTCAGCAAGCACCAGTGTAAGGACCAATTTATGAATAAATGAGGCTTACAACAGATCTTATATGAAAGAGGTTTATTAGGTGGATATGAAGAGGGTGAGAGCAGGACATGATGGGGAAAAGAGAGAGAGAAGAGGAGAGAGAGAGAGACCACGTGTTGGGTTGTCCCTTTAAGAGGTCAGGTAACCACACCTCCCAGGTATGGCCACCTGGCTGGGCGACACAAGATGACATCATAAGTTGCTAGGTAACCCAGAAGCAGGTTCTATTTCAAAATACTAACAACCAGTATCTGCTGAGCCAACTCTCAGGCTCAGAATGACATCTTCAAAAAAGTATATTCGTGGGGAAAAACAAATATTTGAACAGGAACAATGAAGTCACTGGCTGTCAGATGTGCAGCTTATAGACAACCCAATTTTCTTCTTTTTGTCTGATATCTTCCTAAGTTTTTCATTGTAAGCATATATTATTATCTTTATCACAAAACTGCACTATCGACACACTGTCCTTTCTTTCTCTCTCTTTGGTAGCTCTGACATCCCTGCGCCTTCATTATTGCCACCAACGAATAGGAGGTTCACTTGAGTTTCTCTCAGCCTTCAGAGGTGGCTGCTATGACACCCAGACAGGAAAGGCTGCTTCCAGAGGCTCCGTAACAGCTGGTGACACCCAGCCACAGTCTCCTTCCTTCAAAACAAAATGTATTTCTACAAGCCCGTTGCTCATAAAGACCCTTTCTTTACCCTCTTCCCACAATAGTACCTCAGAGCAAAGCCGCCAGGACACAGGGCTTAAGAAGCTCCAACTTGAAAGCATTGCTTCTAGGGTCCATAAACTCCTAGAGTTTTAGTTAAGGAAGGTGCTTGGAAAAATAAATGGATAAGGCCATGTGCTGACTCATACCTGTAACTTCAGAACTCCTGAGGCAGAAGGGTGAGTTCAAAGCCAGACTGGGCTACAAGTTCTGAGACCCTGTCTCAAAAACGTAAATAAACGAAAAAATATGATGTACTCTCCCTCTCTCTCCATTAAAACAGACTGGGATAAGGAAATTACAGGATGGGAAGACTGGGGATTGAGCTGGACTCTGGTGAAAACAGTTAAAATACATTATTTGAAAGACATCACTTATGAAACCCAACACGAAGTACAATGGATGACGTGCCAATTAAAAAGAAAGCAAAACCTAAGAATGATAATAACAAAACCCCAAGTCTGGGTGGGTTCAGAGTTTGAAGACCTCTCCTAGGGCCCAACTAATTACCAGTATGTCCCTCTGCTCCTGGCCCTGTGACCATGAGGTACATCTGTCCTGTGAAACTCAAACACTAGAACGGAGGCAGAGTCTGCAAGAGCGCTAGGGACCAGAAGGCTGTGGTGGTCACCGCACAAACGGAGGCCAGGAGAGGGGCCTGCTGCTGCTGCTGCTCCCTCTGCATCCCAGACGAACAATAGCTCTGGAAGTGGTGTGAACGACACCCCACCCCACCATTAACCTCAAAGAGGTGTTAATTTCACAGTCAAACTGAGGACCATTTAAATTCAGGCAGTCACAAAACAACCATTTATTTGGAACCAAAAGAACAATTTGTCTCTTGTGCATGGCCTGCCCATTAATTTCCCCAGAATAAAACATCTTCAGACAGATTCTCCTTGCTTCCAGAATGATTCAACCCACTCGAGACCTTTCAACAAAAAGAAAAGGCGCTTCCTCTCTCTTTGGCGAAGACAGCAGGGAAGAGTGGAATGCTGTCTCCAAGGAGTGCCATTTCTGGAGCAAAACCAAAGGCACAACACGGCATTTCTCTTCAGTCTGGAAACCTGTGTGACCCTTGTGGGGTGAGGGCAGTATTTCCCTCACATTGCCCATTTTATTATGTGTTCATTACATGATTTCTTTCCTTAAAGTTTCAGCCTCCCTAGCAGCTGCCATCGGATGGTTCTGCAGTGGAGACAGGGGACCTGTCTGTGTATTCTGGAACATTTGTCAGCATTCCTTGGCATCTACCCACTGGCTCCCAGCCCCACTTAGGACAACTTAAAATGTCTCCAGAAGTTGCAAATCATCTCTGATGGGAGGCTAGTCCCCTTTAAAAGCAATACTATCCTAACCCTCAAAGACAACCCAGAACCTTTCCTAAAGTGAGGCCAACTCTTCATGGTTATGAATTCTTGACATTGATAGCAGGATGTCATACCATGCACAATAAGGAAATGAAAAACCAACCAACAAACAAAGCCAAGAATATTGGTCTGTTTGGGAAACATGACTTTTGCATTCCAGTTCATGTTGCCTAGTCCTTTTGTATTTCATTCACACAGACCTCTGTGACCTGTGTACATTTCCATCTTTGTGAAGGGTCCAGTTCAACAGAAATACTTCTCTGGACTGTAACCCACTATATGACAAGCTCTGGTTGTCATGACACTCAAGTGCATATGTGTTGTCCCCGTGTCACTAGAATGGAGTTTATCAATATACCTCCCAGGGCTTTGCACAGTGACGAGGAATATGAGGAATGTGCTTCACGGTGAGTGAAGCGAGGCTGGAGTTGGGTTGGTAGAGTACTTGGCCAGCACTCACAAAGTTTTAGGTTTACTCCCCAACACTGCATAAACCAAGTGTGGTTACACATACCTGCAGTGCTAGCATCCCTGTTACACCGTCGTCCTGAGCTCAGGCTGAGGTTCATGAGACCCTGTACCCATCCATTAGACAAGATTAAACACACACACACAAATAAAATAAATAAAAATAAAATGAATTAATAATTGAAGTAAATTTTACTGTAAGAGAACTTTTTTAATCTTACAACTCAAACCTTTAGAAAACCATGTTTTTCTTGACTGTCCAAATCCATTCAAAATTTATTCATCTTTCACTGCCTGTACCACTCCCGCTGGAGTCTGTTCTGTTACTTGGAGTAAGAGTCTCCAATCTGGGCTCCATGTTTCTGCCCTCATCTTAGTCTGTTACCAACACAGCAACTGGGAAACCCCTGGAAGCATGAAATAGGTCAGACAGGTCCACCTAACACCTCCCAGTGCTGTCCCAGAATCCTCTGGTGGCTTAGAAAGTCCTGTGTGGATTCTTGCTCAGTTCCTTCTGCATTGCACTGGCAACTAAAGACGGCTGGGAATTAGTCTTCCCCATGGAGGAGTTCCCTAATTGTTCACCAATACCAAGTGTCCAGCCCTGAAATAATACAGATAAGCAACAGTAGCTGGACTCGGGAAGGTGAAATAATACAGATGAGCAACAGTAGCTGGGCTAGGGAGGGTGAAATAATACAGATGAGTGACAGTAGCTGGACTCGGGAGGGTGCATTTATATTTCTATACACATGCATGTAACATCTACAACAACAACAATAATAATGAAAAGAGGCCATGGATTTGAAGGGTAGGAGGAGAAGGGGAGGACACAGGAGGGGTTGGGTAGAGGAAAGGGAGAAAATGATGTGATTGTATTTTAATTAAAAATTTAATAATTCCCCAGAAAGCCCAATCCATCTGGTATGAAAACCCTTGAAGTGCTGGCTGTCAAGCCTGAGAACCTGTGATCAAGTCCCAGGACCCACAGGTGAAAGGAGAGAGCCAATCCCTGAAAGCTGTCACTGATGTCTACACATGCTCTGTAAAACACACACACACACGCACGCACGCACCCACACACGCACGCACGCACGCACACTATAACATCCCTGCAGAACGTCCTTGGGAACTTAGGTGTGACCCAGGGGTCTCCTGCCTCAGAACATATTTATTTAGAGTCCAGAACCTGAAGCCAGGCTCTCGGGCTGGGAATCCTGACTGCATTGCCCATGAGCTCTGCCAGTTGCTGCCTTTATTCTTCCCCCCTCCCTTTCTCTAGTTGCACACCGAATAAAGGACCCCAGTATCTAACTTGCTGCACAGCCCTGCACCCACAGTTCCGTATTGCAGGGCTTCTGTCAAGTTGCCTGTCAGTTTTCTAGTTTAGGAGTGGGTGCTAGAATAAGTCCTTAGCTCATAGAATTGTTGCAAAGAAGAACTAGACTTGGTGTGATTACCAGAACAGCACCTGGCGGGCAGAAGACATTTAATGATTGTCAGCTGTTATTATTGCTGAGGCTGCTCATTCTAGTCCCAGTTCTGAAATCCGTGGGGCCCCAGGCTCTGTCTTTGTAGGTGTATCACTAGAATGCTTGGACCTTTAAAAGGAGCATGCCTGTGAGTCCAAGACACACAGGGGTTCAGACAGCTTTGCTTCACTCTGCCCCATGGAGAGGCAAAGTCCACCTTCTAATGGCTCAGTAAACGCTGAGAAGACTCTGACAAGGAGACTCTTCCTGGCTGGTCACAATCCTTGCAAGTCTGCAGAGACAATAAAGTCACAGGCCCAGCCCAAAGGTTTGGTGACATAACAGCAGGAACCTAAAGTGACTTTGAAAAAAATGCTTAGGAAGTTTTACATAACCTTATTAACTAAGTGAAGTCCAAGGACCAAGCGAAGCCATATTGTTGGGAAGCTGTGTGGCATCCGGATGCAGGTTCAGACTCACCCAGAGCTGCAGCTTCAGGGACACTGGTTTAGGTTTTCACTCAAGTGGGGGGCACTGTGGAATGGCTTGAGAAGCTACTAATAAAGCCCAGTCTCATCATCCTGGACATTGGGATGACTTATTTATTTATTTATTTATTTATTTGGGTCAGGAGAAAATGGAACTACCAAACTAGGCTTGGGCTCTGGGCTCTTTATTCTTGTCCACGGGGCATGAATGGCAAATCTGGATGCTTTTCCATTATTGTTTAGAAGATAAATTCTATCACTTGAGCTTACAGACATTTTTACACCGATGTAAATATGTGTGTATGTTATCTCACCCCAAGCATCACAGATTTTACCTACTAAAGGAAGCAAAAGTTAAATTTAAAAATCTAAAAAGAAAAAAAAAATCTTTACCTATCACACTAACACCAAAATGAAGCAGTATTCTTCATTTAGTGATATGTTTTTCTAATGTTATATGCATGGTCTTTGCTCTTGACTTTTGCCTCATGCTGACATTTCATTTGTGGATCTACCAAAGTGGATGGCTGCATTCAGCCCTGTGGTGACTTTGTTGCTGTTTTGTTTTCTCCAGTTTGGATGACTGCTTAGTATTCTTCTCTTTACAAGCATGTTTTATACAGAGAATGATAATTGTCTCGAATCCATCCTATTAACTGTCTGGCACTTCAGCTTGCAGAGATAACCTGTAGCCTGCCTGCCTTGTGAAGATTACAGGAGATAACGAAGACAGGGCTGTTTTGAAAAGGATAAAGGAGCTATAACCCCAGGAGACAGGAAGTATCTTTATGAAGACTCCATTTGTTGAGGACTGATGTGCCAGGCTTCGGATAGTTAAAATATTTCACATGTGGTGCTCACGTAAACTTGCAAAGTCCCCTCTTGCTCTTTTATGGAGGGAGGCTCTGGTCCAGAGACACGCAGAGACAGAGCCAAGGTCACTCTTGACAGTACTCGGGAAAGCCAGTTTTATCCACTTATTAAAAAAAATGAATTTGTGTGTTCCGAATATAAAGTATGAGCCTGCTAAAGATGGTTTCCTCAAGCATACCATGCATTCTGACCGCGAGGCCTCCCCTTTTGCCTCTGTCTTCCCTACTGGTCTCCTTCCTTCCCCTTGTCTCCTTTTGTTCTCTCTCCCACCACGCACATGCACACACACACACACACACATACACACACACATACACTCTTACAAATATGTCTGTGTGGTTGTGTGCATATACAACTTTATTGCAGAAGGTACTTGAACTATGCTGCAAAGTGGAGTTTATACACACATACATAAGTGTTCTACGTATTTATGCAAATGAGAAAATACGCACTACTGGTCTTTCTGTGTCTTATTTCACATCACACGACACTCTCCAACTTCATCCTTTTTCCAGAAAATGACAGTTTCACGTTCTTTATGGCCGATGATAACGCCGCTGTGGAGAATGCTAAGCCTTAAACCCCAGAAGTTCTCAGCACTAACTTCACTTCCTCAGTCGCCAAAGGCCGTGTATAAAACAGTAGGCTACACAGGACTATAACAGCATAGTTACAGCACAAGCTGCTGAGCTGCAGAGGGGAGGGGTTGGTATAAACTGAAGTGACCCATGTGGTAGTGGACATGGGTCTCACTCTGTGATAGATTTCAAATCGAAGGGGTAGACCATGTTTACATTACTAGCACCATTGCTTTTAGTAATCGCAGGAAGCAGATCTTGGAGAAATTATTAGCCATCCGATAAGACTTTTCATAGGTCACTTAGTTTTGCAAACTATAAAGAACTAACTAACTATAAAGAACTAACTGCCAGGCAGAATTCTAAGATGTAATGGGCTTGACTTGAGTGTGTGTATGCCTGTGTAGCACTTTAAAACTCCAAAACACTACTTTCTAATTTGATAAAGAGGAATACGTAGCCTGGGTACCCAACTCAGTTAGCAGAGTGCCTGCTTAGCATCCACACGGCCCTGGGTTGGATCCCTAGAACCACAGGAACATGTCTGCAGTCTCAGCACTTGGGAAGCAGAGGCAGGAGGCTTAGTAGTTTGAGGTCATCCATCCTGAGTTCAGGACCAGTCAGAGCTACTTGAGAATTTATATTAAAAGAGAGAAAGACAGGGAGAGGGAAAAGAAGAAGGTGAAGAAGAGGGGAAAGAAGTGAGCGGGAGACAGAGAGAGGGAGAAGAGAGAGACAAAGACAGACAGACAGAAACACAGCGAGACAGAGAGAGACAGCTTTTTTGATGGTGGATTGTAAAAAGCAAAGTGCGACTCAACATGAGGAAATATTTTATTGTTACACAACTGAAAAAGCCAGTAACTTGTGGTTCATAAACAATGCTTCATACAGCACGAACAGGAAAAAGTATTGGCTGCTTCACCGACAATAACATGCTTTGGTGCCCCTTTCTCTCTTCCTAAAGCATTTGGACTTCCTTAATTCTTTGACTTAAAGAGCCATTTTTTTTAAAGGAGGAGAGAAAAATATCATTCTTATCTATGAATGAGATAACACTTCTGTATGACTGCATTTTGGAATAACACACACACATTCACATATGCATACATGCATGTAAGAATTTTTTTGCTTGTTTGTTTTATTTTTGTGTTTTGAGCCAGGGCTTGTCTGTGCAGCCCTGGCTACCCTGGAAGTTACTCTATAGACCAGGCTGGCCTCAAACAATTAATAATTTTTTTTTTTAAAAAGAAGGAACCAAGGCACTGGAGAGATGACTCAGCAATTTAGGGCACTTGCTGCTCTTGTTGAAGTCCTGGGTTTGATTCTCAGCAACTGCACGGCAATTCATGACCATCAGTAAGCCAAGCAGACAGGTGGTGCACAGATAAACACGCAAGCAGAACATCCATACACATGAAGTAAATAAATCTTAAAAAAAGAGAAAGAAACTAGATCGCAAATGAGTAACCTAAGTTTACACAACAAAGGACTAACAGCAGTTGTCAAGCTCTGGGTTGTGACCTCTTTGGGGGTTCAAGCAACCTTTTTACAGGGTTTGCTTAAGACCATACTAAAACACAAATATTTATATTACAGTTCATCACAGTAGTAGGAAACTTCTAGTTATGAAGCAGCAACAAAAATAACTGTATGGTTGAGGGTCACCACAACATGAGGAATTGCATTAAAGTGTCAAAACATTAGGAAGGTTGAGAACCACTGAGCTAGAGAAAGCAGGGCAGACTAAAAGTAATGCTAACACAGAGAATCATGTGTGAAAATAATGACACAGAGGATGGAAAACAAGAGAGAAAACCGGAAGTTGATGCTTGGAAAAGATGAACAAAGCTCTGCTTAGGCTAAGACAAAAAGAGATGACTCAACTTGCGGACATCAGGAGTAAAACTGGGGCATGACTCCCAACCTTGCCGAAGTGAAAATGTCTCAAACAGAGAACGCTAGCTGGGGTACGATGCAGTAGAAAATCTCTGGGAAATAGACAAATTCTTAGAAACACACAATTGACCCGAACTGAAGACACAGAAAATCCAATTAAGCAGTGCAAAGAAGTGATGTGGTTTGCTGTGAAGTGCCTACCCCTGACTAGATCCAAATATAAAGAGAACAGCAAGGGAGAAGAAGGCGAAAGACTTGAATACACGTTTGCACCCCAAAGTTATACGAAACACAAGAAAAGGTGGTCAGCGTGCCTAGTCATTAGGAAAATGAATGTTGAAGCCACTTCAGCCTGGACAATGGCTCTGACTCATGGTGACAGGATGTTCGAACCTTCCCACTCTGTGGGAGGAGATGGAGAATGCACAGCCACAGCCTCCATGCAAAACAAGGTTAACAGGATAACCATGTGACCCAGGGAATTCCCAGAGAATTGAAGTCAAACATTTAAACAACCCCGTAGTTTCAAAAAGATTTGTTCTATTTTACTTTTGTGTGTGTTTGTGTATGTGAATGTCTTGTGTATGTATTCTCTCTCTCTCTCTCTCTCTTTCTCTCTCTCTCTCTCTGTATGTGTGTGTGTGTAGGCTCTCGTGAGAAGGTCAGGAGACATTTTGGGGAGTTGGCTCTGCCCTTCCGCTGTGTGGATGCAGGCTCTTCCTGCTGGGCAGATCCTGCCTGTGGTCACTCCTGCCGATTCTCCTGCCTCATTCCCTGGGAGAAGTGCTGGGGTTACAGAGCTGAGCCACCACTTATGCCTATTTCACATGGTTTCAGGGATCAATCTCAGGTTGTCAGGGTTGTGTTGCAAGGGTGTTTACCCGCTGAACCCTTTCACTGGCCATATTCGAGACAAGTAAAAGATGAAGTTAATTACAAATGTTTATCTGTGGGTGAACGGAAAACAGCATGTGTGACATCCAAACACAGAACCGTGATCAGCAATAAAACAATATGATGCAGTGACCCATAGTATGCTGAAATGAACACTGGAAACGTTATAGAAGGCAGACACAGAACCCAGTGTGAGGCAATGTCCATAGCAGGTCAACCCACAGAGACAGAAGTTAATTTACTTACAGGGAAGGGGGGCTGGATATTGAATAATAACTGCTTATTCAATATGGGCACCTGATGGGAGATGAGATAATGTTCTAGAAGTGGATGTGATGCCATACAGAATAGTGAATAAGTAGCACTACCGGAGTGCACTCTATTTTAATTTATTTTTTCCAACACAGTGGCCTGGCCACCAGGCTGGCCTGAAACTCAGAGATCCACCTGCCTCTGCCTCCTTAGTGCTGGGATTAAAGGTGTGCACCCCGATGCCTGGCAAGGAATGTATACTTTAATAGGAGGGAATTCATGCCAGGTACTGTTATTCTAGCCAACTACTCATGGCTGGTGAGGGCATGGAAACTAGAGAGAGCCTACTACGTTGAGTTTTCTGACTTAGTACAATTGCTAACTGCATTCCAAATACTGATTCTTATACCCACAAATAAGTTCAGCTCTGACCTTCATTAAAGAACCTTCTTTTTGCAGGAGCCCTGAACCATTGCAGAAGTTCACAACTAGTTAAAATGTGGAGAGAGCAACAAACCAACCATGGGGTGCCTGTTCCCAATACATCTACAACACAACTCCCACGCCTAAGGCTTAGGACACAAGAGAGGGAGGATTCTAAGAGCAGAGTACCAGGACACCAGGATATGGGACAGGGACACTGAGCCCGCAAAATCTTTAAAATATGGTTGCCTAAGCAAGACCTATACAATGGCACCATCAGTTGACAGGCCAACAAAGATGGGGTAAATCTCATGGTACCCTATGCCTAGATGAAGAGCTACAGGTATTTAATGGCATCAAAGAGAAGAAAAACAGTCTTCTCTGGGAACCAAGATGCTGTTAAAGTTATTAGTACACCAAGTGGCCAGCCCTAAACACACCTACATACACACAACACTAAATGGACTCAGCAGTTTGTATACATACATATATATATATAATATATACAAACATGCATACATACATGTACATGCATTTGTGTGTGTGTAAAACAATAATAATTAAAATAGTCAATAACTCGAGGGGGAGATGGTACACACAGGATCTGGAGCAGGAAAAGGGAGGGTTTGAAGTGATATAAATACAGTAGTCACGTATGAAATTCTCAAAGAATTTTAAAAATTAAACCTAAAAAGTCTAAAATGGTAAATCTCATATTACATGCATTTCACTACCCAACACAGTGAAAACACAAAGGTCCACTGAAAGAAGTGATTTCTACGATATGAGTATTAAAATGGGAGGGGTGGGTGTTCATGCTGTGTGCACATCCTCTGACTTCTGCAGGCATCCTCCTTGAGGTTGCTAACCTTCACAGGACTCTGGGTAGCTTTTTCCTTACAAGCCTCAAAGGAAACCAGTAATCTCTTTACCGCTGCAGCCGTTCACATCAGAAATGAAAGTGTTTGGTAATTTGCTGCACCAAACTCAGCCACACTCTGGATTCAACAAGCATGAAAGAAATTATTTTCTTCACACATATGTTTGGCACAACCAGAGAAGAGATGGGAAGGGACAGAGGTTATAGCAGGGACCATTATGATTGGTAGTGACTCAGCGTAAAGTCCCACATGCAAGTTAGATTTCTGATAACTTGGTGCAGCTGAACCTCAGCTTAAACCAATGCAGCTCTTACACTCGCGGATAGTGGGGCCAGCTCTACACAGCTCAGTCTCTTGCTAGACCTTCAAGAGCAGAACAAACTTCAACCATGGCCCCTGGCAGCTCCTCTGGCTCCTTCTCTCTACTTTGCACACATACTGAGCTGTCTGTTCTGTCTGGCACATAGTAGGCACTTAGAAATGAAGTGATTGTCAAAGGAAGGTTATGAAATACTTCTTAATTCTATGTATTTTCCTACAGCAATCACATGAAATGTTATGACATACTGTTTTTTACTTGTATGTATTTTCCCATAGCAGTATGTACATGATATACGTACACACACTCATGAATGCATGTATGCATGTATGATGCACAGAGCTCTTGCTTATTTAGAGATTTATTTCGGGAAGCTGTCTCATGTGTTATGATGTATGTGGCAAGTTTGCAAGGCATCTGTGCTCACCATTACACACCCCACTGTGTGGCAAGCTTGGAGTCTGTAGGGAATGTAAGCAGGCTTGAAACTCAAAGCTTGACTTTGTAGCATTGAGATAAAATTTCTTCTTTTCCAGGTTCTTTTCTTATGGGCTTCAGTGGATTAGATGAGGTCTCAATTAAAAATCAACCCCCTGGTTGATAAAGCCAATAGATTGTGAATGCTAGCCATGTATATATATATATATAAACAGCATGTACAGATTAGCATTTGATTAAATGTCTGGCTGTTATAGCTTAACCAATAAGCTTCACACCTCTTCATCTGACTTATAATGAAATGGTCCAGAGGCTGAACACAGCTTCAGTTGGGACTGCAATGTACATTTGCTGCCATCCACACCTCTGTTGTTTTTGGTCTCAAGCCCCTATTTCTTCTAGGGATATATGCTCTCTATTTAAAGTTCCTGTCTGTGGTACTCTTGGTGCAGGGTAATTTTTCCCTCCATGAGCTAGCTGTCAGTACACTTTGCCTGGTTCCCAATTTCATTGCTAGATTTGTTTCTGGCTACTTGAACAGCACACGATTGCACAGCAGTCTTCTAAGCCCTGGGTAATACATTCAATCGCACAAGTCAGATAATACAGAGACCTGGCTAGTGGGTTTCATATCCTAGACATGTGAAAGGAGTACTACAGTGAACAGCACTACAACATGCATCTCCCAAGTATCCATCCACCCACCCATCCATCATTCATTATCCATCCATCTACCCATCATCCACCCATTCATTCATCCATTATATACCCATCCACCACTATCTATCCATCCATTATCCATCCATCCACCATCCATCCATCATTCATCTGCCATCTATCCATCTATTGTCCACCATCCATACATCATCTATCCATTCACTCTCCATCCATTCATCTATCTATCCATCATTACCCACACCATCATCCATCCATCATCCATTCATTCATCCACCCACCCATCCACCATCCATCCATTCACTTACTCATCATCCATCTGTCCATTCATCTATCATCCATCTACCTATCCATTCATCATCTAGCCATCCATTCATCATTTATCCATCATTCATTCATTATCTATTCATCCATTCATCTATGAGCCATCCACCCAGTCAATCATCTACCCATCATCCATCCATCCACCTATCCATCATCCATCCATCCATCCACCTATCCATCCATCCATCCATTCATCCATCCACCCATCATTCATCCATCTATGCATATATCCATGTGTGCATCCTTTTATCATTTATTCATCCATTCTTCATCCATCCATCTATTGCTGCCTCCCACCATAATACTAACATCTGGGAATCTAGATTTAAAACTTCATTCTTGGAAAAGATTCAAAAGGAATGAGTGCACCTAAGTTCCAAACAGTGAACTGAAGGTCAAAGCTCCCTGAGTCACTGATGTCTCTGTGAAAGAGTAGCCAAGTTTCTCCTAACTTCAATTGTGAAAAATCCTGTATGCAGTGCTTAGAAGTCAAGTTGCTTGTATCTTTTCTTCCTTCTCTAGCTTGCCCAACCTTGTACATGTATTTGGTAAATACTTGCTTGGCCCTTGCTATGTATTAGTCACTGGATTTAGACCTTGGTCATTTGTCATTCAGGTCTTTCAGTCTAGTTGTCCATCTTTAAAAAAAATCCAGGCTGGAGAGATGGCTCAGAGGTTAAGAGCACTGGCTGTTCTTCCAAAGGTCTGAGTTCAATTCCCAGCAACCACATGGTGGCTCATAACCATCTATAGTAAGGTGCCTTTTTTTTGGCCTGCAGGCACACATGCAGGCAGACTCTTTATAACTAATAATAAAGAAATCTTAAAAAAAAATCCTTCCTCTTCAGTCATAGTGTCTCTGAAACTCCAGAGACATTTGGCCTCTCTAGGTTGAGACAGATAAAAATTTCTGGTTTCTTTAAATGAAAATCACACACAGAGTGACGTGATGTTGCAGACTGAGCATGTGGAAGGTGTGACGACATCACAGCCAGTGTGTCTGGCTGTGTACAGTGAGTATGGCTATCTCAGCAGCTGTTGGAGTCTCTGCTGTGTGACCACTAGTCATGGTGGAAAGGAGATGGATTTCAAAGAGCTTGTAAGATATCTGCTTCTGTCCATCACCATGAGATGGACAGAAGGGAAGTGTGCCAGGAGGAAACTGAGTATGGCAGGATATCTAGCTATGAGTTCCTTTCCCTCATTTGTGAACTTACAAGTGATATTCCAATGGAGCTGAGGAAACTGTCTTTCTTAGTCTGATGGGTTGTTCCCAGGCGGACCAGGGCTGGAGATGGTTTGATGAGCTAGGTCATTGTTCTGTCCAGAAAGCTGCCTTCTTTCCAAGATAGCTGAAGGGTATTTTTAAAAAATGATATGGATTGCATTAAACAAAAAAAAAAAAAAGAGGAAGAGGAGGAGAAGGAGGAAGAGGAAGAAGAGAAGAATGAAGGAGTGCCCAGAGGCTGAAGGCTGCTAAGCATGAAGAAGTTTGGCCTTGGGTTCCATACAGTGAGAGGAGATAATGGATTCCTAAAAATTGTCTTCTGGCCTTCACATGTGTGCCTATCCCTACCCCCAAATAAATAAAGAATGGAATAAAAAATTTTAAAGAGAAAGGGAAGGGTAAGAGCGGGTCTTGTCTACTTTCTTGTTTTCCTTGAGTCTATCTGCAGGACACCGCTTCCCACAGCTTCCCATTTCCATACTTTCATTTTTCTAACATCCGTATTTTCTTCATGTTTTACATCTTGGAAGCTGAGAATGCTTTCCTAAGGGATGAACCTCACAGCGGTTGGAGCCACAGTCAGTCAGTCAGTTCTTGCTGTACAAGCACAAGGACTGACATTTACCCCCAGAACCTGTGCAAACAGCTGTGTGTGACCCATCTCCATCCGGACACACCCCTACTACGCCTGCATCTGGGAGGAGGAAACAGGCAGATTTCCTGGGACTCTGTGGCCAGCTAGCCCAGCTGAATTGACACGTTCTAGCCAACCAGGAAACCTTGCCTCAAAATAGGTCAACAGTATTCCCAAGGAAAGATACAAGAGGCTGTCTTCTGACCTCAACATGTACGCACACGCACACTAACACAACATGTACACGTAATCACACACACAGAGGCAACCACAAACACACACAAAATTATGGTAAGTTAGATGAGTGAAATGCAGTCATCCTAGAAATAAAGCCATATCTCATCTGTTATTTATCTGTTTCATGTGTTCTGATTACTTCTGCTGATTTATTTTTCTAACTAATATTTTAAGTTTTTTTGAGGCAGGGTCTTTCTGTGTAGCCTGGCTGTCCTAGAACTCTCTGTAGACCAGGCCGACCTCACAGAAATCCGCCTGCCTTTGCCTCCCAAGTGCTAGGGTTATACTACCACCTCCTAGCATGTTGCACTTTTTGAGGGGAGGAGAGTGCCTAGCCATTGCCAGGCCTTAGACACACCATTTAATTTTGACTTATTTTAAGCACAGACTTCACCAAGAAGGAAACTGAGGCTCAGGAAGGTGATGTCACTTGCCTGAGTTCCTACAGTCAACTCAGAGCAGCAGGATCAGAGGCTTAAGACACCCCTAGGGTCCACAGCAGAGAGCCTGTGTGGTTTTGAAGAGGGTGGGCTAGAATTTACCCTGGAAATCTTGACTAAAATGTTTTTGTGGGTCCAGGGCACAGTTGGGTTCACACCTAGGAAACTCTCTGAGGGTAGGAGCCACAGCGTGGTTAAGATGGTGACTCACACGTGTGAAGGTTCATATTTTAGCACCTGGCAATCAGAGGCAAAATTAAACCACTTAAAAATGAGCAGAGGAGAACTCGGAGCCTTGCAAGGCTTCAGGCCACAGCACGTATTACACTCCTAATTGCACCGAGATGCTGAGTTACTTTGATCTAGATTTTAAAAATGTAAAGTGGCAACATCAGGGGGACAAGAGTTGGGCCCAGTCTTGGGGTCACAGATCCAGGTGCAGAGGTCCTGAGTACCAAGGCTGTTATGATGTTTACCGGGTGGGCTTGGAATAGGGAAAGGCTGAGCTCCTGAAAGCTGAGAGACAGGATTTTTAGCCTTTAGTCTCCCTCATCTCCTGCCTGGGAGAGTTTGCCAAATTTCTCAGAACTTTCATTTAAGTTTTATAACGGTTTCTGTTTGGTATTCTGCCGGAGCTAGTGATCTACAGACGTGATTTAAGAGTTGGCAATGGAGGGTCTTGTCACTGTCTTGCTGGTGGACGCACTGGAGACAGGTCTGTCTTTGCACTCAACTGTTCACTACGTCCTTCTGGGCAGCCCTGTGGTCTTTTGATCCCTGTATACTTACTTCACAGATGGAGACAAAACAACAGAAACTTGGATTTCTCACTTTGGGCAGTTTTTCAGTCTCTCTGCACATTTCCAGCTGTTGACAGTGAGAACTGATGTCCATGCTAAAACTGAAGGGTAGGTATTAGTCCCAAAGATGCCAGGCATCCACTGGGCCAAGGCCAGAAGGACTGGAGGAAGAGGAGGGTACTCCTATTGAAGGTAGAAGAGAAAGTCTTGTCTGAAATTAGAGATTGGATTTATATTATAATACACTCAAGCTGGCAGGTTTATAGTGCCAGCTATTTAAGGAGTTTGGCGAAGAGGATAGTCAATTCAAGGTCTGCCAGAACCACAGAGGAAATTTAAGGCCAGCCTGGGTAATTAGTGAGACTCTGCCTTAAAATAAAGGGAAACAAACAAACAAACCAAAGGTTGGGGACATATCTCAGTGGGATAACACTTGCTTTATATGTGGAAGACCCTAGGTTTAATCCCCAGGACCTCTAAACAAAGAAACCCAACCTTCAGCCATTAACAAGCACCCCTAGACAACAAGAAGAATCACCCCCAGTTTTTTTGTATATGCCGGTGACATGACCAGAACCAAGTAATCCATTAATGAATGAATAAGTGCCAGGGAAAGATCTCTATCCTATTCGCATACTATCACCAGACCACAGCAGAGAAGCCAGAGCTAGTAGATTTGAATAAGCAAGATAAACTTGATTATAGGATGGTGTTTATGACATCAGGCTGTGAGAAAGATTATCAGAGTGGAGAAGAGATCTTTGCAGGGTAGGAAATAGGAGGACAGGGGAACACCAGTGATAAGCAGAAGGGAACTCACTGGAAGAAGGAAGGAGCCAGCTTGGGGGAGGGAATGCAGAGGAAGGTGGTGGGGGAAGGGAATGCCTGTTGAAGAGGTGCTGGGACCAGCTGCTGGTTCTCCTGCCAAATTACGGGCTACACAAAATGTAAGCAAACTAGCTCTTCCTCCCTCATGATTCTCTTGTCAGGTATTTTGTCCTCAGGGTGCACTGAGAAACGGACACACTTGGTAACTGTTGAGCTCAGTCAGGTCACACTGAGCGTGCAAGGTTCCTTCCCATCCCTCTGCATGTCCACCAGCATGTGTGGGTTTGGGTTTTCCTGAAGACAGCCAATCTCATGTAAGCGTGCTGAGCTAACCGCCAGGGCCACTGGCACTCCAAGATGGAATCCTGGGGGCTTCGATTTGCATCTCCTGATGACCAAAGATACTGCACTTTTTTTAAAAAATGTACTTATTAGCTATCGCAATTCTGCTCTGTTTTCCTTTCCACATTGATTTATCTCACTAAATGGCTCTCTAGTTCTGCTCAGAAAACACCATATCTTCGTTCTTTTGGGGGTTTCCATAGCTTGGCTCTGGTGACCAGTACAATAGACAAGGATGTACAGCCATCCCTGTGGAATGCCTGCATCCCTCCAGGCATAGTCCAGAACTGATATGACTGGATCAGATAGTAGCACAATGTTAGCCCTTTGAGGGATTTCGGTACTGATTTCCATAATAGCTGCACTAATTTAAATTCCTTCTATCGGTACCTGGCCCCTTCACTGTCCCTGCTGGTAAGTGTGTTCCTCTGCTTTGTTATCATAGACATTGTCACTCTGACCTGGCCTGTGACCCAATCTCAGTGGAATTTTCAGTTTCATTCTCTGATGGCTAAAGATATTGAAGATTAAAATATATATATATATATACATATATTTATCGAACACTTTTATTTCCTCATTTGAATAGTACCTGCTCAGTTAATTTACTCATTGGTTGTTTGGGTTATTTGTGTTTTAGTGTTTTAATTTATTCATTGTTTATTATTATTATTATTTTACTTTTCAGAATGATTTTTTAAAATCTGTTTTGTGTATATGGTATCTTGCCTGCATATGTCTGTGTGTGCAGCGTTCACATGGGTCAGAAGAGGACGTCAGATCTTCTAGAACTGGGGTTAAAGGTGGTTGTGAGCCATCCTGTGGGTGCTGGAACCTGACTCTGAGTCTTCTGTAAGAGCAGACAGTGCTTTTAACCTCTGAGCCATCTTTCTGGCTCCTATAATGATTATTGTTTTAAAACTTACTCTGGGAGTTTCCTACAAGTATTATGATGCCACAAATATTTCATTTCTCCCTCCAAGCCCCCACAATATGTCCCTTCCATGTAAAGCAAAACAAAACAGAACAAAACAAACAAACAAAAAAACCCAATCCACGATGTGTCTAACTAGAGTGCCTGTATGTGCATGGGTAGGGGTCATCCACAGAAACAAGGGCAACCGATGCCATCCATGTCCCCACGAAAAATGACCACTGGCCACCCCAGCCACCATGAACTTCTGAGGGTATTTTATTATTATTATTATTTCTTTTTAGTTAAAGTGTGTGTGTGAGCAGACATATGTGCACACACACACACACACACACAAGCACTCACGAATGTGAATGTAACACATGTGGAGTCCTAACCACTGAGTTATCTAGTAAGAACTCAACTTTTGAGTTCTTTCTACAGCCTGAATACTAATCACCCAAGGGCTGCATAGCTGGGAATGGTTTGTCTCCCGTTCTGTGGGTTCTGTGGGCCGCCTCCTCACTCTGCTGATGGCTTCTTTGGCTCTATAGAGCTATGTCACTTACAATGCCTGCTGTCAGTTCTTGTCCATTTCCTAAGCTACTGGTCTGGCATCTCCATTTCTGCTCTTAGTAACAGTCCAGCTATAGGATGCCAAGGGCAAGAAGTCCTTCACAACCTTATAAAAATCCAACTCCAGAGAACGGAGCGTGGCTGGAAGTCGGACCCCGGCTGGGGAGGAAGCCCAGGTTCACTCAAAGGCCTGTAAATAATGGACACCAATGGGCGGGGGGCGGGGGGGAGGCAAGAAGTATGGGGAGTGTAGTGTGTGGGTTCCGAGGCCCGGTGGGCCCGCTTGGCAGCCGAGGATGCAAGCAGATTAGCTGTGAGAAATCACTCACCCCTGATCCGCCGGCCTTGCCGTTGTGAGGAGCGGTCAGCCTCAGCAAGTCACAGACGACAAAATGTGTGAGGGGTTTTGTTGTTTTGTTTTTTCACTTGAGAGGATTTAGCCAGTTGATTAACTACAAAAAGAGGGAGTTTGGTGGGTCAAAGACTTAAGCCTTCACTTCTGGGAATTCTGTGAAGCTCTCGGAGAGAGGTTTCGCATCTCAGTTCTAGGACTCTCGTGGGTAATAGCTCACATCAGAAAACACACAGTTAAAGGATTTGGCAAGCAGGACCAGGGCAAGGGTCTGGTGGGGAAGGGATTGTGGGAAGGCTCCTCCCTCCCTCATGGTGGGGACATTTTTAAAGAGATCACGCTTCATAAAGAGATCATTGCTTCATAGCTAGGATTGGCAGGCTAAAAAATTAGAAATATGCAGTTTCTCAAATGTCATGAATTTACCAGAAAACTGAATAACGTGTTACTGTTAGAAATCATCAATACTCAGCCATTTCAACCTCCAAGAATGACAGTGGCCTATATCGGATATCAGTTAAAGAGAGCCACAAAAAACAAAAGGTTCTGTTTTTTTTTTTTTTTCTGTAATGTTTTGAGGTTAATTTAACAATTTGTTGAAGGAGCGTGAAAATCAGAGCGCACACTGCTTGCGTGTTCTGACAGTGAGTTCTTGTTTACTATTACCCAGGTTTTGAGCTGCCTATTGAAGATAGAATGGGGACCCAATAAATACCTTAGAACTTCTCTCTATAAAGATCTCATTTAAACCCGTGCTAGATTTCAAGTTGTAGTAGCTACATCTCTTATTTTATTTTATGTTTTATTTATTTATTTATTTATTTTTGAGGCAAGGTCTCATGTTGCTCAGCCTGGTCTTCAACCCACTGCAAAGCTGAGCATGACCTTGACCCTCTTGACCCCACCAGGTGTGCGCTAAGCTAGCTCTCTTCCACCTGGACTCATAGGATCTATGATTCTTTTTTGTTTGTTTTATTATATGTGTATGAATGTTTTGCCTGCATATATGTTTATGTGTCACATGCGTTCTTGGTGCCTGCAGAAGCCAGAAGAAGGCAGCAGGAGCTTCAGCTCCAGGATTAGGGTTAGGGTTAGGTGGTTGTGAGTGGCCATGTGGGTGCTGGGAACTAAACCCAGGTCCTCTGCGAGAGCAGTCGGTGCTCTTAACCCCCGAGCCATCTGTCCAGCCGGCTAGCTGTGGCTTCTTGTAGATTTGAGCCTCTTCTTTGTCTCCTGACCAGACATGGAGTCAAACCTCAGGTCTCCAGATGCAACATTCTCTCCAGTTGGCAGAGAAAGCAGTGACGGTGTTAGAGGTGCCCAGCCGCTGAAGCTCTGACTGCCTACCCCGCCAGTCCACAGGGGTTCAAGAGGGATGAAGGAGACAAAAAAAATCCCTGAAGGTGAACTGACTTCCGGGGGGGGGGTTGAGCTGAATTTATTTAAATTTCTTTTACATTTCTTTCTTTACTTTTATGTGTATGTTGTGCAATGTATTCAAGGCCACCTTTGGAGGCCAGAAAACTGTTATATTAAGGCTGGAGATACAGGTGGTAAGCTGTCTCAGGGGATGCTGGGAACTCAGGTCCTCCGGAAGAGATCAAATGCTCTAAACTACTGAGCCATCTCTCCAGCCCCTTATTATAGTTGTTTTAGAGTTACACATTTTATATTGACAAAATTAAATATCTTACATACAAAATGTTTGGAAAGATATCAATACTGTTTAGAATGGCATGCAGTTAATTAACCCAGGAATTATTGCACATTAGTTATCATTTCTTGTAAAAATATTTGACTCTAATTTCTTAGTAATTTTCTTCCTTTTCTTTTCTTTTGAGACAGGGTCTCACTGTGTAGCTGTAGCTGTCCTGGAACTCCTTATATAGACCAGGCTGGCCTTGAACTCATAGAGATCCACCTGCCTTTGCCTCTAGAGTCCTCGGAATAAAGACACTTAACATAATGTCCCATAGATTTTCCATATTGGGGCAAATGGAGTTTCATTATTTTTTGAGGCTGAAGATATTTTGTTGTATAAGCGTGCCATAGCCATTTACTCACTGATGGCCATGTAGGTTGATTCCAGTCAGGCCTGCTGTGAATTCTGTGTATCAAAAAGGTCAGTTAACGCTCTGACACACTGACTTCATTTTCTTAATTTGGACACCTAGTAGCAGCACTATCAAAGAGGAGAACAGTTTTTGTTTGTTTTATAGAAACTTCCATGTTGTTTCCAAGTGGCAATTTACAAGGGTTCTATCTTCTCCATGCCCTCTCTGGGAGTTGTGTCTTGTTCTTTTTAGTAACAGCCATTCTGGCAAGTGTGAGGAGATAGGACGCTGTGGTTTTAATTGGCATTTCCCCGATGATTAATGAAGTGCAGCGTTTGCTCATCTTCCTGTTGGGCAGCTGTGTGGTGGCTTCCTTCTCCTCCTCCTCTTCTCCCGCCTGTCCTTCTCATCTTCTTCCTCCTCCCCCCTTCTTCTTCCTTCCTCATCCATCATCCTTCTTTTCTGAGAAATAACTACTCAGATCCTTTGCTGTGCAGAGGCATTTAGAGTCAATGAGAGAGAGTTTGCCTGTCTATTCACACTTTTACATGTTATTGAAGAAGCCATTGCACAGACTGGTGTCAACAAGCTTTTCCCCCCTGTTTTCTTTAGTTTGGGCTCTTTATTTAGACATTTAATGCACTCTGTATTTATTGTAAGGGGGTTTGTAATAGGTTCTACAATCAAGTAGCTTTAGTTCTCTAGTTTTAAATCAGTGTGTTGACAGTTATTAATATTTTGGGGAGTTTCCATTGTACTTGTACTGAAGTTGTAATTCAGATTCAGGACATCTTAATTGGGTCAAGTCTTTCAATTTAAGAACATGGCATGCCTTTCCTTTAATTTGGGTGGTATTTTTCCATGCATGTTTTTATTTTATTTTATTTCATTGGTTGATGTTTTGAGACAAGGTCTTACTATGTAGCCCTGGCTGACATGGAGTTCACTGGATAGAATAGGCTGGCCCCAAGTTCACAGAGCTTCTCCTGCCCCAGCTTCTAAGTGCTGGGAGAAAAGGTTTTTATAGATAACATTTTAAATATTTAAATAGTTACAGGTCCATTTAAAGCCCCACATTAAAAGTCGATGTTTCTGAAGAGCAAACAGGTGTGGCCATGCACACCTATAATCCAAAACTGGGGGAGGAGAGGCAGGAGGGTCAGAATTCAAGGTTGGCTACATGGAGAGTTCAAGGCCAGCTTGGGATACGTGAGACTGTGACTTAAAACAAAACAAGCTAGAACATAACAAAACGAGTAGATTTGATTTAGTAGCCCAAATCTAGTAACTGAGAGAACCTGACAGGATGTGAAGACAAACTGATATGGATGTAAACAAGTAAGTAAGTAAGTAAGTAAGTAAGTAAGTAAGTAAGTAAGTAAATAAGTAAATAAATAAATAAATAAATAAATAAATAAATAAATAAATAAAAGCCCGAAGTATTTTTATCTTCTGGAAGTAAAACATTTAAAAATTTTTTTCTTAAAATATTCTCAAGGATAAAATGTTCTGTGTTTTTTCTTTCACTTAATGCACACGTATTGAATCTATTTTTTGTACCACACCAAGCTAGCTGGTCAGTGTGAGGTGGTGCTGTGTGTCAGTGTGAGGAGGGAATGATGTTAGGAAAATTTTCAGGTTTATGTGAAGGCAAAAAAGTCTGGAAAGAGCCTTGGGTTTCTGAAGAAAAAGTGGGAAAGAAAACAATAAGTCCAAATGCCATTCTTCCAACTAGATACTGAAACTACTCGGGAGAAAAAATGAGTGAAGTGTTATAAGCAATGCTGGTGTTTCTGAGGTCGGCCTGTGAACCGCCATTCAGCTATAGACTGTAGAGATATGATTAACTGTTTAACTGTCATCTTTTAAAGCTCTCAAACATGTGAAGTTGCCTGGTACACTTGGATAACCTACCACAGGGTTTCAGTGTGTATGCTGTGGATGCTTCCCCCTCGCTGCGGTGTGTACTCAGAGCACCCGGGGGACCAGGATTCCTGTTGTGCTTTCTCAGGGATGCTGTGTGTGAGCTGCAGGGTCACTCAGGACTTTAGTAGCCCAAGTCCGAGTCTGTGAGCATCACGTGCTGTGAATGAAGTGACACGGCTTGCATTTTGTCACCAGGGGACAGTGAAGGTTCAATTGATGTACAGACTTGGCCAGCCAGGTAAGTGTCTCCTTCCTTCTCTGTTGCTGCTTGCTGCAGCCATGTTAGTAATGAGAGGATAGAAGCCGTAGTCTTGTTCCAGAACATTCCGTCTTTTCTCAAGAGACCAGAACAGCAATATTGAAACCAATGGGCTTGGGGACGAGAGAGCCAATTTGAACACAAGTTCCCTTAGATACGTGGGTTTGATCACTATGGTTTAAGATTCCTGAGCCTTTCTTTCTTTGTTTATGAAACTGAAAGTGTAAAAGACATCTGACAGAATTGTTTTCAGAGTTATGGGAATAGATACATTTTCAAACATTACACTGGGTTTGACATTTTATCCTGGAGATAATTTTTTAATAAAAAAAATTGTGTGTATGGGCGTTTTGCCTGCATGTGTATCTGACCACCATGTGTGTGCCTGGTGTCCCTGGAAGTCAGAACTGGGTGTCCAGTCCCCCGGGACTGGAGTTAGAGATTGTTGTGAAGCACTATGCCAGTCCTCGGCAAGAAGAATAAGTGCTCTAAACCATGAGCCTTCCCTCCAGAATCTGCAATATATATATATATATATATATATATTCTTTAAAGTGTAAGTTTTTAGGAAAAGGACATGATTAGATTTATGTTCCAGAAAATATAAGGGTAAGTTGAAAGGACATGGGACTGAAAGGCAGCATATTCAAAACAGGAAGGCAGGTAGGAAATTTGCAATAATACAGTCTCTGGATGGCTACGAAACAAAGCAGAAGGAGAAACAGAGAGGACCGATGTAGTTTCGTTGTAAGAGATAAGACCCGTGTTTCCTTCATTTTTATGCACTGCACATTTCACATACTGTGGAGCACAGCAATAGTCATTAACAAAACAATTTCTATTTGACCATAGAGTTGACTCCATTTAACTTACAGCTCTGATGCTTTTTCTTATTACTCCACATTTTTAATTTTAAATTCTATTTATTTAGTGTGTGGTGTGGCATACACACCCAGGGTCATGTATGAAGGTCACAGGACAACTTGTAGGGTCAAGTCCTGGGGCTTGAACTGAGGTAGACTTAGTAAGTGCTCAGACCTCTGAGCCACCTGCTGGCTCTCCTTCTGTTCCTTTAACATTCAGCTTGCAGTGCTGGGCATCTTCTCCATAGTTTCCCAGAGGAGGAAAGGCTACCAGAGTTTAAAAAGTGGTCAAGTTTTCTGGTGAACCTCCGCCTGGCTTGAAAACCTCATGATGGATGAACCCACAGACAAGTGTACTTCCTGTCCTTAATGACAGAGCATGGTGACACACACCTGTGGCACTGGCCAAGAGAATGAGGATCCTGGATAAGATTGGAGACGGGAGAGCAGAAAGACTATGCACTGGTCCTATATAGTACCCAAAGGCTGGGGATGAAGAGAGATAATCCAAGAACCTCCCCACCCCACCCCTGCTCCTGGGGCCTGCCAGGAGAATCCTAACTCAGCAGTAGTATGACCCTCAAAGAATCTTTTGTGTTCTTGAGACTTTACAGCAGCCGGTGCTCTTAGGGCCCCAAAGCACAGCCCAGTTTTTAATAGCTCAGAGCAGGCGGTAGACTCTGATGAGGCTGATTGGCCAGGGAGCCAAGCCCTAGGCTCCGGCTCTAGTGCTGGAATACAAGGCGGGCCTCAGCACCTGACTTTTAAATGCGGTGGAAAGATCCAACTCAGGTCTTCCTGTTTGCAAGGCAAGTGCTTTCCCAACTGAGCTATCAGCCCTTGGCTGACTTCTTCACCCTTAGAACCATTCAGAAAGGCAAGAGCACTGCCTCAGAGTGATGGTTTCGTTGAGGGCTTGGTCCAGAATGGTGTGGAGCTATTTCAGGATCCTAGAGGTGGATATGGGGTAGAAGCAGCTAAGGACCTCTGATTCTGAACTTCCAAAGTTGTATTTTCCTGCATTTCATTTGTTAGTTACAAAAAAAAAAAAAGATTTAGACTAACTCTCCTGCTTAGGTTAGTGGTATATGAAAAGTTCCCAAAGAAAAACCATAGCCATGAAATTCTAATTCAGATTATGTACGGCATATGCTATGTCTGGGTATAAACAGAAATATCCTTTTGCCTGAGGATGTGGCTCTAGTTGGTGGAGAACTTCCCTGGTGTGCATGAGGCCCCGGGCCCCTTCCTCACCACCACATAGAACTGGGTGTTGCGTGTGGAGGTGGGAGATTAGAAGTTTAGGGTTCGCCTCATTACATAGCAAGTGTGAGGCTGGCTTGGGATACGTGAGACCTCTCCTCGAACAAAACAAAAGTCCTGTTATGAAATAGCAGCTGTTAGTAGGTGAAAATGTTTTAAGTGTCTGTAGATCTGAGCTGTCCTCCTCCCTTGTGCTTCTTTTTCATGTATGATCATATATGACTTGGGCTCCTTGTTGACTCTACCAGCTTCATTCTGTGCAGTGGGTTTTCCACGTGTGCTTTAGGATCTGTGTTTCGCAGCACATCCTGGCTGGTGTTTTCACCCGTCTCCTTTGCCTGCGGTTGCTCTAGCCACACATTTGGACCCCCAGTGCCCAGTGTGCGCTCCTCCATTCCCAACAGTGAGGCTGTTGGTGAGTCCTTCACTTAGGGATGTCAAAACACTCTCTTAGAGGAATCGGAATGCTATCACCAAGTGAGCGGGGATCCACCTTGTGTAGCTCAGACACTGGCCTCTCAAGCTCCACTGTACAATGTCGAGGAAGACTGAGGGCTGTGAACTTCTTTTTGTTCCAGTTTGAACATTGCGTCCTATCAGACCATTTTGGCTGATGAGGCACCGGCCCCACGGACCTGATTTCTACTTATGTTGCTCTTGGTAATATCAACCTAGAGCTGCAAATACCTACCAACCTCAGCGTGTCTTAAAGAGTGACTCTCCCAAGTCCTTACATAAGAAATTGACAGGTTCCTCCCTCTTACTTCCTGCTTATATGAAAGTCAAGTACCATGTTAATGTGTGCAGGTAAGTTAGATCATATAAATCTCATTTAGAGTAAATAGGGGATGTTACAATCCTGTCAGTCCTAACCATGGAGGCTGCAGATTTCTAGGGCTTTCATTTTGTTTTGAGTTCCTATAACCCACCAAACCTAAAAAAAAAAAAAAGAAAAAGAAACCAAACTGAAACTTCTCAATTTTGAAATCAAAGGCTTCTCTGAATCTCAATTCAAGTTTAGTAAAAAGAATACATGACACTTCACAAAAGTTGGTGGGAGAAAAGGTTTCTGCTGGGGGGAGGCAGTGAGAAACAAAAACCAGATTTAGGAGAAATCAGAAGAGTAAAACCTTACCCTTTCAAATTCTTCTCAGAAATTTTACATTTACCTGGGCAAATGCTTCCTTTTGGCCATTGTCTTGAGGCAGGATCCTGTCATGGTCCCTGCCTGTTTCCGGGTGCTGGGCTTGCAGATGGATCCAAGACTTTTGGTGGAACATGAGCAAAGCAGATTAACCAAGGACAAGTGCTAAGACACCCAATGACTCTATCTCTCTGTGCTGGCCCGGTATTCTCCTGCTCCAGTTTCTTACTCAGCTAGTTTGGTATCTAGGTCAAGTGCATCTTCAACACCTAAGACACAAGAGAAAGGATGGTTTTCCTTCTGAGGACTCCACATCGCTCTGGGCCCCAGGGGCATCCACTCAGCCCTGACTGACTGCTCCTCCTTCTGCTCTTACATCTCCCTCTTTATCTCAGGATTGCCCTATGCTGCACATCTGAAAACTCACATGCCTGAAAGTATTATGTGAGGCGAGGCACGGCAGCTCACATGTGTAAACCCAGCACTTGGGAGATGGAACAAGGAGGCATCCTTGGCTACAGAGCAGATCTGAGGCCAGCCTAGATTATATCATGAGCCTCTGTTTCAACAGCCTTCTTCTGTCAAAAAAAAAAAAAAAAAAAAGAATGAAAATATTTTGTGAAAAAGAAGCCAAAGTATAGTACCTAGAAAATTTCTTCTAATTCTATAAATTAGTGAAAGTATGTGTTCAGAATAGATGAATAGACATGAAAAAATCAATAAAACCATATAAGCATATAATCAGAATTAGAGGGTGCTTATGTATGTAGTTTTCAAGGGAAAAGAGACTCCTACTATGAATCGGGCATTAAGATAAAGGTAATGAAAATGAAGAGATTTTACATATACAAGTAACAAAATACAGATCACTGCTATAATCTTAAAGAGGAAGGTAACTTTATGTATTAATATACACAAAAATAATATACTCAAAAAATAGACAGTAAAGTCAATGGAGGAACTCAGGAAGGAAAAAACTGATAAAATACACTACCTCAAGTTTTGTTTTTATTTATTTACTTCATTATAATTATTTATTGAGACAGGTCTCACTACATAGCCCTGGCTGTCCTAGAACTCATAGAATCTGCTTGCTCTGCCTCCTGATTTCTGGGCTAAAAGTATGCGCCATTACACCTGGCTAAATGTGGTTTTTAAGGACAGCAGCAGTCCTGGTTGTTGCCGAGGTTTCAGATCTGACTGTCTGCCTCTGACCCTGCGGTATGCAGCTGCGGCTTCAGATGTCCGCTTGGTCATGAGGGCAAGGATGCGGTCCACACCGTGCTCCATGCTCCATCAGAACTGAGTTTCATCCCTAGACTTCGTTATTGTCATTACTGCTATAATTTTATTATTTTTCTATTTTGTGATAAGGTCTTAATAAATTGCCTAAGCAGAGCTTGAACTGATGCGGCAGCCCAAGCAAGACCTGAACTTGGAATCCCCCTTCTCTAGCCTCCTGAGCAGCTGGGTGAAGGGCCTGGACTCCTGGATCTATCTGTAATTTGAAATGTAAAAAGCAGAGCCAATCTCAAATTAGACGGGCTTATATCTTCTAGAAGAAAGCACAGACAGTAGTGTTTTATTGAAAGTAAATTTCTTTTTACATAAGAATTCTGCCAAATGGAGTAAAGACATTTCCCACACCTCTGAAAATCATTAAGGAGCTTCATGGCAAGCCAAAAAACATGTGAATTATTGAAACCGTGTTCGAGTAAAACAAGATGGACACTAACCGCATGAACATAAGATGAATTCACAGTTTCTATCATTGTCACTCAACATCACTGTGCATTGGCGAAGCAAGACGTTATGAAGATTATCTGGCCTTTGACTTGACCTAAAGATACCTGTGTATACAAATGAGTTCTTGCCTGACTATGGGTGATGCATATAGCAAAATATGAGGAAATTCACATGGACCTGGAAGGAAGATGTTCTTCTACTAGAGTGAAGAACATTAGTACAAGTCATCATGTAAATTCATCAATGCTGCTGCATCAAACTGTCCTAGGTACTCAGTGTGTCACCCTTGGCCAATCAGATGGAGGCAGTCCCTCAGGGGAGAGCCCACCTTCCCAGGCGTGCAAGTTGACAGCCATAGGTAACTGCAGCATAAAGTAACAGTAGAGCCCATGCTGTTTACACAGAAAGCCGAGGCTGCACGAGGCTGACGGGAACTTGTGCTCAACCAGCAGGTTTAGAAATAAGAGCCAGCTGGGTCCTTTCGGGCCAGGCTCCCCGGATGTGCTGAGCCTTAGTTTCTATTTGCCCCACAAGAGACATCGCAGAGCAGAGCTCAAGAGCAGCAGTTTTGACTGTAGTGTATAAGAACAGCACAAGAAGGGACTGGCCAGTGTCACAGAAAAGTCCTTCATTTTAATAGTAAACTTGGTATGGAAGGAAAGAGGCTGAAACTGTGGCCTGTGGTCCGAGAACACCAGCACGAGCTGGGAGGAAGATGGAAATTAACGTGGTCCTGAGCTGGGCCCCAGGGATGAGTGACTGGGAACTCCCGTTTTCTTTGCGTGGATCACTCAGGGCTCTCTGGAACAGAGGGGAACCATAGAAGGAGCATAAATTACCAAAGGGGTTTAGATTAGGCCAGCTCGCACGCTTCTTGCTGGGTAGTCTGCGGTAGCTGTGTGCGTGCTGGGGAGGGCAGTGAGCCCGGTAGCAGCTGAACACACGAAGTCAGATGCCTCGGCAGTTCCCGTTCAGCACCAAAGGCCGGGAGGTTACCACAGGGCCACCAGGACTCATGCTGCAGGAGGAGGCTGTGGAGGCTGGTGTTGGAAGCCTGCAGGAGACAGGCTGGGCATTGCTTGTTTTCTTGGACCTCTTCAGAGCTGAGCCAGCTGTTGGGAGGGGCCACCCACTGGAAACATGGGAGCTCTCCCTTTCCATCTCCTCACAGACAGCCTCACAGGAGGAGCCCAGAGGCATTTCTTTTAGGACAGCCTTCGTCCTGTCAAGTTGACAGTCAAGAACAATCGTAGCACTAGATAATTCTCATGCATGCTAACATTTGAGAGGTGTTGGTTGATACCCCACAACCACATTTACCACTCTCAGCCAAAAATGCCTGCTTTATGAGCCTGTATCAAACTATTAGCTCTTAAGGCAGGACCGTGTGGCTATTGAGAACCTTAAATGTGGTAGGCTCAAATAAAGGTGTGCTTGCATTTGACAACTCAGGATTATTATTATTATTATTAATGCTTTTTGAGACAGGATTTCTTTATGTAACCCAGGATATCCTGTAACTCACTCTGTAGTCCCAGGCTGGCCTTGAACTCACAGAGATCTGCCTGCCTGTGCCTCCCAAGTGCTGGGATTAAAGGTGTACACCACTACTCAGGTTTTAAAGATAGAAAGAAATGTTGGGTCTGGAAAGACAGCTCAGCAGTTAAGAGCACTGGCCGCTATTGCAAAGGACCTGAGTTCAAATCTTAGCACCCATGTCAGGTGGCTCAAACCACTTGTAGCTCCAGCTCTGGGGGATCCGATGCCCTCTTCTGGCATCCATGGGAACTGCACCTAAGCACACACAGCATGAGGCACCAATTTTTTTTTTTAAAGAAAGGCATGTGAAGGACACTGTACCTTGTAACATTGTTTATGTTGTTTCTATGTTAAAATGTTATCATGTATTGGAGTAGGGAGACTGTGTCACTTAATTTTAGCTGTGTCATTTTTCTTAGTGTGTGTACATGGTGTTTATATGTGTGCATGTTCACATGGCACATGTACATGTGGAGGTCAGAGGTCAACACTGTCTGTCGCTCTCCACTTATTTTATGAGACAGGGTCTCTCACTGGGCCTAGAACCCACCAGTTTGGCCAGATAAGCTTCCCAGCAAGCCTCAGACATTCTTCAGTCACTCCCTCCTTGGTGCTGAGATTGTAGGTTTCTGCCACTGCACGGAGCTTTTTTTTTTTTTTTTTAAATGAGGTGCTGAGGGATGAGCTCAGGTCCTTATGTTTGTATATAAATACTTTGTTGACTGAGCCATCTTCCCAGACCCTCCTTTGCTGTTTTCAGTAGGACTAATAAACATTTAAACACACACATAGCTGACAAGACATTTCAACCATACAGCCTCTCTCACTACCCTTAAAGGATGGTGGTTTCCCTCTTTCGTGTCTCTGTCTCCAGCTTATTTGAAATAGTGACATGAATAACAAAAAACATTGTTTCATGTTCAGCATTTTGCATTTAATTTAATTCCTGCCATAAGTACAGTGATCCTACACTGACAGGGGAGACAGAGTCTCAGAGAGATTAAGTTAGTTCATACTTAGCATGTAACAGGAACAGAATCCACCTCAGGGCCAGCTCAAGTCAAGAAAGAGCCTCTTACATTTGCTGCTGTAACCCTTCCTCTTGCCTACAAATATACTGGAAAAACAACAACAACAAAAAACCTGTCAGGTTTTAATTGCATTTCCGAACAAAGTGATGAGTATATTGTTCAAGTGTGTATCAAATGGAAACAGACTATTGTAAGAAAGTAACATTCAAACAAACAGCCCCATGCATGGCATGCAGAGCCCAGACACTTCTGAGGAAGGCCGTCTTCCCTGAAAGCCAGGGGTGACCTCACAAGGTATTGAGAACAAGTTGGTCACATGACCAGGAAAACACTACAGACTCCAGGGACCACAAGCAAGTCAAGGAGCTGCAGAGGTGACTCGTTGCTTAAGAGTGTATACTGCATTTGCAGAGGACCCAAACACTGGTGCCCGTGGCATCTACATTCATGTGAATATACCTACACACAAAACACCCCCCCAAACAAGACCCCCACACATGTATGCCACCACACGTGCACACGTAATTAAAATGAAATAAAATCTTAAAAGAGACACAAAACAAGAAAAAGCGGTAGCTTTTAATTAACTATGCTGTGTCCAACTAGCTTGATGAACCTGGACCAGCCTGTGTCAGGGAAAGGCTATGAAAATTTGAGTGGGCTCCTTTTAGACAATCTGATTCCTTTGGTACTTCATGATGAGAGACCTAAAAGATGAAGATCTTGATCAAACTAAACATTGTTTTGGTGCTGGTGTTGAGCCCAGGACCTTACGCGTGCTGGGGGACCTGGCACTGTGCAACAGTCCAGGCCTGCTTTGTTTCAGTGCCTGGCTGATGCATTAGGAAGCTTCACCTTTTCACTCACTCTAGTTATCCCATCGTTGTGTGTTAGCAGAGGGGTCACCAGCATGCGCCTCCGAGCCAGGAAGAGCAGTGGAGGTGGCCAGTGACAGCCAGTGCTCTGGCTGAAGAAGCCTTCATAACTGAGTAGGGAGCTCCTCCATCATCCATGAATCAGCTGACAAGAATCAGAACACAGAACTCCTACTCCATCGAGGAAGAGGAGGGACTGGGGAGTAGAGGGGAAACACGAACATGTTAATACAGTGACACACAGAAGAACAGAGGGATGAAACCTGTTAGGTTGTATGCTAACCAAAGGCAACACAGAGAAAAATGAATAAAAACCTACAAACTAAACCAAGTCAAAAAGATGACCCAAGGAAGAAAGCACAAGAGGAAAACATTCAGTGCAGCCACTGTGGACTTTGCGACGTCAAGTCTGCAGGGCTCCTGGTCAGCCAGCACAGAGCAGATGAATCCGGTCACTAGAAACAGGGTTAGTCACTGTGCTCAGTGTGATCACACACCTGACAGGAAGCAGTTTACAGAGGCAGGGGGCACTTTGGCTCCATGGTGTGGGAGAAGGCGTAGTGGTTTGTGGCAGCATCAGCAGAACCGTAAGGTTTGCTCACATCTGGGGGCTCTGCAAGCAGAGAAGGGGAAAGGGACTCACTTGGCTGGCTTCTTCCTTTCTGTTTTTATGTCCTTCAAGAATTCCTCGTATGGAATGGTGCCACCAACGTTCAGGGTTGTCTTTCTGCCCCCCTCCTCCTTCTATCCTTAATTGATACCGTCTGCAATCACCCTCACAAACACACCCAAACACATCCAATGCTGTAGGCATTTCTTAATTCAGTTAGGTTCGCAGTCAAACATCATAGCAATACTCAGTTTTGTCAGTTCACTATTAAAATATTTGGCTAACTGTCCCAACAAAAAACTGATGTTCTGTAGGTCTGTCCCTAGCAACATACTTGAGTTGCTCACTGACAGGCGGTCCCAAGGTGTTCCCAACGTTAATAGAAGTTTACACAGAGACTGGGGGATGATCCGTATGGCTTTGGAGCTGAGTCTCCTCTGAGTTTCAGAATCAATGGTTTACCTTTCCTACCAATGGTTTACCAAGCACATCTACAAGCGTAGAATAAAACTTCATCCATAGAGACTTTTGCATGTTGTCTGTCTCATCCACAAAATTCTCAGGGTCTGACTTCATAAAGGAGGCCTTTAAAACCGCAGGGAACTTCTAGAGACCCTCCGGTCGGGGTTGGACACTTTCAATGGCTGCTTGCGTAGAAAGCAGTTTTGCAGCACACCCTTAGGCAACAGCGTGCTGCCCCGGACCTCTAAGAGCTCTTTAATTCATCTGCTCTTTAGGAAAGCCAAACTTCAGTCTCCACTTACAAGTTCCCAGAACCTGGATGTGCCCTCCTCTCTATTCTTGCAGCTTACTCAGAATCTCATCAGAGGGAAAACGAAAAGACCCAGCATCTGTTGTCAGTCTTTGCTACCTAGGACACACTAGCTTGGAAGGCTGAAGATGAAGAGAGCACAATTCTTCCTCGTGACAGTAGAAATGCAGGGGAATAGAACACCCAGCACCGCCAGCAGCTCTAGCTGGCAGCAGCTAAGGTGTATCTCTAGCCTTAGACCCAAACTGGCATCATCAGCTCAGTGTGCCTGTGGCAGGGCCATCACGTTTCACTGCATCGAATGTGTGATAACTGTGCACAGGTAACGTGACCTGACAGAACTGCCACGTCAGAGCCATTTTATCAACCCCAGAATGACGACCATCATGAGTCTTCACTCTGGTTTACCTGGCTTGGGATGGTAACAATATACACAATAATAGATGATACAAAGCCTGGGTGGCAAATTCACGTTCACTGAGTGTGCAGTATGGATCTGCAGCACAGAGACCCCAAGGGGAACCCCTGTGGTTCACTGTTGTTCACTCTTTTGTGTGTTGTCTTGAATGTGTGCACAACATGTGACTTGAGTCCAGCCAACGCAAAGTGTCAAAAGTGATGGGATGCCATTCCTCAGTCGGGCTACCTTACGGGGCAGAAGCACAGTGTCACAGTGAAGACCCTGAGACACAAGACCCTTCCCGGCAGAGATGCTCAGGCACACCATGCCCTGTCATCTTACAGGGTTGCCCAAGGGGATGGAGACTTGGGTTTGTGCAGGGAAAATCTGCTCTCTCAACACACCTGCAATGGTTTGCTTTCTTTCCTGGTCCCTTCCCAAATTGGTCAGTGATCCCTAGCATTTCCTCCCAAGTAAATGATTTGTGTTTTTCTCAGGGTCTGCTTGTGAAGGAGACCGGCTAGTGGGGCAGACTGTATTGGATGGGAACATTAGAAACTAATCAAGAAGGACAGAGACGAGGGCAGAGATTGGCCTTTAGTTTTTAAAAATTAAAATGTGCTTTTAATGTGTGTGCCCTGTATGTGTGTGTGTTGTATGTATGTGTGTGTGTTGCAGGATATTTGATCCCATTGTGAACCGTGAGGTTGGGAACTGTAAAAAAAAACCTGTCTTTTGTTTGGTGTGGTTCAGCCCTAACACCCATCTTTAATCCAAGAAATTTCTGTTTATTGTAAGCAGGTGATTATGGTGTGGTTAAACCCTAACACACACTTTTAATCCTAGAGCTTTCTGTACACTTAAAGTTAATGCTAGGTCAGGAGGTGGAGAAAGTAACCAGCTGACAGGGATTAACAGAAAGGAGGGGCTTTGAGAGAGGGAATTTAAGACAGCGTGGAGAAGAATAAGGAGTTTTGAGGGTTGGCTCTTTTGTGCTTTAGCTCTCCTGCTCTTGGACTTTTAACTGTTGGCTTTTTTCTCCTGGGCTGTCAGCTGAGCTAGCAAGCTTTTAGCTTTGGGCTTTCAGCTTTTTCCTTCTGGGACATGGGCTGAGTCGGAAGGTCAGTTGGGTGCTTCCTCTGCCTCTCTGAGCTAGTAGGTTTTCACCCCAGCATCTCTCTCCTGAGTCTTCATTGGTAAAATGGAATGGTTAGGATTCTCATTTTTTTTTGTAACAGCATGTGTGTGTGTGTGCGCATGGGTCACAAGAGGCTATTGGATCTTCTGGAGTTGGAGTTACTGCAGCTGTAAGCCTCCGTGTGGCTGAGAATCAAACTCCAGTCCTCTGCAGGAGCAGTGAGTGCTCTTGATCCTTGAGCCGTCCCTCTAGCCCTAGAAGTATGAATCTTCACCAGGGCCAGGTGCTTGGCCACAGTAAAGAGAAAGTAAGGAAGACAGATCTACACTGGCAAGGACAGCCACGACCGGGTGGGTTTTCGCTCTGCCTGCAAATATCTGCTGAGAGGCTGCACGAGAGAGGAAGCACTCGTTTAGGTCTGTCTGTGGGGAAGTCACAACAGAATCCACACCTTAGAGAATACCCATACCTCTCAGGACAGCAGCACCCGCTGCTCTGAGAGGCTTGGGGTGCAGTCCCAGCTCCCACCCTGGGTGATTCAAAACAGCTTATAGATCCAGCTTCAGGGGCTCTGATGCCCTCTTCTGGCCGCTGAGGGGACCTGCACACACACACACACACACACACACACACACACGCACACGCATGTCACATAAAATGTAATATTCAACAAAACTATAAAAGTTCAAAGTAAGAAAAATATTTAATATTAAATATCTGTTGTTTTAGGTCTCATTTTATATCATTTTTAATGTATTCCTGTGGAACAGATACCTTACATGTCATATCCCCATTTGGGCTTTACTCCTGCCTTGAAAAGCATTGTGACCTATCTTTTCTTCTTTTCTTTTTATTGAAAATGTATTTTTTTCATACAGTATATTCTGATCACAGTTTCCTCTTCCCTAACACCTCCACATTCTTCCCACCTCCCTGTCCTCCCAAATCCTATCTTTCTCTCTCTCATTAGAAAACAGACATTTGCAAAAATAAAATAAAACCAAATCATAAAAGGACAAAAATAAAAGAAAAATAAAAAGAGCCAAAGAGCACAAGAAATGCAAATGTGAGACACATGTTCTATCACACAAAAATTCCATAAAAATACAAAACTGGAAACCATAATATATAAGAAAAAGACCTGTAAGGAAAAAACAAAAAAACAAAAACAAAAACAAAAAGAACAGACAAAGTATTATGAGACAAAAACAAAAGCAAAAGCCTCCCCAAACTACCTGTGAGTTCCCTTTGTGTTGGCTACCTCCTGCTGGGCACGGGGCCTGTCCTTAGATGTGGTTATACCCCAGTGAAGCTCCATTAGGGAAAGCTAAGCTTTCCTTTGCAGTGGTTTTCAGTGGAGAGAACTACTTGGGTGGTAGGAAGTTTGTATCTGTGACCCCTCTCAGCCCTGGTCCCCCATCTGGTTAGACTGAGGGGGCGGGTTGTGATTTTTGGTCATCATAAAAAGGGGTTGGTTGCAAATTGTTATGGTTTTGGTAAGGGAGAAAATGAGGTGTAGAAAGTTAAAATCAGGGATTTCTAAAGTTTTCTTTCCTCTATCCTTCTTTCTTATGTAGGGTGAGAAGGGTTAAAAAGAAAAAAGGGAGAATTTAGAAATAATAGAGGAATAATAGGATATAAAGGTAGATTATTGAATCTGCTCAAACTGTAGAGCTAATACTATCCTCAAATATTTTTACATTGATATGGATTATTGCATGTTGATACAAAATTATGGTTAATATTGGGTTAGATTATTGTAAATTGATACAAATTTAAGGTTATTTTGATACACATAAATGTATGTATGTTTCAAGTCTTGTATAAGATATTGTGCCTATGAAACTCATTTAAACATGTAATATGAAGTTACAGTCCTTTTAAAAGCTGCTATCACAAACTGTTTAAAGTGATTAAAAAATACAGATTAACAATCAGACAATCAAACTCATGGTAATACTAGACTAGTTTATCAAAGAAATATGCTTCCTAGGTTAAACAGATAGTAAATAGATAGGAACAAGCAATGTTTGCCTATTCAGATGTGCTATAAATAAATAGATGGTCTTCAAAGCCTCTACAGAATATGGCACTTAAATATTTTTTATTATTTTATAATAAAATATATTTTATATAATAGAATACATAAACATAAAATGCTTTATGACTGTAATAGTCCCTTTGACAACGAGGCACGCCAGATCTTGGCTGTGCCCCCCGCCTACCTCAAAGAAGGTGCAAGGCACTGAGGAACCTCCTTTAGGAGTTTGCTTCAAAAGTGGCAAACCAGCCACTGGGCAAAAACTGTCCTTGCTTCAGCTGCTGACAGTATGCTTTCCAAATGGACAAACTGGACACACAGAAAAAGTCAGTTACTGAACTTTGCCAAGACAAGGTAGGCAGGTAGGCAGTTCTTCATAATTCCTGCTTCACAAAAACGTCTGTCAGGTATACTGGGCTGGAAGCTGAAGATGATGTTTCAACATTGCAGAGAAAAATTGGGTGACTGTCCAGGCAGCCAGCTGCTTGCTCTGCCTTTCCTACAAACTCAGGTAATATTTGTTCCTTCTCAGGTCTCTGAGTCTTACAATTAAGCAATTAAGTTTAAGTTGTTTATGACTAAAGAGATATTTTTAGCTCTGAATAGATTTTTAGGTTGTTAAAAGCAGACTACAATAAAAAGTGATTGGGTACAGAACTCTGAACTCACCAAGAGAAGAGATAGTAGAGTACTTTCTTCTAAGCTGCCAAATACAAATGGACTAGACACTGTGATGGTTTTCCTGATTGTTTCATAATTGTTTTTACTGTATGCAGTTTATTGTTGTGAGAGAAAAAGCCTTTTTTTCATTTAGACAAAAAGGGGGAAATGTTGTGGTCGGACTGGCAGTGCTGTGTGTTCAGACGCTAAATACTGGCCCCCAGGATCTGGTTGCTGTGCCTGGGCGTACATTCTCATGTACACCAAGTGATGCTGTGTAAACTTTCCTCTCTTATTATCGTTGATTGGCCAATAAAGAAAGCCTGGAGTCTGTAGCTGGGCAGAACAGAGTAGGGGGAGCCTCAGTTCCTGGGCTTGGTGTCTCAGGTAGGGACCACAAGGCCAGGAGAAGAGATGGGAAGAAGATGGACAAGGAGGATACGGCCTAATGGTGCAGATCCAGCCCAGACAGGACAACTTGGGGAAGTAACTTGGGGAATGCGGCTGGAGGTTCCCAGACGACCTTAGTATATTAGTTTAAATTGTACCTGCCAGTTATTGTGCCAATAGGTTTTCATCTAGATATTTTGAGGGGCTAGCTGGGTCACAGAATAGCCCTCTAAATATACAACAACAGACTGGTGCAGGCTCTGTGCATGATGACAGTCTCTGTGAATTCTTGTGTGTCAGTGTTGTGTCTAAAAGGCCTTGTTTCCTTGGTGTCTTCCATCCCTACCAGCTCTTAAAAATCTTCCCACCTCATCTTCTGAATTGTCCTCTGCACCCTGAAGGGAAGGACTTGATGGAGACATCCCATTTGAAATGAATGTTCCAAGGTCTGACTTCCTTTTTTACGATAATAAGCTGAGTAGAGTTAGGTGACCTGCATAGCATCACATGGCTACAATATCAACAGGGTTTGATTGGTTTCTGCAATTTTTCCTTTGATTTTTGTTTATTTTTTTTGAAACAGTCATACTATCTGTTCTATTTCACTTTCTTGTTGCTGTGTGACCAAAACCCACTTAGGGGAGGGAAAATGTTTATTCTAGTTTACACTTCCAGGTCACAAACCATTGAGGGAAGTCAGGGTAGAAACTCAAGCAGGGAGTAAAGCAGAAATCATGGAGGAACACTGGTTACTGGCTCACTCACTGGCTCATGCTTAACTCATAGTTATATATACTCCAGACCTATTAGAAGACTCTGCTATTAGGGTTGCAACCCACCATGTTCTGATAGCTATCTGAGCTTGATGCAAAATGGAGGACTTCCTTTCTCATCGAGGCTTTCTCTTCTCTGCCTGACCTTATCTAGAGAGTGTCTCTAGGCCCAGATGCCTGACCTTGTTTGGAGGATGGCCCTGCACAGAGCCTCCTGCAAGTGCTTTGAGTGCTGCTCCTTCCCTCTGCCTGTATGATAATTAGGTACTGTGTTATGACCAATCAGTCCTTCCTACCCGTGACCCTAAGAACCTTTGTATACCTCACCCCTGAAACAATAAAATGAGCTGCTTCTCTGAAGCTGACTCCCAAAGTCTTGTTGTCCTCCTCATGGCCTTATTCATGGCTAGGACATCTAAACCCCGTCCAAATCCCATCCAAACCCCATTTGTGGCTTCTGCTCACTTTGTCCTCATGAGCCAGTGGCCCACAGCCCCTGAGGGGAAGGCAGGACCACACAGACCTACCTAGGGATGATGCTGCCCACAGTGGGCATCATCAGCCATCAGCCATCTATCAAGACAACTGCTCACAGACATGGCTATAGGCCAATGTGAAGGAGGCAAGTCTTTCATTGGGGTTCTCTCTTCCTAGGGGTATCATTTACCTTTCTGTTGCTGTGACAGAACACCACAACCAAAAGCCATTTATGGAAGAAAAGTGTTTTTGTTTGTTTGGTTTTGTTTTGCTTACAGTTCCAGAGGAATGGCAGTCCCTCATGGCAAGGAGGCACAGTGGTGGCAAGTAGCAGGCATGACGGCAGCAGGTAGCACCGTGGTGGCAGGAACAGGCAGCTGAGCAGTTAACTGCAAGAACAAAGTTGAGAGAGTGAACTGGGATTGGGGCAAAGCTACAATCTCTCAAAGCTGCTCTACAATGATGTGCTTCCTTCCAGAGAATCTCATTATCTCTGCAAACAGTGTCATCAACTGGGGACCAGGTGTCCAGATGCCTGAGCCTGTGGGGGACATTTCTCACTGAAACCATTATGCCAGGTGATGCCAGGTCAAGTCAACAGTAAATGACAGGACACTATCCCACAAATCACTTGGATAGGAAAGGGATGACTGGTCTCCTCTGGGATTCCTCCTAAGATTATTAGGAGTGGCTTCTCTCTCTCTTTCTCTTTTTTGTTCCCATATCTGTCTGCTGGGGTTGAGTGTTGTGGTAGGATAACCCACTGGGCTTAACTAAGTGAACCTCTAGTTGATTTTGAACATAAAAGCCCCGAGGACAGTGGTTCTAGGAGGAGCACTGGGAAGAGGCCAGGAGTTACATGTCGTATGTGGAGTTATTTGTCTTACACTCCTTGTCCATAGATTTTTGCCAAACAATTCACGGGTAAAGTTACGTAAGCAAACAAAGACTCCAAAAGGCACTGGGACTTTGTTGAAGTAACGATTTAGCATTCTTAGTTCTGCAATTACAGGCATGTGCTACCGTGCCTCCTCCCAAGCTATTTTCTTTTGATCCCTACTTCCTACCTGATGTCTAAATAAGTCCACTAAGAGAACCCATGTATTTTTTTGGACCATTATTTACTGTCTGTTCCCTATTCCCCGGTTCTTGGTATCGAGAATCTTAGCTCCTTAACTTTCAAGGCATTTGTCTACAAACCCTGCAACCCACCCCCCACCTTGAAATACACTGAAAAACCTCGCAGTAGGTTATAGACAAAGGGCAGCTGGGCTGCACTGCCTGACAGGCCCTCTCCAAGCCCCTGAATATCTTGTCACCACTGACCAGCGGGATGCCAGTGTGTCACACATTATTCTGGGAGCAGAGCAAGACCCCTCAGGTCGGCGGATAATCAAGAAACAGTGTTATGAGAGCTGACATCTTATGAATAATTATTTTAAAAATCTGTTCATTCCTCTTCCTTCAGCTCCAGATGGGCGAGTTGTTTCTATCATGCTGCTCAAACCGTGATGAGTTTGAACAAGGCGACAGTTGCCTCTTGCTTTTGTACGAACTGTGTAGTGAAAGTTTATGGTCCAAAGAGTGTAAGACAAATAACTCCTTGTAAGACAGGTAACTCCTGTCTCCTCTGGGAGTTCTCAGGGTCTGGGGCCTCGGTTCTCTTTCTCATTTGTGCAGCGTCTGTTGGTGTTAAGTTTTGCAGGTAGGATGATGTGCAGGTTGGTGTTTGCCAACTTGACACAGACTAAAGTCATCTGGATGGAGAGAACCTCAGTTGAGGAAATGCCTCCATCACACTGGCCCGTAGACTTGTCTGTGGGGCATTTTCTTGGTTGGTGGTTGATGTAGGAGAGCCAGACCTGCTGTGGGCAGGTGAGCCAGGGAGGTCTAAGAAAGGCATATGAGCGGAATGGGAGAGCGGGAGCAAGCAAGCCAGTGGGCAGAGCCTCTTCATGTCTCTGCACAGATCTTCCTCACAGAGACATGGTTAGATCATACGGAATACTTTGATCTCCTGGGTATTATTCTCTTTATTTGGCCCATTATAAGCAAGGAATTAAGGGGCTTCCTGGGGAGAAGGCAGAACAACACCATATGAAATATATACATTGAATATGGCGTTTATGATAATTGTAGGAATATGAAATGAGAAAAAATCAATAAATCTACATAACACAATGGCTCTCGATATATTCCATGAAGGTCATTGGCACATAATCCCTTGTCCCCCAATCTGTTTCTCCAAATGAGTTTTACATAGGTGATAATGGTTCAAAACAAACAAAAGCCCAGAAAGCGCACACATTGAGACTATGTGGCCAGCAAGGGTTCTGCACTCTGATCTCACCCTGGGTTGTGATCCCCAAGCTCATGGTAGCTATGAGAATGCCTCCCAGAGTCTTGGTGGTGCAGCTGGAGTTGAAGCCAGACAGCTCCTAGGCAAATGAGAACAAGCTGGGCATAGAAGATGCTTCTTGGGTTTTCAGCTGTGGTTGCGGAATCAAATCACCTGCATATTTTGAAAATTTGATGCTTCAGTCCCACCCCAGCAGACTGCATCTGGTTTCCTGGGAGTCTGAATGTACTTTCAGGAGTATGTTCCACACTGTTTTGGTGCAGAATGCAGTGTTGGCACCTCATTCCTTCAGCACATCACATAAAGGGCATAAACTCACTCATCACTGACAACTAACATGGAGAAATCAGCTTAAGAAAGTCATACCAAAAGGCAGAGGAGGCTGCTTTCTTCGGGGAGGTAACAGCTGGAACGAAAGCAAACAGTTGCAAGGCTGAGGGGTGCTCTGAGGACCAGCGTGCCAGTACAGCCCCAGGACTTGTCTGGGGAGACAGATGCTGCTCCCAGAAAGCCATTTCCATAGATCAGCATCAGTCCCCACAGCTCATCTGAAGGAAGAGGCAGAGCGTGCCAACTATGGTGTGATGAGAACAAACCTCTGTGGAATTGGGACTTCCTTCCAGCTGCTGAACAAAGTTAGTGCGTTCTGGGAGGGTTAGCAGGGCCTGGCCTGCCTCTTCAAAGACGTGAAGAGTGGGAAAACTATGAAAAAGAGAGAACAATGCCCAAGTTAATATTCAAATGAAACAAAGAATGCGGTCTAGCGGTGGTAGGGCCCAGTGTCTCTTCATCCTCCAAGAACAGCTCAAAACCGAGGGAACTGCACGCTGGAGTCAGGTGGTGCTTAGGCCATGATGTACTTTCTCACACCCATTTACAGCGGCCACAGTCCACTCAAAGTGGGGAGATATATATGTGTGTGTATCACTGTGTATGTATATATCATAATATACAATGTGTGTATGTGTAGATATATGTGTATCACTGCAGGGTTTTTTGTAGTTGCAGAAACAATAGTTACTGAATACAATTTATGAAAAAAAAATCTTCTATTCCCAAACAATTTTCGCTCTGTGTTTCCACCTTCATTTAGGTTTCTAAAGACGGGTGCCCGTGTGAAGGCAGGCAGACACCATTAGTCTTTGAGGCAGAATGACTTCTAGACTTCAAGGACAGTGGGGGAAGGGCAGAGACTGGCCAGCTTACCTCCAGCCAGTCCCTGAAGGGTGATAACTTGGCTTGCAGACTCCAACTCTATGATCATAGAAGTCATACTTTTTGAATTTTGTCCATTTCCCAAAGTAGTCATATGTGTCCAGATCCTTGGCAGTGGCTATGAATCCAGCTTCCGGTCGGCCGTACAGCCAGGCCTATGCAGTGGACTTATTGCTGAGTGATGATGTTCAATGTGTTAGGGATATTCAGTGCAGTGTGTGCATGTGGGGGGAAGTGGGGGTGCACTTGTATGCATGCCTATGAAGGCCAGAGGTGGACCTCAGGTTTTGTTCCTCAGGTACTATCCACCATGATTTTTGAGACAGGGTCTTTCAGTGTCCTGGAACTTGGTGAACAGAGTAGACTGGCTATCCAGATAGCTCCAGAGCTCTAACCTGTACTCTGTTTCAGCCCTGGGATTACTGCATAAACTGCCACGCCTGGCTTTTTTTGTGGTGTGTTCTGAGATCAAACTCTGGCCCATGTGTGCATCGCAAGTGCTCTGAGCCAAATGGGTCTTGGGGTATCTGAGAATGAGATGTGAATCTCCGAACAATGAGGTGTGTGCATGTGTATATGCGTTAGACCAACTAGAATTTAGAATTCTGTAATCCTTCACTCTTTGGTCAAAAGTAAAAATGGACATTTCCCAGGCTCCTTTGCACAGAGGAAGACTCGAGCTAGCATACTCACCCATGCAGCCTGTGAGACCCTAGAGGCAGAGCTGCTCCTGCTGGTTTGGTTGTCTGGGGGGTGCGGAGATATGGATCAATGTTCTGAGATCTAGTTCCTCCCTTCAGACTTGTCAGGAGACATTTGTGCCACAGTGCTGGGGGCTTCCTGATACATTGGGTCTCAGATGTATTGATTTTAAAAACAGATTTTATTTTTAATTATGTGCTTATGTCTGAGTATAGGTTTGTACACAAGTAGAGGTGCCATCAGAGGCCAGAAGAGGCACCAAATCCCCTAGAGCCGGAGTCACAGTGGTTGTGAGCCACTCAGTGCGGGCACTTGGGACCTCTTCAAGAGCAGAATATGCTGGTACCTGCTCAGCCATCTCTCCAGCCCCAACTTTGTTTCTCGAGACAGGGTCTCTCACGGACCAGTAACTAGCCCAGTAGACTAAGCTGGCTGGCCAGCAAGCCTCAGGGATCCTACCTTCACAGCCCTGGGATTACAAGGCACATGCCACCACATTTAGTTTTTTTCTTGAGCTCTGGGCATCACGCTCACATCCTCATGCCTGCAAGGCAAGTGGCTTACCCGTGATCTCTCTCCCTGAGTCCCAGGAGGAGCTTTCTGTGACCAGTCCTAGATAAGAGCGTTGTCTCTCAGCAGCAAATGTTAAGTGGCTCAAAAACGGCTCCAGCCAGAAGGCAAGGATGCTGAAAGTCTGTCACAGCTTTTCACATCCTCCCGTGGTCCCTCTTGCAGGGTCCTGTTTGGTTCCAAAATCTACCTGCAGACAGTGAGCATGATGTTTTCTGCAGGAACTCATTCTAAGTTTTTTGGAAAGGGACGTGAACATAGTTATCTATCTTGGAGTATTTTGAAAATGTCATTAAAAAATACTAGTATAAAAATTATTGCAGTTTCCAAGCCTGGTTGCCAGCCTGCCACAATGTGAATTCAAGGCCACAAGCTAGGTCTTGAAGCTAACTCCGGAATGAAGGTTGTCCAGGGGAAGGACGCACAGAATCAGAAAGACTGACAGCCAGAAAGGTCCCGGGCAGACAGAAGCCTGGCCAAAGAGCAATAAAAACAAAAGCACAAGCAGAAAATGGATGGAGAGCAGCTCTGCGCTGACAAATTGGTGTGAAACCCTGAAGGTGAGGGGGCAGAAGATAAACCAGGCTCAGCTCACACCAACAAAGGTGTTATAGCCAGAGGAGGCTTCACCCTGGGTAAACACCAGATGAATTAAAGGCCATTGCCAGCGGCTGCGAAGAAGGTCACCAGGATGCCGCCTGATGGACCAGTGAGTCCTGAGTGAGCGGTGTCTGCGGGAAGGTCAGCTGCATTACAATGGTTCAGCTGCGGGATGTGGCTGCAGGCACCCACAGACGCGCAGGTGCAGTATGCGCCGGGACAGCCACCTCCATGCTGTCAGGAAGAGTCTAGCATAGGCAGCAGGGGCCGTGCCAGGAAAAGACAGTGTACCTGGGGCGGGCAGGGTGGTGAGGCCTGAAGGGCTGAGGCGTGGTTCTGTGTGGGATTCTTGTTGTTATTTCATCCCTTTTCTGTTTTGTTCCCAAGACAGAATAGCCTATTCTGTCACCCTACCAACTAATTCTAGTCTAACCTTTATTTACTTACTGCTTTGTTTTTAAGTTTTTGTCAGGTAGCTTGTCCTTTGACAGTTGCACGCACGTGTTCACTATATTTTGAATCCTCTGTTCCCCCTCCCACCTTGTGCTATCTCCTTCCCATTCCTGCTAGCCTCCTTTCCAGCCTCTTGAACTTTGGTTTGGTCTTGGGGCTCATTTAAGTTTAGTTATTTCTGAGACAGTGTTTCATAAAGTCCAGGCTGGTCTCAAGCTCTCCAGGAAGCCAAGAATGATCTTAACTGTGTGATTCTTCTGCCTCCATATCCCAAGTGCTGGGATTGTATGTGTGTGCCAGCACATACTTTACACTATGCTCAGGATGGAATCCAGGTCTCTGCACGCTAGGCAAGCACTCCACAGACTGTGCTACGTTCCCATCCCCTAGTCTGAATGTCACTACAGAGAACAGCAGGGGCTCAGCTTGGTGGGTCTCGTATCTGTTCTCGGAATCCTGCTGGAGGTGCCTGGTGTGGTGCCGCAAGTGGGGAAAGCAGGCAGGCTCCCCTTTTCTCCCTGCTGTTTTTCTTTCTTGTTTGACATGTAAATTCAGAGTGCACATGGCACTTTCATATACATATGCTTAGTGAAACGAAGTGACAAGGAAACCACCTAGCTGTCATTTTGTGGCCATCTTTCATATAGCCAGAGTCACTGGTTTATGTATAAAGTTTAAAATAACAGGCTGGTAAGAAGTGATCCAGTTGTTCAGAATAAAACACTAAGCAAAACGGACCACTAGATTTAGAGCTTGTGTTGATGTGCACAGTGGCCTCCTGTGAATTTTATTATGTCTTAGAAGACCATGGCTGAGGCCTTGAGGCTCTGCCTTTATGCTATGGTTCCTTGAAGGCTACCTTATCTATCTATCTATCTATCTATCTATCTATCTATCTATCTATCTATCTATCTATCTATCATCTACCATCTATCATTTATACACGAGTTTCTCTGTGAAGTCCTGGCTCCCCTGGAATATGCTCTCAGACCAGACCGGCCTAGAACTCAGAGATCTTCCTACCGCTGCTGCCCAAATGGTGGGGCTAACGGTGTGCGCCACCACCATCAGGCAGCAGGAATACATCTGAAGAGACAGAGATCACAGGGCTTCAGAGATGGATCCGTTGTTAGAGCAGAACACTGCTTGCTCTTCCAGGGGACCAGGTTAGATTCCAAGCACCCACATGGTGGCTCATACCCATCTGTAACTCTGGTTCTGTGGGAACCGCTGCCCTCTTCTGCACACATGGTGCACATGCATATATGCAGGTGAATGTTCATACATATTTTTAAAACTAATTTAAACAAAAAAAAGAAACAAGGATCCATATAACCTTTGTGGGTAAATATCTCTAGAATGTTCTCTTGGAAATGTGAAAAGGCTAGAATACCCAAGACACAAGCTCACTTATGAGATAGTACACTGTAATAGAAAATTTCAGGAATAAAATAGTGTAGTAATGAAATAAAAAGCAAAATGACCCGGTGGAGGACACAGAGGCTAATGTGGAGGAAGCATGGATGGTTTAGTAAGAATGCTGCTACAATACCTAATTATATGGCCAGAAAAAAAGTTATAGCCTATTCTTTTGTCACAAACACACACACACACACACACACACACACACACACACACACACAAATCCAAATAACTCTGAAAATGAAAATTTAAAAAAACTGTTCAGGTGTCTACTAGACCCAGTTGTTGAGCATGCAGTCTTGGCAAGAGAAAAATACCAAGATACTTGGTGCTTTCAGCTCTTTAGTCTCTAAATGCTGTATTTATAGGTCCACTTTTTTCATAAACAAATAATCACCAAAGCTGTGATATATAGAGTACAGCTGAAATGTCCCACTGGGAAAAGCCAAAATCTCAGATTCTGCTCCTCCTCCTGTCCTGTCCTGTCCTCTACTTCTTCCTCCTCCTCTTCCTTTTTTGTTGAGACAAAACCTCATTCAGCTCAGGCTGCCCTCAGATTTGCAGCCATCTCCTGCCTCTGCTTCCCAAGTGCTGGGATTAAGGCATTTATCACCAAACCCAGGATTCCAAGAAGAAGAAGAAGAAGAAAAAGAAGAAGAAGAAGAAGAAGAAGAAGAAGAAGAAGAAGAAGAAGCAAAGCAGACTTTACTTTGAGGGACAATTCCAAGTTTACAGGCAGATGCTGTCCCCCTTACATGTGGCCTTCAGAATTTTAATATTCCCCACCAAGGGAGTGCTCACACCAACACAGCCTTATCATTTGGTATTCGGTGATAACCTTATACTGCTGTCTATCACTGTCATATCATACAGAGTCACTGTACAGCACCTCTGAAATGTTCTTGTGTCACTAGGCACCTCACGGTCTCAGGCTCCCTTTTCTAGAACATCATGGTGTTGGCTTTCCATGTGGAATGAGTGGCTCAGGCTGTGCAGGCCACTTCGGACAGGCCACTGCAGACAGGCCGAGGTACAGCAGGCCACTGTGCAGCAGGCTGTATGTACATGAGCTAACCGCTCTGAAGTCACATCCTTTAAGGACCCCAGGGGGTGTCTGACCATCATCTGCCACTGGCCTGGAGGTAGTGCGTGCATGATCTCTCTGCAAAATCTCTTCCACTTCAGACCCAGGTAAGCTGAGATGAGTGTCTTCCTATTTACCCAAACTAACAAAATGTGGATGGCCACATCCCAAAGCACTAGAAAGCATCACTTCATGCACTCCTGAGAGAGAGAGGTATTTTTTCCAGCTGTTTCTCTTTACAACATATAGACTTGGGAAACGGAGCTCACAAAGGACTGGGTGGTGCAGGTGCCAGCTCAGTCCTGCTTTAGCTCACAGCTAATGTTCCTCTCATTGTTCCTCCCCCACAGCCAGGCTCCACACAGCTTACATGTTCGCACACTTTGGGGATAACTCTTGCTTTTTTGTATCCCACCCCGTTTTCTGTAGAAAACAGGACCGAGAGTCCAGGGATCCCCAAGGAAAAACAGAATATTGTTCATGTCAGTTGCAGCACCCTTTTCTTCCCTTTCCCTTCAGCTACAAGGAGAAAAAAGAAAGAGAAAAGGTTCGAGAGAACGATGCCAACCTCCTCGTTAATGGTACTGGCATCACTGTTTCCACGTAGGCAGCATCTGCTCGGAAGTCCTAACTAGATGCGGCATTTGGCTGCTCCCACACCTCCTCGGGAGGTTCTTAAGGGAGTGTGTTGCATTCAGAGTCGTCATGGCTTTACTGGCCAGAAGCCACCTTTCCTAGGTGGCTTAAATTTTTGAAAAATGTGTTTTGATGAGTGATGGTGTAAGATGCAGCCTGGGCTCCAATTAGCTTTTAACTAAACCCAGGGCAGGCTCTACTCAGCTTGGCTTCAGGCAGGACAGAGAGGACTTCAGCGTGTGTCGCTAACAGGCCACTGCTGGCTAGTCTACGACAGAAAACCCCAAAGCAGAGAAGATTGGTGACATACAAAGAACAGCATCTGGGGGAATCAGGGCTGTGTTCACAGAATCAAGCCCCTCCCTTCCATCCCTCCTGCCCTCTTCTCCCCTTCTTTCACCTTCTTTTCCCTCACTTTCCCTTCTCTCCTCCTTGTTGTTCTGTCCATTTGTGGAGCCCATTACTTGCTGGGTGCTCAGCCTGTATTTGATCCTCTGGTCTGTCTTCTGAGTTCTGCGACGATAGGCGTGGAACACCACACTCTGTCCCCACCCCCGACTTTTGAGCACCCCAGAGAACCAGTTCTTAAGACGGGCCTATTAGCTCAGAAACCCTTGTCTTACAGTCACTATCCCTGGCTCAACATCGCAAACAGAAGAATGGACACAATGGAGTTCTTACTTTCCTCACATGAAATTATAACATCAGAGTTCTCTTCCACAGTTCTAGGTCATAGTTCTAGATGGAAATGCAGATGGAAAAATGAATAAAGAGTTCAAGAAGTTCAGTGCAAGGCAAAGTTTAGTTCATCCCTGTGTAAGGCTATGCTAATAGCTGTCCCCACCCTCTAACTTATAAGAGGGAGGCAGATTAAAAACTAAGGGTAGGGTTGGAGAGATGCCTCAGTGGTTAGGAGTACTGGCTGCTCCTCCAGAGGACTTTGGTTTAATTCTAGCACCATACTGCAGTTAACAACCATCTGTGTAAATCAAGCTCTAGGAGATCTAATGTCCTCTTCAGGGGGCGAGGCTAGACAATACATGCAAGACTAACACCCATGCACATGGAATATGAATAAATAAATCCTAAAACAGCAACAGACATCAGAACCTAAGAGGAACAAACATCCTGGACTCAGGATGTAGAGTACGCATCTTGTGTCAGGAAGCCTTGCCTTGGACCTAGCACTGCAGAAAATCAAGCATGGTAGAAAACCCCCAAAGCCAACCGTCAAGATACAGAAGCAGAAGGAGGTATTTCAGGGCTACATAGGGTATTTGAGGCCAGCATGGGCTACCGGAAACCATGCCTACATAAGTAACAGAAATTCTTTCCTTTTCTTCATCTCCAGTCTTCAATATTGGCTCTTCATTGATGTCATTCTTGTTTTCGTTTTTCCTTGGTGTTTTTTTCTCTTTCCTCTAACTTTCCCTAAACAGATAAATCAATGGAACACACACAAAGACCTTACAATGGAAGCCAGAAACCATCCTTGAACCTTGAAGCAGAGTATTGACTGGACTAGGGGGAGGGTACGAGAACACAGTAGACTTTTGGGGAGAATCAATAATGAGAGAGGAGCTTGCTGTGGCCTGGGTCTTGCTAATAAAATGCTCAGAGGTGGTAGCTCACCAGAATCTCCTAAACATTATCTTCTTAGTCAGTGTCTGAGAGAAAGAATGCCCTTTTGCTTGGTCCTTCCCCCATCAGAGTCAGTGTGATGGGGTGAACTGACTGTCTCATCACAACCGTCTGAGAACCTTATTTGCTTCTACATTTTGGCTTTGGGGGACATGGAGAAAGAGCATCAAGGTGCTACCCAAGGGAGAGAGCTGGACATTTTCTGTGTTACACAGAGTATTTGTTTCCTCTGCAGTGTGGGTGGTGGTAGTAGAGAAATAAGCATTAGTGGAAAGGGAGAAGCAGTGAACACCCGCTCCCTGCCCAGGTGTGAGAAGAGCTAAGCTTGAGACCCATCTCATTATGAGTTGAGTGTTTTTATCAAACTTTAAATAATTCAACAAAGTGAAACATACCCAACATACCTTTCAGTTCCTTTCTAGCTTCTTATCATTTATTCATTTACAATTTTAATTTTCTAAAAGAATTCTCTGTGTGTGCCTGCATATGTATGTGTACCCATGCCTGTGAAACAGGAAGGGGACAGAGCGGGATGTCCAAAGTCTCTCTTCACTGTTCTCTGCCTTACTCCTGCTTCTCTCTGCCTTACTCCTACTCGTTTGAGGCAATCTTGAACTTAAATGTAGCCATCTTGGCTAGGATGGCCTGTCACCAAGCTCCCAGGAACCACTTGGCTCTGTCTCCAATGCTGCCTGGCTTAGAATACTTTTTTAGGGGGTAGGGAGAGTGGCTCTCACTGTGCAGCTCTGGCTAGCCTGAAATTCCCTATGTAATCGTGTAGACCAGGGTGCCCTTGAGCTCACTAAGTGCTGGCTTCCAAGTACTTTTAACTGCGAATATAAATGCTAGTTTCTTAGTACTTTTAATGGTGCGTGTCCTTAACAACTGCCAGCCATTACTATTCCATTGTACATTTACAGTCAATTGTGTTTAATTTAGTGTGAACTGTCTCTTCAGATTTATTAATAAAATGTTTATTTCATTGACATTTTAATATTAATTTATATAAACACTCGTTCTTCAAATATTAAACATTTATTTGCAATATATTGTGTTTCCTCTTCATTTGCCTCTGTGACCGTTTTGCGTTGTGGTGGGATTGAATCAGAGCCTTGTATTTGCCAGGCAAATACCCTGCCACTCCGACACTTTCAGCTTTCCATAAACTTAGTATTTAAAACATTTAAACATATCTATACAGATGTAATCATTAAGTTTGTGTTGGGATTTTGTATTTTAAGTTTTTCTGGTTCCAAGCCTCTTCCACACATTTAGTTCTGATACTTAAACTTTCATTATCTTGTTTCTATTCCAGACAGGTCTGTTTACAGACAAGAAACATCCCTCTTTGCATATGGATGTCCAGTTGCCTTCATGCAATTTGCTTCTGTTCCCTTCCCAATATCAAACATTACATTACTGCGTGTTAATTTCCCAGGCAGACTTCTCTAATTATTTTGTTGGTGCTAATCTCATAGCTGTGGTGTGCTTCTCCAACTGTCTCTGCTGCATTATGTAGTCTCTCAGGTGGACCTCAAGTCAATATGTCTAACTGAAATTAGATACACGTGAAACAACTGATTTCTGTGTTGAATCACTTTAAATGTCTTCTTAGTGGTTCCCATTTTGAGAACACGGCATGTCTCAGCATTGACTCATGCTCTTCTGTGTAATCGTGCGGTTCCACAGATATTATACTATTTTTGGCATTGTTTCTTAACAATGTTTTCTTGTTTAAAATGCTACAGAACTAAAAGCTTTCAATAAGTGAAATGTCCTTTAAAAAAAAACTCAGATGTTTTATGTATGTATTTATTTATTTTAACGGTTCTTGCTTCTTACTATCAGAGACTTGAATTCACTTACCCACCATGAAAAGAGGAAAAACAAAACAAAACAAAAACAAAAAAAATAAATCAAAAAACTAAGATGGAGTTGGACATAGGAAAAAAAATTAGCGTTTTATCATCTTTTCATTCTTGAAAATGGTATATTCCATGATGTTAATTTTTTTTTCCTGCATTTGATTTACTGAAATTTGGTTTAGGAATTTCTTAAATGTACACCAGTGAGTGATGAAGTCAGCACTAGTGTCTGTTCTGCGTGTATTGCTAGCATCAGTGTTGGTGTGAATGCTGGGCAGACTCCGTGAGGGTCGTACTGCCCGTGTCTGGAGAGGGTGTGGGCCCTGAGCCTTGCAGTTCTGCACATAGCGCATCTTTGGTAAAGTCTTCCGTTTTCTTTTTACTAGAGTTTATTTTTTGAGGTCTGGCCACATTGTCTCATGTATCCCAGGCTGGCCTTGAACTCTCTATGTATGTGAGAATGACCTTGAACCCTGGACCTTCCAACATCTATCTCCCAAGTGCTGGGGCTATAGGTATGCCCCGCTAAACCCACCACTGCACTCTCCTTTTGATTCAAAATGGTTTCATATTCTATTTTATCGACATGTGTTTGTGGCCTGTGCACACTGGAGGTGTGGAGCTCAGAGAGAAACTTGTAGCTGGTTTTTTCCATGCGCCATTGAGACCTGGGATCAAACTCAAGTCACCAGGCCTCAACGTGGTGCCTTTCCCCACTGGCTCTGCGCTGGCCTGAGCATTTCTCCCATCTGTCTTTGATGACAATAATGCATTTAACCGTAGTCTCTAAATACTTGCCTGCTAAAGGGGTGCACAGACGTGACTTAGGTTTCTCAGCTCCTCTCTCACACCTGGTATGCTTGTGTGTTCCTGGTAGTGCCTGGAAGCTGCTTGCTCCCCATCTTGCTAGACTGAGGGTGAGGAGGGGCTGAGGGGCTTGTCCCTTACATTCAAGTATTTGAAGACAGTTAGCTTCCTCAGCCAAGCCAACCAACTATTTCTTCCTTTTGTCTTACAAATTTTAGATTTAAACTTCTTTCTTTGTGTGGTTTTGAAGTTATTTATTTTGTTGATTTTGAGGTCAGCTGTTTTTCTCAGAATGCAAGCTGTCTTTGTTGACTAATACGCTTCCTCTGTACCTACCATGCTGATATATTTTTTAAAACCACTAATGTGGTGACTTACTGATCTGTAAACAATTGTTCTTAGTATTTTTAATCACAAGTTTGTGTCCGTCCGTGTGTTTAGGTGCCTGTGGAGGACAGAGACATTGGGTCCCCTAGACCTGGAGTTCTGAGCACTGGTGTATTGCTTGATGTGTCCCGAACTCCAGTCCTCTGCCAGAGCAGCAAGTGTCCCTAACGGCTGAGCCACCTCTCCAGTCCTGCTGAGCTTTACATGTTAAACCAATATTGAAATCCCGGGATTGGCTGAGGAATAGCTATGCTGTATTTTACTTTTAACTGAAGATTTTTAACACATTGATATTAGATTCATTTTTTTAAAGAACAAATTTTCTGTGTGTGAGAGATGAGGGAGGTAGTTTCCTTTTCTTGTAAATGCTTTGCTTCTTTTAACATGTCCATGCTGGCCTCCGAGTGAACTGATAAATATGTCCTCTCTTAAAATTCCTGGAAAACTGTGGAAAGAATTGATGCTATTTCATCTCTAAAAGTTGGGCTATATTTGCCAACATGTCATTTGGTCCAAATTTTATTTGTGGAAACTTTGTTTATAATGAAAATGTATTTAATGGATGTTGATGAGTCTATTTTACTAGTTAAGTGATGGTCTGTTGTGTACCCACCAAGTAATAAAGAAAGCTTGAAACTCGTTTTTCCTGCTCAGGTTTCCGAATCCTTTAAGCACAGACTGGTTGCTTTATTCCATTAGTCAGTGTAGGAAACGTTGTTCTACTTCATTCATTTGCCCATTTATACAAAAAAAATCTTTATTTATTTATGTGTGTGTATGTGCTTGCACGCACAACACCAAAAGCCAGAACAAGGCATCAGATTCCTTAGTGATGTATCCATCTCAGGTGGCTGGCTGTGGGCTTCCAGACAAGCTGCTGGGAACCAAACCCAACTGTCTTCAGTAACAGCAAGCTCTAACACTGGGATCTCTCCAGGTCCCTGTCCAGTCTATCTTTTCTTTTCTCCTCTCTCCTCCCCTCCCTTCCTCCTCCTTCTCTTCCTCCCTTCCACCTTTCCTTCTTCCCTCTCTTCCTTTCTTGACACAGGGTTCCACTATGTAGTTCTGGCTAGCCAAGAACTCAGTACGTAGACCAGGCTGGCCTCGAATTTACAGAGATCCACCTGCCTCTGCCTCTCAAGTGCTGGGATTAAAGGCATGCGCCACCATACTTGGCTCCATCCATTCATTTTTTCTGCTATTTAATGGGTACATTTACTATGAGCCTCTACCTTGGCCCAGGCTCTGTGTATACAGCATGCTAGTTGAAGACCAAGCATAAAAAGTAAATTATTGAAGATGAGTGTAGATGTGCCCAGATGTGTTCAGTGAGGGATCTCTTCTGCACAGACACCATCCTAGCCAGCACAGTAGCATTTTTGAACAACCTTTCTGCAAACAGGGCCCCTTAGCATACCTTCCAACTCAAAATCATGTGGTCTAAAGCCAGTGAGGGCTTAGGAGTCTTGCTTTCTGATGCAGTTCAGTTGGTGATGCCAGTAAAATGGGCCACGCCTTGACAGGTCCAGCCGGGCAGGACACTGCCTCTGCCCCAACCTCAGCCCTGACATGCCAGCGGCCTCACGGGAAAGGCTGAGACTCACTGATGTGGGATTTTCAAGAAAAGATGGAAATGAAATCCACATGACTTCATTAGCAATCAGAGACAATATCCATTCACTAATCCTGTTCCTCCAGTACCTTTAGATTCCTCACCAAGAGTCCTGATTGTACACAGCTTTGCAAATGTCTCAACATCTATACTTTTGCTATGGAAGGTAGAAACACCATACAATCATCTTTGTCCTTAAAAAGCTTCAATTATATTTTCCTTTTCTTTACTTCTCTGAATATTTTTTGGTTGGGTTAAAGGAGGTTAGAGTTGACAACGTTCTTTGACTTATAAAGAATAGCTTTTGCCTTGAAGGTTTTTCCCAGTCTGAGAAATAATGTGTTGTGTCTCCAAATAAACAAATGTGTCATAAGACCTGGAAGCAAAGAGGCTAAAAACATAAAACCTAAGACGTGTAGCCCTAGCATCTGCTGGGAAGGATGACAGTGCTGGAAAACTGAAGCCCACATCTGCTGCAGCTGCCTAGACCCCCACGGCAACGTGGGCTTTGTAGGTCTGGGTAGAAAGCAAGACTGAGAAAAGTCAGCACTGACTGTGAGCCCGTGGCTGTTGGGACTGCCAGATATTTGGTTTCCAGTCTCAAAAACCTACTCTCAAATTGGACTAAATTATTCACTATCAGATGATGGCCCACACATTTTAAAGCAATTAATTTGTTTGATGTCCAACTGCTTGGTTGAAGCAGAATTCAGAACAGACCCCCTAGTATTCATGATTAGATTTTTTTTTTGCCTCAGACCATATGTCTTGTCTACAGATAAAAACATTTATGAAGCTTGAAAATAACTCAGTGATAGCATAAGAAGGAAGAGGGTGAAATCCTATAGGAAAGGGGCTGAGTGAGGATGAAGTCTTGCAGAGAGCATCTATGTAGAGGAAGGTAGCATTTTTGTTCATGTGCATCTGTGTGAGTGTATGCCATGCGTTTGGATCCTGTGGGTGTCAGATTCCCTGAAGCTAGAGTTATGGACAGACATAATCCATATTCTATATATAGGTATATAATAGGTACAGGGAATCAGATTCTGGTTCTCTGTAAGAGCTGCAAATTGTTTTAACCACTGAGTCATCTCTACAGCCTTTTTAGATGCTCTTCATATAGTTAACTTTTCTAAGTATTTCATTTTATTTTGAGTGGTTCTTAACTGGTACATTATGTTCTACCTTCCTTTTTTCCCAGATTGGAGCTCACTATGTGGCTCTGGCTGTCCTGGTACTCCCCATGTAGACCAGGCTGGCCTCGAGTTTGAACTCGCAGAGATACACCTGCCTCTGCCTCTCAAGTACTGGGATTAAATGCCTGTAATATGTTTGATCTGGCTACAAAAAGTCAATATATGTGCTGGTCTTGTGCACTTATCTTCAAAGAAGAAGACAGTTAATATATTCATCAGTACCTTACTTTTTCTAAATTACAGTTAATATATTCATCAGTATCTTACTTTTCCTAAATTACATCATATCTTCAGAAACACTAAAGTGCTATCAGTACTCATATTTTCACAATGTTCACACTTCAATTTACCTCTAGAAAAGGTTTAGGAAGTGAAAAATACATGATATAATTTTAGTTCATGGATGATATAAATTACAGGACATACTTGAAACACTAATGAGATGTTTTTCAAAGCACCCAGGAGAAACTATTCAGTAGAATGAATTTGAAGACTGTGTCATGGAGATGCCCCAAACCTAGGATTCGGTGCCCTCTTGCTTTTGCTTGTCCTCCAGACACTCTCTGTGGCTCAGAGAGCCCTTGACTGACTTCCTCACTTGTAAATGAGTCACATCACATAAGTGCCTTGTATTTCCTGCAACCGTTGTTAGAATCCATAATACAGCAATTCAAAGTGAAGCAGATATACCATACCAAGATAAGGTTACAAGATTTTTCTCTTTTCCTGTGTTTACTTAAGACCCATTTTCAACTTGGAAAATGTTTTAGATTTTTAGCATCAAGGTGAGATGTGTGTTATCAAAGGAGCTGCTCTAGCCATGCTTCTGGGGAACAGGAGGTAATTATATCACACCATGCAGGAGTGCATGGCCCTTCCATCCAGGCCAACTGGGCATTATTACAAGAAAAAGTAATTGCCCTGCCTTTCATCAGTCGCCTAAATCATTAGAACACAAGATTATTAAACTAAGACCCTACCAATTTAACTGCTCAATGATGGAGTCTATGAGACCATCTGCTGCCTTATCAACACAGCACGGCAGGTCTAGGCAACTGTATACCCAACGTGCAGCATTGTACTGCTCCCAACTGGTCCATATACCAATCTTAAATGATTGTTATTTAATTGCTGGGACTAACAAGCAACCCAACAATTGCTCCTCAGCTGTTAGTAAGACTTGCCAAAAATGAACTGTTTGGTTTAGAAAGACCCACATCACAACGGCAGGTTATTTCAAATCACATTGTGCAGGCCAGCTTCTGGGAGAGATTTTTTTTCCCTCCTCGGGAAGACATGAATCTTAAAAACACAGGGCTGTGACCTCGTTCTCTTATCTGCTCAAGTTGTCTCAGTGAGTGAAGGCTTACTTATTTTTTGAAGGTAAATTAACAGAAGAGAAATGTGGAGTATCGAAAGGACTTGCCTTTATATGTATTTATTCTCTCTGGATCTGTCCTTTCCATCCATCTATCTATCTATCTATCTATCTATCTATCTATCTATCTATCTATCTATCTATCTATCTATCTATCTATCTGTCTATCATCTATCTATTTTAATACCTCTAAGAGGGCAGAAATAATTATTTTTAAAAAGTTTATCTTTGTTTATGCCTCTCTCTGCGTGTGTATGTATGTCTGTGCATCTGTGTGTCTGGGTCCCTGCAGAGTCCAGAAGAGGGCAATGGGTCTCGTGGAACTGGAGTTACAGACAGTTCTGAGTTGCCTGATGTGGGAGCTGGGAACTGGACTCCAGTCCTCTGCAAGAGCTCCAAGGGCTCTTACATGCAGATCTACCTCTACAGCTCCCAGAAATGATTTTTGTATTGTCTACTATGTATCTAGTACCTAATAGGTACATAACAAATATTTTGCAATAAGAGGAAAGGCACTTTGCATCAATGGATATAAATGCATGTATACAAATGTGGTGAACGGGGTCAGCAAAGAAGTATGCACAGAGTTTTATGGGGGAACAAGACTGGGCAGGTCCTTCCAAATGTTTTCATCATGTGTACTCCATCAAGTACTTATGAGAAGCACACAGACTCACCCATCACCAAGGGAAAAGAGTTAGGGGCACAAGGCAGGGGCTTTAAGGGAAGCCATGAACACTACCTTGCTCCGCTGTGTGTGTGCTCAGCCAACCACACTTTCTTTTCTTGCTTCAAAAAAAAGATTTACGCATATGAATATCTTATCCGCATGCATGTGCACCCTGAGTATGCTTCCAGAAGTCAGAAGTGGGTATCAGATTGCCTGGAATGAGAGTGATAGTTGTTTGTGAGGTGCCATGTTGGTTCCAGGAACCTAGCCCAGGTCCCCTGCAAGAGTGACTGCCACTCTTACTTACCCACGGATCATCTCTCCAGATCCTCAGCTACCTTTTTTTAAAATTACAGACCCACCTAAGCTAGGGATGGTGCCTCCCACAGTGGCTGGGCTTTCCTCTATCAGTTATCAATAAAGAAAATGCCCCTAAATTTGCTCAAAAGCCATTCTGATGGTGTGTCAAGCTGACTGATTTAGCTATGACAACTTAATGGAGTTTTTTTTTTCCTTATAGCTAGTCGGATTGATTAAGGATACAAAATTTATCTGAAACATTAAAAAAAATAGTGATATAATAGAAAGGAGATTCTTTTTAATTACACAGACAAGTTAAATGTGGTTTTATTCCTTAAAATCCTGGGAACAAATGCAAACAAAAGTTTTGGGTTTTTTGGAGACTTGGTGTGGTGGCTAAGAGTCTTGGCTGCTCAGGTGTGACCCAGGTTTGACTCCTAGCACTGGCATGGTGGCTGGAAACCTTCTGTCTGGAACTCCATCACCAACGATCTGATGCTCTCCTCTACTTCCTGAGCATCAGACAGACAGACAGGTGTGCAGGCAGACATCTGTATGTGCAGAATAATAAAATAACTTAATTTAAAGAAAGCCTTGCTTTTCACCTCTGTAGAAATGTTGCTGATGAGGTGAGGAGACTGTGAGGGGTCAACCCTTAAAGGCAGAGGAGACACCTGTGAGCATGGATAATGGAGGCAGCAATCAGCTGTGTTTAGCCTCCTGGATGCTTGCGGTGATGCATGGCCACCTCTGCATTATTTTAGAGAAACAAAACAAAACTCAAATTTCAGAAAGGATTTCAGCTTGGACTGAAAATGATCAGACAGCTCTGAACTGACCACGCTATCAGAGGAAGCTATGTTAACTCCACCCTGATCCCAAGGTCATCTGGAGGACCACTTTGAGGGGCGATGTGAGAGAATGGTTGGTACAAAAATGCCAGGAGCCACCAGCGCTGCCACCACCAGCTCCTCACTGCCGTGGCGGGTGGGGGAGGGGAGCACCAGCCATCACATCAGGACTGACCAGGCACGGTTCTTCCCGCCTGCACCGCCTGCAAGCTAGCTCTGGCCCACAGCAGGGATCCACTTCTCAGGGAGCCTACTGCAGCCCTGAGGGCTGGGGTGGCTTTGTGGATTTAATTCCCTTAAGAGCACACTAGGCAGATTTTTTTTTTTAAGTCTCTGGAAGTTTTAAGTAAATTTACATATACTCAGGCAAAACACTCATGCACATAAAATAAAAATAAATAAATCATTAAAAAACAATCAAGCTGTTCCTCATTGTCCTCTCACATTAGATTAGATTATTAAAGAGAGATAGAACTTCTTCCTCTTTTCTCAGTGTAAGACAGACAGACACACACACACACATTTTGCCAAGTCTTAATAATGTCTGTCCCAAGGACTATTGAATTTCCAATCATCAAAACAATAGTTAAATAACGCCATGTCCACTAGTATAGAAAGTGTTGAATGGATTCTGTCCTCCTAATGCTAGCTACTTTGCTAAATTTCACCACCCCTTGTCTGCTTGTTCATTAGAAGAACTTGGATATGACTTTAAAATAACTGAGACCATGACTGCAGTTGTACCTTCAAGTCTTTCCCCCCGAATTATTAGGCTAACAGCTGATGATTCTCTCTTAATTCAACACACATCTTCTAAAGCCTGAGTTAGAGGACCCCTGTCGGAACCTGACCAGAACAAAATACTTGCTTCTGTTATGTAAAGTTCCCCAGTTTCAGCTAAACAGTGACAATTTCCAAAACTGAAGTGCCTTGATTCCAGAATGGAAGGAATGTTTTCTAGATTCTTGCCATGGCTACATTTTCCCATCACCTGACGCTCTATGTCCCGCCATAGACTTGTTTCCCCAGCCACACCTAGCAATGGCCAGCCACTGGGAAAAAGAAGAAAGAGTTTAGTTCCCTTCCCTCTCCTCCTCTGTCCTCTGCCTGTATGTGGACCAGGACTCTGAATAAAGCCTACACTGCTACTGTGCCTTTGTCGTTGCTTCTCACCGGTGCTGCAGCTGCCGCATGTGAAAGTCTAGCCTGGGCCAGATTCCGTATTTCAATCCAGAAAGTTTTCCAAGTTCCGGAAAAGATGATAGATGTATTATCGGGACTGGAAATATCCCCGCTAGGTTTGAGAAACACCTAGAAGACTGGGCAGTGTGCATAACTGTGTGCCCATCCTGCCATAGTGCTGCATGTGACTGTATTATGAGGCCTTCGTGGCTGTGTTTGGGGCTTAAGGAGGTGTCTGGGGTCAACTGAGGGCATACAGATGAGCCCAAATCCGATATAACTGATGCTCATATATTAGGTGTTAGGGTGGTGACATACACCAGAAGCCTGTGGCAACAGGGAGAAGACATCTACCTGCAAGCCAAGGAGAGGCCCACAGAAGAGATCTCTTTTGGCAGCCTTAGCAAAGTGACATGTTGCAGAGAATCTGGAGAAGAGGTGACTGATTTGGGCCAATGGCCAGAGTGACGTTCCTTCAAGTCCCCGAGGGAGAGGTCTCCGAAATGAACCTGGAAGTGCTGGCCCGCTTGGTCGGGTGGGAGATCTTAATGAAGACAGAGGCTTTTCGTTTTGGCTCGACTTACTTCTAAGTGAAAGCTAGACTGATTTTGCTTTGTTCCCAAACAGCTTGCATGAGCCACTGGCCACTGCCAAGCTTGGGCTGGAGAGGGAGGGCGGCTTTGTCAGCACACGAAGCCCTTGGGGCACGCTGCTAAGCAAACAGCCTTGTGTCAGCAGCCTTTAACCTGATGTAGGAATTCAGTCTCCTTTCTGGCCAGCAAATCAATTCATCCCTGAGAGAAGGGACCTTGGGGATAAAAAAAATTACACACCACCAGGAATTCAAAACCTCACCTCCTGCAAGACTGCCTTCCAACAATTTGGAATAATGATATACCTCAACACAAAGACCCGAAGCACAAAAAACCTCTCAGCAGATGGTCAGCTCCATCTCCAGCTGAACAGGCTGCAATGGACAGACCAACACACATCGAGCATGGTGCTTTCATCTCTATTCCAACATCTAAGGCTCACTGACAAGTCTCACGTCACTCATGTTTGGGGAGAGATGTGACCCAGTCTCCTTGCACCAATTTTGGGTCCATAAGCAACAGTGCCCTGCTTGACTGAAGCTCCTGTGCGTCCTGCAATGGTTTCCTCGACACCTGACACATGTCAAACGTAAGTTCTAAAATCACCTTCAGCCAATGATAATGAAAGGAAATGAGTCATAACTCCAGATAAACACAAAGATTAAAATGTTTTTTTTACTTCACATATCTAGTCATGTTAGTGAAAAAGAATAATAAAACATCAAAGTTTAAGAAATGAAGGAAGAATGTGTTAACAATGTTTAATCAAATAAATATCTCATTTAGGTAGCTATCATGCCATAGCAGTAGCTAAACCTTATAGTCTCTGAATTCCTTTATCTCCTTCTCTCTTTTAAAAAATCAAACTCACCTCTTAATTAAAAGCCACAAAGGAAGGGCTGGGGAGACAGCTCAGTTGGCAAAGTGCAGGCCATGCACACGTGGGGACTTGAGTTGATCCCCAGAATCCATGTACAAACTCCCAGCAAGATGGCGTGTGTCTGTAATCCCGGCACTGGGGAGGCACAGAAAGGTGGATTCTTTGGTCTTCCTGGCCAGCCAGTCTAGATATTTAATGAGTTTTAGGCCAAGTGAGAAACCTGTTAAAAAAAAAAAAAGGCAGAGTATAGGGAAGGATACCTGAGGTCCCCTCCCCCTCTTCACACACACAGACACACACACACATACACACACACACCGTGCAGTGATTCCATCTGAGCAACCTACAGAAGCAGGGGGCTGTTACTCAGTATACTGGCCCAGGCAGAAGGCTGTGAGAGGAGGGAACAGGAATATTCTAGGAGGTTCAGGTCACTTCTGGATCTTACCAAGATGCCAGCTGTGCAAGCTTGTTCCTTGTGAAGACAGAGTCCACATGCCAAACACTGATGCTCTGCAGTATGTGTACTAATTCAGCAAAGACAGTTTTCTTTAAAAAAAATAACAGAATAATATTATATATGAAAGGAGAAAGATGCATTTGAGTTCATAAAGGGAGAACCTGGTGGCGGCTGATCGTGGCTGATCTTGACCGACCTGGGAGGTGGGACTCAGCTGAGGAACTGTCTCTGTCAGATTGTCCTGTAGGCATGTCTGTAGGGCCATTTTCTTGATTGTTAACTCAGCCCACTGTGGGTGGTGCCATGCCTAGGCAGAGCCATGTAAGAAGTGAGCTGTATAAGCCTGAGAACAAGCCCGGAAGCCCTCCCTCTGTGGTCCTTGCTTCAGTTCCTGCCTCCAGGGTCCTGTTTGAGTTCCCGCCCTGGCTCTAGCTGTCCTAGACTCACTTTGTAGACCAGGCTGGCCTTGAACTCACAGAAATCCACCTGCCTCTGCCTCCCATGTGCTAGGACTAAAGGAACCTGGCTCAGACTAGTCATTTCCACCTGGGGAGGTAAGAACAGCTTTATATACAAGTGCTCAGTGACATTCTGAGCTCCAAACACCGTTTGTTTCTACAAACTAGGCTGATTCTAGAATGATCTTTTGTTAAAACAATAAGATATTCATCATTTCTGTGCATCCATCTCTCCTGTTGTGGTTCGCTCTATCTTTACACTCTTTCCAGATGGCGGGCTTACTCTTTTCAAGCACCCAGGCGAATGCAGAGTTGCCTCACCTGCTCTTAAACTTGGACAGTCGGTTCTTCCTTAACTCAAAAGCTTCCCTGAAGCTTATCACTGAGGCCCTTGAATGTCTGAGTCCCCTGGAGCACTCTTCCGCCTCAGCCTGGGCTGCTTATCGCCTGCGTTTCCCGTGGATTCTGTCCTTTCCTAGGAGGAGGGGGATTTCTAAGTCAAGATCGTCTGTGAAGGGTGGGATAGACTCTGGAGGAAGAGGAGAGCGGGAAGAGAATGTGTGCCAGCAGCTAGGCGAGCCGCCATGACATAACATAACACAGCTGACAAACACTGACTGGAGCTCCCCGGAGCTAAAGCTGAGAGCAGCAAGGGCAGAGAGCAGCAAGGCAGGGAACAGCAAGTTTATTGAGTGTCTGATCCTCACCAGGCCCTGGGCAGCACCCTGCCTTTGGTTTTGTGTGGTTGGAACATTAAGCCAATGGCATGGGAATTTCTGTCCCTGTTTTTTGGAGTCTCTAGGCAGCTGGAATCCACATTTTCTTCACTATCACTTCAGGGGAGCAACTAAGAGATAAAGTGCAACACAGGCAAGTATGGTGCAAAAGTGAAAGGCAGCTAGGTCAGAGAAGGAGCCTGAGGCACCAGAGCCATCTGAGAAGCTATTCGCTCCAGTCACGGGCAGCCCGTGTTCGCGTGGAGCCAGCAACTGTACTTCTTTCCCTAAAAATATATTTTAAAATCATTTATTTTACTTTTATGTGCAAATATGTACACACACACACACACAGGACTGATCACAGTTGGTGTGTTCTTCCCTGGGAAAGACTGTTTCCTCTGCTCTCAGCATCCCAGGCCCAGGCCTTATGGTCTTCCCTGTCCTCACTGGCATGTCTACTATTGTCTCCGTTCAGCTCATGTTTAGGCAGTCCTGCGAGTGAGACTTTATGGGTGTAACTTCTGACCTTCTTCCCCCATCCCCATGGCTTTTTGAGAGAGGGTTTCTCTGTGTCACCTTGGCTGTCTGGGGCTTGCTTTGGAGACCAGGCTGGCCTCAAACTCACAGAGATCCGCCTGCCTCTGCCTCACTGAGTGCCGGGATTAAAGGTATGCCCCTGACTTGTGACATTCTGAGAAGACACAATCTCAGCAAACTCTGTGCTTTGATAACTCTTTCCTTCCCCTCCCTGAGCCTTTGGGGCAATGAGTTTCATTTCATCTTCCTTTCTTTCTTCTATTTCAAGATAAGATTTTACTATGTAGCCCAGGCTGGCCTCAAACATGTAGCAATCCTCCTGCCTCAGCCTTCTGAGTGTTGTTTTGCTTTACCACTATGGTATCTTACAGACATTTTGCACTTTATATAATAGGAAAATACACTGGCGTCATTTAGTTATTTGAGAGTTGCCTTTTTAAAAAAGTGGGTTTCTGGTATCCCAGGCTAGCCTCAATCTCACTGCATAGTTAAGGATGGCCTTAACTGCTGATCCTCTGGCTTCCACATACCAAGTGCTGGGATTTCAGATGCAAAATTGCAGTTTATGGAGTGCTGGGGCCTACGCCCAGGGCTTTGTGCTTGCTGGGCTCTACTGGCTGAGCCCACCCTACTTTGTGTTTTCAGTGAGAGATGAGCAGCCCTACACAAGTTGAGTTCCATAAAACAAACTAGTGGCAAGGAATTACGTTACAGAGTGGGAGGTTGTGTTCGTACAAGGAAAATCCCATTGATAAAAAGTGATTGAGGCAGTTGGGCATCGTGGCACACACCTGTAATCCCAACTGTTAGGGAGGCAGAGACAGATGGATCTCTGTGAGTTCGAGGTCAGCCTGGTTTACAAAGCTAGTCTAGGATAGTCAAGGCTACACAGAAAAACTCTGTCTCCAAAAAAAAAAAAAAAAAATCCCAAACCAAACAACAACAAAAAGTGATTGCTACTATTCTAGACAGCTGCTGGTGCTTGTCACACCTCTTCCTGACCAACAGGGTTAGACTAGTGTGAATCTTCAGACAGACTGGGAGAGCTCGTCCAAAAGTCAGATCCCTCAAGAGTCTGTCGCATGGCAGACTTACTGGAAACACTTACAAATGAAAGTTATCTTTCCAATCACACTCCGGTACAAGCTAGGGAAGCCTTCATTCTGGAAGATTTGCACCACAGACATTTGCTGGTCTGGCCTGACTCAGCCCTTTACACAACTAAAATCTGGAACATAAAATACCAAACAAGCTTCTTCATGAACCAATAGATACTTGGGGGCATCTCTGAGAGTGTGGACTTCGTGTCTGGGTGACCAGACAGCAGAGCTCTCGTCATGTGATTCCTCTCATGGTGTTTGCTGACCTGTCACCAACAAGAGGAATTGTAGAGCAGACAGAGGTCAGTGGTGACTTGGTTTGTAAGTAGCGTCATTACAGAATCTGTTTGGCAGCCTTACTGTTGGGGTCTATATTGAATGAGGTTCTTTTGTTAGCAGACGAAGGATGGCTCTCAACTCTGATGGGTACAAAAATGCTCTTTCTTACCATGGAAATGTCAAGAATCTCAACATTTATTCAAGACCAGCAATGGCTACAGGCACCAGCCTTCTTACCAAGAATCCCAAAGAGGAAACTGATGGTAGGCTCCATCCTAGCTCTGAGGCTGCTCAGACACACAAACAAAGAAAGGTAGAAATGTTCGTGTTCTTAGAACAGAGTTCAAGGGGGTGAAGGACTGGCCACTGTTGTGGTGCCTTTAAATACACACTTATGAAGGAATAAAAGGTTTGTAATGTGGAATCACACGATCAGACGCAGAGGGGGTGGCGCCTGCAATGTGCCCTCCACGGTGCTTGCAAGACACAGCCTAATGCTTTGTGCAGACCTGCAGGGGAGACGGCATGCTATGTCCCAAACAACTCCAATGCATACAGGCGTCTTCTATAAAATAACTCACTATTTCCTCTAATTTTTGCTGAATAGAACAGAACTTTGAACACAGCTAAGAACACACCTAAAACGATTCAGGTCTGGGAGACATGCAGCCCATGCTATAGGATTAACACAGTGTTGAAAGTTCCCTCTTCCCATTCTCTCACCATGGTGCAAGAGGGTCTCTGGGGTCCCACTCTACTCTGGTGACTTCATGCAGCTTGTCTTCCTAGAACTTAGTGATTTTTTTTCCTGAATTTTTTGAGGGTGGTTGTTCCCATGTAAGAATCTGACCCAATGAATCATTTGGTTCTATAACCAGACCACAAGCTATGTTTCTTCTTTATGACTGTTAATTCCACAAGGATTTATTGATACCTAAAGAGACTAAAAATAGTTATAGATGCTTGATGTGTATCTGTAATCGAAACTAAACTCTGGCCCATGTGAAGCGTGCATCCTATAAAGGGAGAGATATGATAAGCAATGATCACGATGAATCAGAGGACAAGAGAGTAGGCTAGAAGGAAGCTAGTGATGGGATAAAAATTAAATCAGAGTAAGGGCAATCATTGAGATTTAATATGGCAAACAAATGGAAAAGTAAAACCATAAAAACAAAGTTACATGGTCGACCTATATTAGCCAGCTGTATAAATTTAAGTTATTATGCCACTTAGACATCTCCATCAAGACTTTAAAAGGAGGAAACATCAACCCCAAATATCTTTTTTCCCCCTGAATGTTTGGAACTTTCACATGGAGAATCTACTAGTAGGACATGGATGGAGGCTTGGGTGTTGCCACCATAAAAGATTCAGGCCCTCCTAAGCCAACAAATGCTCATCTGCTCAGTCATATTGGCATTCTGACTCAGGTGCTGCAGTTACTGTGCATTTATTCCCGGGATATTCTGGCCGACAGCTTACACTGTGAGGCATCCAGAGCAACTGCCCTAACAAGATTCAAGGGACAGGTTAGCGGAATCCAGTTGATGCGCTTCTTATACGTTGATTTTCAGAAAGAAGTGGCTAGCCTTCATCTGGCCAGGAGAGGAAGACTGCTCCCGAAAGATGACAACTCAGGTCAAGCTCCCACCTGCAGAAAGAGATGCTTTTTGGATGTACTATTATGCATGTCTTGGGATATCTTTGTATCAGCCATGATCAGCCATTTCCAACCACAATCTTGCACAGCCAACACCCATCATCTTCAGATCTATAATCTATGTCTCCTACTAGCTGACCCAGGGACAATGAGGGAAGTCCCCTGGAACAAGGCACAGGGGACAGAGTGACCACTGAATGCATGGAGTTGTTTTTCTTCTGTTATAAACTGTCATATGGCGAGACGCTCGTGGGTTTCAATGCTGTCACCTATTCAGTTAGTCCAGATGAACCAGAATCACCATTTCAGTTAGATCATAGCTCCGGGCAAGAACATGTCACTCCCTTTATTCCCAGCTTCCAACAAGCTGCTTAGGCAGATGCTAAATGTGGTCCTCCCTGCCACGGTGGGTAGAGTGGCCTTTGTGTGGGTTAATTGAGCCCCCACTCCATTTAATAGGCTGTTGAAGTCTTATTGAAACAGAGCTAGTGCTGCAGGTTAAATACATTGCAGAGCTCTTGTTAATCCGCTCATTAACAGGGCTGGATAGCTTCTTGGGAGCTGTGAGTTTGCATATATTAACAGGGAGATCTCCACCGGAGCGCTATCAATAAAACGACAAAGCAAGTTTGCAAATAGTGAAGTAACGGCAATGCATGCTAGATGCCGTAAAAATATAAACAGATTAATAACAGATATAGCTTATATTCACATACAAGAGAAGATGAGGGTGAGCTGGGAAGAGATGTCTGTTTTGGGAGCAGACTTAAGACAGAATCCAGACTGACGCTGCCTTACTGCAGAGAGTACAGGACAGACTTGAGCTAGGAAATGATGGAAATGAGCCAAGGTTGGCCCATGCTAGTACCCAAGACAGCACAGTGATCCAAAATAAAAGAAAGTCCACCTTAGATGGACATAAAGGAGTATAGGTTTGCCGGGCCCTTCGGGGAAATAGTGTCAGGACAATCATCTTAGAAAGCCTCAGGCATGAGGAACCTCCTGAGTAGAGGATGCCTGGTGCCAGCAGGGGACAGGGCTAGGGACCTGTGAAAAGGAGGGAGGGCTACACGTGTGCTCAGCTGAAGGCTGCCCATCATCTGTCTGTGTGACACACAAGAGCCCCGACAGAGCACGTGGCAGGAGAGTATTACAGATGGAGATGGAGTCCAGCAAGGCTCGCTGGCATGGCCCCGGCGGTCCCGGCCGGTACCACGCATTTGATGCTCAGCCAAAGCGCATGTTCTGTGGCACCAGGAGCAAAATGAGGCTCTTGTGGTTTTTGAGTTTACGAGGTTGTAGCGTAGCTACGTTTTAGCCGAGAAGACTTTCCGCATGCCAAGCAGTCAAGTGGGAAGACTTTATATCCGCTACTGAAGCTGAAAAATAACTAGTGGGCAACAGGGACGTGGCTCAGTTGGTGGAACACACGAGGGCCTGGATTTGATCCCCAGCAGCTGGGAGGTGGAAGCAGGAAGACCAGAAGTTCAAGGTCATCCTCAATCACATAGTGAGCTGGGGGCCAGCATAGGCTGTGTTGCAAGACAGTTTCTGCTTTGCTCTAGAACTCACTGTGTTCTTCACTGTAATTTTTTATTTTGCTTGTACTAGGTAGTAAACCGTATTTATTTTTCACAATACCTTCACAGGCTGTGCCATTTTTCGAAGGTTTTCTGAAGGTTCCTGCCAAAAAGCCTTCACCTAAAAAGGGATCAATAGAAGACTTTCAGTTCAGGGGAATGACAGACACAAGTAACATTAAACCTGTCTCCTTGTGACTTGGGAGGCAGAGGTTGGAGGCGGCCTGGTCTACAAAGTAAGTTCCAGAACTTCCAGCTACATAGCAAGAGCCTGTCTCAAAAGACAATGAATGAATAGATGGATGGGTGAATGGATGAATGAATGATAATATCTGTTGAATTCATCATTTGCTACTACAGAATTCCCATGTTAGATTTTTTTTTAAAGGGAGTACCTGTGACAGGAACATTGATAAAAGACTATCTAGATTTTGGAGTAACAGGCAAATTGTGTAGGAAACTCCCCCAGATAGCTGCAGGAGAATGGGCTTGGAAGGATTTACAGTATGGCTCATGGAGAAGAAGCCTCAGTGTCACCTGGGAATTGATACTGCATCTCAGGTCCATTCCAGACCTAAACCTCAGAGCCTGCATTTAGCAAGATCCCCCAGTCTGATCATGTGCAGATTAAGGCTTGAAAAACTTACCTCAGAGACCACACTGCTAAAAGGAGAGAGTCTTATTAAGGAAAACAAAATTAGAATGTCAAGTAAGTGTCTATATTCCACTCTTCCTCAGAGGACTGGTCACAGTGGTGATGTGAAATCAGCCTACATGCCCACCTGCTGCCAGATGGATAAAGGAAGTGTGGCACACAGGAGGATATGCTCTGTCTGCCTCAAGAGGAGCTTCTCATGGTGACAATGTGGGTGACCTGGGGATCCTTATTTTAGGTGACAGAAGTAAGTGTGGCATAGAAGGTAAATGTCATGTGACTTTATGCCCACGTGAGGCTTGGGAATGTCCATTCTGGGTTATGTTTCCTGCAACTGGGCTGAATTACCCTGCAGGCATGATTAAGTGAGTCATGACTCAGTAAAAGATGAGTTTTTACAAAGCAAAAACTTAAATAAAGATCTGTGTAACAACCCCCATAGATATGATATGAAGGCGGCATAGAAAAAGAACTATGTATATCTAAGTACGTTGTTAGCATCTACTCTGTGTATGTGTATATGTTCATGTGTAGCAAGCATTCTTATTGTTCAGACTCAACATTTATCACAGCACTTGAGGCCATAACAGAACCAGATTACTTAAAGTCATCAGCAGTGTGCCAATTCTGCTAAGTTGAGTACCGAGCAACTGTTTTTTCGGTTCTAAATGGTTCTGATTCTAGCTTAGTCAGGCAATCTTCCAGGTTGCACAAAGCTTTCTGGCCATCCTACAGTTTCCATCATTTCAGATCAAGTGCCTGACGTAACAACTCTGCTATTCAGCTCCAGTCCTCTGAGGTATACATGTTTAACTGCTGTTTAGGAAGTTGGGCTTGGTTTTGGTCTACAGCCATATTTCCAGAGTACTGTTTGTACCATGGGTTGTAAAACAAACAAACAGACAAATGTGAAATATTATGGCCAAATAACAAACATGCCTTGATGTTGGACAGAAACGGAAAACTGTCATGTGTTTCTTCCTCTTTCCATCTCAACTCTCTTCTATGATTCTTTAGCAAACAAGACTCGTCAGGGAGTTTCCTGGTCGTCTCACCACTCTCTAAGATAACTATGGAATGGAAGAGGGAAATTCTGACTTAAGAATTTCCCAGCATTGTGTTATTGTGTTGCCCCAGTTGAAACTGATCACATTTGTCAAACGCTGTAGAAGTGTTAATGTTATGCGTTGTCAGCCACAGTTAATGCAATCGAGGGAACACCTCTGTGGTGTGTGTGTGTGTGTGTGTGTGTGTGGTGGGCATGTGCACATGTGCCTGTGTATGTGTCTGATAGAGAGAGAGACAACAGGAGAGGTTACAGTGGAAGTTGGTGACTTCTGTCCCTTTATGGGAAGACACAAGGATGCTCATGTAAACTGGGCTTCTAAAGGTGCCTGAGAAAGTCTTTTTCAAAAGCCAATGAAAATTCAAGATAGAAGGAAAGATTAAAACACTTCTTAAAGCAGAAAACAAAACAAGACACCACGGCCACAGGCAACCATGATGGCAGGATTTCTATTTGCTTTGTAGTCACAGAAGCATAATTTGGAAACACTCATATTTTATCTTTTGAAGGAAAATCCAAGCAGCACGGATTGGCTAAGGCAGTAAAAACTCAAGAGAGTTTGGGAAGAAGATGGGGAAAAAGAAGGCAAAACAAAGGCTAAGAAGCAGGAAAAGGAGAACAAGGAGGAAAATAAAGATGCCATTAAAGCTTACAGAGATACCAACACTCATGTGAATGTAAGGAAGCAAGTATACTAATGACACATCTTATTACAGATGATTATGAAAAAAATGAACATAACATGAAATTAGGATGGTTGTGTAGTTATTGTTTTTATTTTTTAGCTTCCTAGAAACTACTCCACCTTAACTCTGTCTCTGCCTCTAACACACACCCACAAACACACATAAACAACTGCAAAGTAACATGAACTATGAACATAGAAGAAACCAAACTAAACTAAACTAAATGAGAAAAGCATTAAAATAATGTATGAAAGACCACTACTCTGCGATGGTTAATTCTGCTTCAGGTTGGCTGGCTGAAGCAGTACTCATCAAGTTCCCGAGGTTTCATTTCAAGCTTGCATTTGGTGTTTCTAAAAACTCTGGCATTTGAATAACTGGACCAAGTGTGTAAGATTTGCTCTCGCCCTATGTGATCCAGTTCCATTTAGTCTGTGAGGGCCACTTGGACACTTTCTCTGTCTCTGATGGATTAGGATGCCCCTCCCATCTGCCCTTGGATATCAATAGCTTTGGACTCTGGGACATTTGCTAATAGTCCTACAGATACTCAGGTATTTGATCAGGGAGCTACACCATTGGATTCCCTGGATTGGAGCTCTTCCCAATCAGGTGGGAGCATCTAGTGGCTCTTTGCTTCTCCAGCTTGCAGAGGGAATGTCCTGTGGAGAACATTTAAGCCTGTTACAATCATATGAATAAATCCTCATAGTAAATCAATCTATCAATCAAGCAATCATTCTATCTATCTATATAAATCATCTATCTACCAAACATCTCTATCTATTCTCTGTCATCTATTTACCATTTCTATCTATACAATCAACTATCATCTATCTCTCTATCTGTCATCTATCCATAATCTATCATCTATCTGTTACCTCCATCTATACAATCATCCATCTATCTAGCTAAGTCTATCTTTCCCCTTCATTCTTTCTTTTTCCTTCTTTCCTTTCTTTTTCCCTTCCCATCCATCCCTTCTACTTGTTTTTCTCTCTGACTAGTACATTAACTACAGCAAATAGTCTACCCAGGAGTACAAAGATAGTTTAACCCAAGACACCAAGAAAACTCATTTTCATTGTCTTAAGCAACCAAATTTATGGTACTGTTTTACAGTAGCAACCATAAACCAACACACGTATTTAATACTTAGCAAAGAAACCACCTTAGCATAACAAAAGCCAGACTGTACTACTGATGGCACCTTAGAGGGCAGGTTACTTTTCCAAAGAGTTCTAGGAGTTTTAGCTAACATAGTAGAAAGTAAAAGATCAATGGAGGTATATCATCAGGAAAGAAAAATGGTTCTCCAGTTGCTGAGATTCATAGCCAAACTTTGGGCAGAGTGCAGGGAATCTTATGGAAAAAGGGAGAGATAGAAAGACCTGGAGAGGACAGGAGCTCCACAGGAGACCAACAGACGCAATAAATCAGTGCCTCTGGGGGCCTGCAGAGACTGAAGCACCAACCAAGGACCATGCATGGAGGAGACCTAGACCCACTGCTTGGATGTGGCTGACAGGCAGCTTAGTCTTCATGTGGGTTCCCTAGTAAGGGGAACAGGGACTGTCTCTGACATGGACTCTGTTGCCTGCTCTTTGATCACTTCCCCTTAGTTGGGGGGGCGGTTGCCAGGCCACAGAGGAAGAAGATGCAGGCAGTCCTGATGAGATATGATAGGCTGGGGTCAGATGGTAGGGGAGGAGGGCTCCTCCTTTCTAAGAAATAGGGGAGGATAATAGGGGGGAAGAGAGAGGAAGGGTGGGACCGGGAGGAGACGAGGGAGAAGGCTACAATTGGGATGTAAAGTGAATAAATTATAAAAATAAATTTAAATTAATAAAAAGAAAAGTGGTTCTCTTCCTAGAACAATGGGTGAATTCTGGAAATACTGGATCTCCTTGTCATTTCCCCTCAGTGTCTGACACTCTGAAGCTAGAGTATTCTGCATGACAGGTACACACATGTCCTTGTCAGTAACCCTAAGTTTCATGGAGGTCAGTTCTTTAGCTCTTTACCTTTTAAAAATATGGCTATCCTCAGGCTAGGGAGATGCCTTAGTAGCTAAAGTGTTTGCCATGCACATGATTGGAATATGTATCCTCAGAACCCTATAAATGACATGAAGGCATGACAGCCCACCTGTAATTCCAGCCTCAGCTGGTAAAGACAGGGAACCTCCAGAGACCCACAGAACTGACAAGCTCTGGGTTTGATGAAGGGACCATGCCTTGATTAGTAAGTGGGAGATCTGTCATGGCAGATTCTCAACACAAACCTGGACCTCCCCAAGCACGTGCACATATATCCATGTGCAACCCCGGCTACATGTGTCCACACACATGCAGACATGCACTCACATACAAATAAAGGAAAAATCTACAATTTTTGCATGCATTTGAATCTCTTGAGCAACAGGGAGGAATTAATTAACGAGAATTTATGCATTATTTTGGTGCATGATTCCAGTAGAGATTTTTATGTGGCTGGATTATGCCTAACAGTGAGCATGAAGTTAACAAAGGCTTTTGCCTTTTCTCATAAATAAATAAAGATGAGGCCATGAGCTAGGGCCGTGAGCTCTGGCTCAATAGTGATGTCTGCAATCACGTCTTTTTTTTTTTTAATCGTTTTTTTTTTTTAAAGTTAATTACAGAAAAAAAAATCTTAGTGAACTCACAATGACAGCCTTTACATTCTTTAGGAAGACATACAATAGAGTGCAAAGCAATGTTTAGGGTTTGTTTGGTTTCATTTTGAAGAGGAAAAATAATAGAGCCTGAGATGTAGCCCCATGGCCGGGTGTGTGCCTGTCACAGGTGGGTGCTGTTTAACCCTGCAATTACACTGAGGAAAAAAAAGTTTTCTAGCATCATATGAACATCAGGGAAACAAGCTTAAAACAGGAAAGCACTGCATTAAATTACTTCCCCCAAAAGCAAACAATAAAGAAAAAAAAAGTGTCAATCATTTCTAATTTAATGATTTTTTTTCCTTTGAAACAAGAATAAAAAAGTTAATAGATGAAATTAAGCACACCATGAGGGTGATAATACACAAGTCACTCACAGACTCCAGCTAACAGCTTGGTGTGTTTGGTAAAGAGGCCAACGCTACCTTCAGTCCCCTCCCCCAGCTTGTCACTCACATTGCAATCTCTCCTTGCTCTGAAATCTCTCACACAATGCTAGAGACCATCTCATGTAACACAGGCAATGGGAGAGAGCTGCGGTGTCTGAAGTTAGTGTCTCCCAGTATTTGTATATTGGAATCCTGATTCCCAGCTGAATAGTACTTAGTTTCGTTATAGAGGCCTGATAGAGACCCCTGCTCCTTCCATGCATGGACACAGCAAGCTAGCACTGAATCATTCTAGGACCAGAAACCTGTCCCACATCTGACATGAATCTGCTGATTCCTTCATCTTAGGCTTCCTTGGCTCCAACATTGTGAGGAAGAAACTTGTTTTGTAAATAATCAAGTTCATGGTATCTCAGTGTTGGAGACAGAATAAGTAATACCGGATACTGTAGAGACCTTCCATTACTGACATCCCAGAACCAAGGCTCTCCATAGCCTGTGAGCGCTAACATGACATCAGAAGTCCATGTTTTCTAGGGTGACACCTAGCCCAAGGCAGAAACTCAAAAATATCCAGTGTGTGAGGAAGGAAATAAATACATGTCTAGATCGACAAAGTCCATTCAGTGAGCCTACTGAAGGTATATTGCCACCACATTTCCGAAGAAAAGTGAAAATACAGAGGGGGAGGAGTTAGAGATAAGTTAGTATGACTTTGGAATTTCACAGAGCAGTTCTAAACGCTAGAACACATCGGAGAATGCCCTCAATGTTACATATGTGCTAGCTTTTTTATTGTTTATTTGTTATAAAGATAGGATCTTCCTAGGGAACTCAGGTCAAGGTCCACAAATTCATGATCCTCCTGACTCAGACTCCTGAGTGCCACGGTTATGGACATGAGCCGTGACACCTGTCCTTCAGCGAAGTTGTAAGGAAATTAATACTCAACCTAGAACCCAATATTCAGTCAAATTATTGATATTTAAAATGAAAGTAAGATGCTGATATTTTCAGATGTCAACACTCCCAAGTTTACGTCTTAAGAAATTTTTGGTTTTTTTAGAAAAAAAAAAAAAAAGAAAATTGGAAAATAAGCTTGACCAAAACAAGACTGTGACCTGAGAAATAGTAAAGTATGGGAGAGAAGAAATTGATCACCAGGCTCAGAAAAGAGGTGAAGAAGGGTCCTGGCATGTGAGCAGGACTGGGCTGTGAGCTGTACAGTGCAGGAAGGACTTCCGTAGGGAAGCAGGACAGAGCTTCTGGTTCTACGTTCTTCTATAGCAACAATAAACTGGGACCTGCCAGGTACGTCCAAACTTCACAAGGGGACTTTGGTGACAACAGAGTGAATGAGGACTGAAGTGATACTTTCTTTCACTCAAGCAACCAACAGCACTAAGACTGATGCTAACTAGCAAAGCAAAAATCCTGTACAGAGAAACAAAAATTAGCACAGGTACTCCATGACTCCACTACAAGAGAAACCGCCAATAACGCAGAGCTGGGGAAAAGGCACAATGAGCCTCGTAAGCCTAAAGACCAGAGTTTGAGTCCTGGGTCCCATACAAAAAGCAAGGCTTGGCAGTTTGTGTTTGCTATCTCTGCACTGCACAGGCGGAGACAGGAAAGCCCTTGCGGCTTGCCGGCCAGCCAGCCTAACACGGTGAGCTCTAGGCCAGTCTAAAAGAAAGGTATATGGTGCCCGAAGAACAATACTCAGGGATGCTCTCTGACCCCACCCCCTCACTTTATGGTAACGTGGACATTGCTGTGGTAGAGCCTGTATTCTAATGCAGCAGTGTAAGACATAAGAAAGTAGCGTGAACAGTGAGGCAAAGGAGACCCCAATCCTTTGCATCCTACAGGGAGAATCAACAGGGATCAGAGAAAACAGAAATATGGAGATGCAGCAATGTGTGCATATATTTAGGTAGAGGGATTTAAATATCAAATTAAACAAACATCAAACTTGAGTAAGTTGAGTTTCAGATTGTTTTTATTACACCGATATCACAGCCAGAAATCACAAAGTGAGGGGCTGACAATGGCGGTCATTGGCTGTCTATCCAGGCAGCTGGTTAGACATGAGCTGCTGGGCACTGAGTGGTCCGAGCGAGGGAAAGGGAAGGATGTGAAGAGTCTGAGCTGAGCCGGGCTCTGTGCCACGTTTTCTGCATCCCCATCCCCACTAACTTTGTTTGTCAGAAGAACAAGGTCACAGTCTCTAACACCTTTGCCTGAAGAACAGAGTTTATTTTTAAGATGACATGTGTTGCAAGTGTCTGCCACTAAAGTTCATCATGTATTTTTTTTTAACATTATGAACATCTGAGCAGTGGGGGCAGCCCTCTGGAACACTGTGGATTCTGAAAGTCAGAGGTCAGTGTTCATTGGTGTCTGTGTTGACTCCTCAGTACCATCCTATGAGCTATTGATAAGATGAACTTTTTTATTCCTATATGATTTGTCCTGGAAACTAACTCTTGGGAGGAGGGTTGCTTAGTGTGAAATATCATTCTGGAAAACATGATAATGCCCTAGTCCAGAAAGAGGAACAGGAGAGAATTTGCTTATCTGAAAACATCCTAACTTTGAATGTTGTTTAAGAGTGTGATCCACAGAGCTCTGGGCTTAAAGGGAGGCGGACCATTAACTAGACTTTTCCATCCAAACCAGCATGGTTTGTGACCGCTGTGTCTTCTGTGCCAACCTAATTCTCATTTGCTTTAAAACAACACCTCTTAATGAAGTTCATCATAAGAAACAAAGTACTAGTCAAACTGAAATCATAAAACGCTTGGGGGGTGTGGATTTTCCCAACAACTTTAATGGGGGCTGTTAAAAAAAAATCTAGTTTTCATCATTTCACTGCAGTTTGGTCGTGCTTTGAAGCCCACATAACTCCAACCAGTTCCTGTTGCTGCATGAGAATCAGAGTACAGGTGGTAAAAATGACAAAGATGGGCGTCCATCTTTGCAGTATCCAGGGGCAGAAATGCTGCCCATATCAGTAGGGTAGAGGCAGAGAGGGATGGGCATAGACACTCTCATTGGAGTTCTAGCAGGTTCTAGATACATTTCAAAGTCAAAACAAAGTAGATCTATCCACGTCAACCCTTCTGCAGCGGGGCTGTCAGAGATATGGGCAAACAAGTGCTTTCCCTCACAGAGCCTCTCACCAGCCCCAACAATGCTTTTATGAATGTGTAAATTTGTCATTATTTCCTGAAAGGGAAGAATTAATGAACTGGATTTCCACAGAGAATCGTCATCCTTACTTTTGAGGTTTGAGAAATTTGAGCCCCTTTCTCAAGGCCACGTGACTCTTACAAGAGACACTGACTCGTTGAAGCCAGCATATATGTATGCCAGCATTTTGTTTAATGAACAATTCCATTCATTTGTTTAAAAAAACATGATGGAAAGAAAGTGAGAGCTGGTGCCGCAGGCTCCATTACTTGGAGGCTGAGGCATGAGGATGCCCTGCAGAAAGAAGCCTAAGCAAGTTAGCTAGACTGTCTTGAGATGGGAAATAAGAATAGGGCTGGGAAGCAGCTCAATAGAGCAGTGCTTGCGTGAACAAGGCCCTGTGTTCCACGTCAGCACTGAAAAGAAATTGACTTGAGCCCCTGCTGTTGGTCTGGCACAGAATATCAAGATAAAAAACAAAAAAGAGAAATAAACAAAACTATCTGCATTTGAGAAATGACTAGGACGATGTCCTCTTGGCTCTCCTCTGCTCCCACCCTGTTCCAGGGTGCTCTGCTTTGCTCTGCAATGGCCCCTTCACTGACCCCCTACTCTCATCCAATGAGGACTCCTGACTTTTCTCTACAGCAGCCTCTACCTATCTTCTGTGCAAGGCTCTCTCTGAATGTGTCCCATGCGAATGCTTTTGATGGGGCTCACAAGGACCAGGGTACCGGCCAGCATCTCTAGAAAGATCCCAGTAGTAGCTTTTATGGTGTCCACTTAGCTTTATCTGAATTTTCTGCATCGTCATTGTGATAAGGTGTGGAGTCCTTGGCCTAGGACCATGGCATTCCTGCTCTTTTACTTATGTTACTATTTCCTTGTGTATGTTGCCTGTGCATCTGGCCACAGTCTTTATTACCTTCCTGTTTTCAGGACCATATGCTTCAGATTACAAGTTCTTGCTTCACTTCTGTCGCCTCTGTATCCACACTAATCTAACTCAGTTTTCCTTGTCAAAAGGGGAGTGATTAGTATTTTCTGGGTGTCCTTAGTGGCAGATAATAAAGCCAGCGCATTTCTCTTCTGGTTTTAAAGTTCTTACTTTGTAGAATGAGTGAACTGGGTCCTGAGGGTAATTTAGCAATCCCTTCATGGCCATTGGCTTATGGTGCATTCTGGTCAAGTTAAGCCTTCCTGCTCTTTTTGGATCCATGGTTCTCAATCTGTGGGTCATGATCCCTTTGGGACCTGCATATCAAATATCCTGCATATAAGATATTTATACTATGGTTCATAGCAGTAATAAAGCTATAGTTATGAAGTAGCAATGAAATGATTTTATGGTTGGGGGTCATCACAGCATGAGGAGCTGTGTAAAGGGTCACAGCATTAGGAAGGTTGAGAATCACTGCTGTAGATCCATATAAAAAGGAAATTCTGTAGCTGAAACATGACAACACTTGAGGCTGAAAATGACGCAGCCTCCATGTACAACTACACAGATCCACAGACATGCTATACCAAATTACACGTGTGCATGTGTGCATGCGCGCACACACACACACACAAACACACACAAATGGGTTATGTCAATGACAGTCTTAGTAGGGAGTCTTTGGCCCTTATGTTCTTGACTGTTGCCAACATACAGTGGCAAGGTTTAAGGTCCTTCTTTTGTCAGTGAACAAAAGTCATGGCTGGCCCAACAGAGCATGCAGTAGAGGGCCTCAGCTAGCCCCGAAAGCTTGAATAAATTGATGCTGTTTTTCCACCTGTAAGTGGGAAGGAGATGTCAAACGTAAGATGTTTAGTGCAGTGAGTGGAACATAGTAAGTTCTAAATCTCTGAGGTATTTGTTGTTAAGTTGGCCCCAACGTCCCCCTCATAGCCACACTGTCCAGAGGCAGCTGCCTTGAGATAGGAAACACACAACCGTCAGTGAGCACACCTGTGAGTTGGAAAGTACCAAGAAGGTCTTCAAGTTCAACCCCCCACCACTCGCAGAAGAGGGGACTGAACCACAGGTTGGAGAACTGGCTCATGCACACATCCTAGATTATGAGGTTTCCTGACCGTTAACTGCTCTTCTAGATCAGACTGATGATGTCTGAAGAGTCTGGACAGTGAATTGATCTGAGGGCTGGGCTCTAACTGCCTTCAGGAGTCAGCTCACAGTGTGAGGTGCAGTGGGGTGGTTCTGAGCTGAAGGCTGGAGTGTGGTTGTGGAAACTGAGTCTGAAGGGAGATGCTTTCTGCAGCACAGAAAAGGGAAGACAGCTTCTGTTTAGCTTAGTTGAGCTGTGCTGAGGACTGTCCTTGGGACCTACATACACTAAGCACTGAGATAAACCCCAAATGCCAAGGACTATTCTTTTGTATCAGATATTTCTGCTGTACCTAAGCACTTGGGAAGCAGAGGCAGAAGGGTCAAGAGTCCAAGGTCAGCTCCTGCTAGTAGTAAGATCTTGTCCCATGAAAACAAAAGCAAGAGGCTGGGCCATCTCTTAGACCTGGTATTACATGTGCCCCTGGTAACACCAGTGCTCCTATGATGGGATGGGAGGTGGAAACAGGGAAGATCCAGAAGCTCTCAGGCCAGCTAGCCTGCTGTGTGCAGAAGCAAGCATCAAGAACGTCTGTCTAAAAGTAGGTGGAAAGCGAGGACCAACATCCACATTTGTCCAATGATCTTCACTTGCATCAGGGCACATATGCATGAGACACCCAGACACACAGACACAAACACCCCATGCATTTACAAGTGCAGGCACATACAAACATGTACACATACACACATATAGACATGGACATGGACACAGACACATGCACACCTGTACATAGACACACCCACACACAGACACACTGACATATACACAGACATGCACACACACACATAGACACAGACACACACCCACACACAAATTATTAAGAAAGAAAGATAAAGAAAGGGAGATGGGAAACAGTGTAGCTTCATGGTGTCCAAGATAGGTTTTGAAGAAAAGCTAAAGATCCTAAGAAGTGCTGTATTCACTTATCCCATTAAATCTTTAAAAATGTGTAAGAAACTGAATTTATATAATTTCTCCCTTTCCTATCCTCCCTCTTTCCTTCTTTTTTTCCTACCCAAGCATCTTGATTACCATCAAAAGGTCCTTTTGGGCCTGTTGGTGGTGCACGCCTTTAATCCCAGCACCCAAGAAGCAGAGGCAGGCAGATCTCTGAGTTGAGGCCAGCCTGGTCTACAGAGTGAGTTGGAAGGAAGCCAGAGTTACACAAAGAAATACTATCTCAAAAAAACAAAACCCAAAATGAAACAAAGATCCCTTTTGGGGATGATGCTTCCCAAAAATCCTTCACCCACTGACAAATAGTTTTTGAGGCTGTTTACAAGCTGGACATAGTGTTAGATAATACACACAGAACCACAGGGTAGACAGGCATGGTCCCTGCTCAGAATGTGTACAATCAGTGTTGTAGGGCAGGGGTATCTTACTGCTGATTGCCCTGCTGTCCAAGGAAGAGGGAAAGTACAATAAAAGAAAGATTTCAACACAGAGGACTTCCTGGTGGATTCAACCCAGGACTACTCCCCAGTCACCCTGAAATTACAACCTGATTATAACCCAGGGCCCAAGAGATAGCTAGTACCATTTTTATTTTTACTTGAATGCATCTTCATAATGTTGTTTTGGCAGTGGTTGGGATTGAACTAGGGCTTCATACATGCCAGGCAATCACTCTGCCACTGAGCTGTACAGTTCTGCCCCTTGAAAGCATTTCTTTATGGGGCTGTTTTTAATTGCATACGAAGTCTTGATGGTCTAGTACTTTGATAGGCATGTTGATCTGAAACTCTGAGTGACAGAGAGTCAGCACTTATCTGCTCTGTTGGAGAAAATCAAAGTCTCTCAGCTTTCAAAGCAACTGTCAGAGCAAAGGCATGTGTGTGTGTGCCCGCGGGGGCCTTAAGTACACACGATCACATATGTGAATGGAGGCGTTGTAGAGGACAACTTTGGGTGCCAGTGCTCACTGTCCCCCTTGTTTGAGACAGGATCTCTGCTTTTTTCTGCTTCAGTCTGAGCCTTCCTTCTCCCAGTAAAAGCCCCGGTGTGGCACACGCTTGTACTGTTCCTGGCTTTTATGTGGATTATAGGTTCTGAGGATTCAAACTCTTGAAGCTTCTGTGGCAAAGCACGTTTACCCACTGAACTTCCTGCCCTGTTTGCAGAAAGTTGTCTCTGTCCTGTATCCGAGCAGGGCAGTGTTTTCAGGTTTTGATACATATGATTGAATTATTGTTGTAAGCTATCTACTATAACATCCTCATTTCATAGGGAAAAGACAAATGGCGTTCTCAATGTCTTATAGCTCCTTTGAAAAGAAACTGGGTCCATTCCATGTCTTTCTGTCATTCATCCTTTGTAGTTTAGGACTCTTGAGTTTGAGAATACACAGAGAAATTGAAGATGGCTCCTTTCATCTTTCACCGTAAATTCTAGCTCCAAACAGGCTTCCATAGTCCACTGGGCCAGCAGAGGTCTTTCCACGCTGTGACTAGCAAACGAATGAAGGTTCCTGCTAGAGATATTAGTCTGCTGCCCTCTGTCTCTAGACCCGACACTGAGATATAAACTGTGAAATGTAATTCTCTTTCTCTTATTTGACTGGCTGTGTGGAAGCGTTGGCAAAGCAGGAGGCTAACACATTTCTCTCCCCACTGCGAAGCCTCCGCTGACCACCGCAGGTCCATGGAGGTCCCACAAGTAGGAAAGGTGCTAAGTGAGGCAATGTTCCCATTGCTGGGACAATTTTCAAAGAGAAAAATCTCCCTTGGATGCTGCTGTTGTTTTTTTTTTTTTTTTCAAGAACTGTTCTAGGGAGAGAAAGAACAACAGTATGTGTGGCTGTGTTCTTTGAAAGCTAGCTTTTTGTTTGTGGTATGGGGAAACATCCCAACTATAAACTAGCCAAGCTCTTTACCATCCAGTTATATTACTAGTCATTTTTATAATTTTATTTTAAGACAGGGTCTTGCTAAGCTATTCAGGCTGGCCGTGAACTTATGATCTTCCTCAGCCTCCTTAGTAGTTGGAATACAAGCAGGGCCCTGCTGAAAGCTATGTTTTTTGTTTGTTTGTTTTGTTGTTTGTTTGTTTCTGTTTTGTTTTGTTTTGTTTTGTTTCTACTTAAGAAAAAAATAACAGCAGCAAAAGTTATCTTCGAGAAAAAATGAATGTGTGATCAGGAGTGAAACCTGACCACGTATGGTTATTGGTAATTGCCGCAACTCAGAGCATCACTGGGGTCTGATGAGTAATATCCAGGCACTGTGGACAGCAAGAGATTACTCTAGATAATTTAGAAATCATACAGAAGTCCCCTACCAAACAAGAGTCACCTGGCCCCAAATACCAGTAGTGACGGTGTAGACATGATATTATGGAGGCTGGTCGAGAACAGAATACTTGCTTTTAATGTTTCTACACTGAAATAAAACAAATTTTTTTTTAAGAATTGAGTTTTAGAGTTAACAGAGTGGTTGGTCTGTCCTAGGAAAAGTGCAATGAAAAAGGCAGGAGAGAAAATCTGGAACTCAAGGGGTAATAGGCAGTGAATCCATAGACTTTCTTCTTGCCTCATCTATCTCCAGACCTGGTGTAGACAAATCTGGGGAAATGAAAAACCAGAGGGAAGTGAGAAAAGAAAAGGGTTAACCTGACAAACAAAGGTTGAGACAACAACTTCTCTACCTCAAACCCAACCAACACTGTAGGCACAACCAGCACAAACCCCAGCCCAGGCCAGAAGCAGCAAGTAGGAGTTTAGACTTCCACCATCGAGGCTGAAGCAAGATGCTCAGCATCCCTGTGTGTGGTTAGTCACAGATGGGAAAACACCGACCTTGAACCTTCTGCTTCTACCTACAGTAACACATGGTCCCCTCCCTGGTGCCCTTATCGGAGAACAGCTGCCTCCCCCATAGGAATAACACTCAGCAACATGTAAAGACAGGTGAAAAAAGTTGTACCTCATGAATAAGTAGGATTTATCCCAGGGAATGCAAATCTGGTTTAAAATATTTGAAAATTAGTCATTGAAGAAAACCATGTTTCCATGATTAAAGAAAAAAAAATCATGTGACTGCATCAGTAAGTGCAAAATATTTAATTTATAGAGAAATTATATTTCTTAATTTCTTGATTTATATTTTATGTAATATTCTATGTTTTATATGATATATATACATATATATTTATCAGAGAAGTAAGAACAGAAAGGGCTTTCCTTAACAGATGATAGCCACAAAAATCTCATCACTAACATCAAACATTGTGATAAAGCACTTCACCTCAAGATCAGGAACAGTGCAAGTATACCTGTTTTGTTTTCCCACTCATTCCAGATAAATTGATATCCAGGGCAGTATGGCAACACAGGAAAACAAATGATGCCTAAATGAGGAAGGAAGGACAACTGTCCCCATCTGGGTGACATGGTTGTCTATGTAGGGAAGACTTGAACAATATATATAGAATTCACATGGGATTTCCTATTCCTCTCCTGAGAGCATAGGGTATAAAAACATACCAGTTAAATACATTTTTATAAACTATTAATAAACTCCTGAGCATCAACAGTAACAATATACTACCGTTCACAATTGCTCATGAAACACCTTGCTGTAAACCTAATAATGCATATTCCGGACTTGAGCGTTGAAAATTACACAGTGCTAAGGAAAGCAATCCTGAAAAGGTGTAACCAAATAAAGAGACAGTCTGTGTCCAGGGATGGAGGCTTCGCAAGTAAAATGTCAGGTTTTCACTAAACACAAACACTGAATTAAAGCAATTTTTATCACTATCTTGGTAAATTTCTGGGGATTTTGTTATTACTGTTTGTTTTTGGTTTTTGGTCAACGAAGGAATAGTACCCTTTCTAGTATTTGGTTCCTGGGCAAGTTGATATCTTTTGGCAAGGAAGGAAGAGGAAAGGATAGGAAGGAGAGAAGGAGGGAGGGGAGGGGAGGGAAGGAGGGAGACAGGGAGAGAAGGAAGGGAAGGAAGGAAGGAAAAGGACAGGGCTGAGGCAGGGATGAAGGAAGATCTACTTAAAACCCAACCTTTACCCAAGTATTAGCCTATGTGGATAACTGACTCAAACGTAACCTAGACATTTAAATATTTTAGAAAAACAAATAAGACATAAGTGAAAAACCTCAAAATTTGGAAGTGAGCAAAACTTTCAGACTGAACATCATGAAGAGATTAAGGTAGCTTTAACTTGGTTTCAATATCACATACTCTAAGCATATTTGATACATAGTTCCACATCTATGTAGACACTCATTAGTTAAATATAAAATAAAATAGCAATGATTTTTTCTAATATTAAAAAAGCAGGAGCCACAAATGAAAACAAATAAATGCATTGTTCTCCACCGAAATCTAAAACTTTATGAATACATTTGAGGAATATCTTATGTTTGAGATACTATCTAATCACCCTCCATTCAGATAGGTGCAGAATAAATGTTTTAAATGAATATATGAACATGTGCAAAGTAACACTCACCACCTAACCTGCTGTGTGCAATGAAACCTTGTTTTCAGCAGGTAATGATTGTTTAAGGCAGAGTATAAGGTTCAGAACACTGGATTTTAAGCAGAAGGAAAAGCTAAGTAGAGCCTAACGTGAACTTGGTCTTCCAGATAAGCAATGCCTCCCTCTGGGAGAAGAGCACAGCATTTGAAGCCCGTGGCATTTGGATGCTAAGACATCCTGGTAGCTATGTCAACTTTTGATTCTACAAAGTGATTGTCTAAGTCTTTCACTGGGATGTGTGAACAGCCCAGATGTGACTCTCCTATGGCCATGGCAGACATTACTGGTGAAACTCAACCTTGCAGCTAGGCCCAGCCTTAGCATCAGTCTCCACAGAGCCCTGGAGACAGCACTCACCTATGGGTCATAGAGGGTTCTAGAGGGCCCCTTAGAACCTCTGCTTCTAAAAGGTGACATTGGGTAAGCCATTTCATCTGCTGTCTGCAAATGTCACTAACTGGCTTGCATGGATGGAGAGCCGCCTCCTGGGAGGCAGGAAGAGGCTTCAACTGGGTCATCCTCCTTCAGGGGACTGGCTCCCAAACAGTATTTTTCCTAGTCCTCAATAGACACGTCACTCCCTCCCTCCCTGCTGGCCCTGGCAGAGAGAAAGGGAGAGACAGGGATGAAGGGCTGCCATGCCTTCCAGGTGTCCCTTAATGCGGTCCAACGTGGCCACCACAGGGCCTCTCTGCTTGCCTGCAGATATCCTTTTGAGCGTTCAATTAAAAGGGACATTTGCTGACGTCTGTACATGGTGTGCCTGCTCCTGGCGGCTTGAACATTTTGGCTTCCAGTATTTATGTTTATAACATTTGGGAGATACTGTTTTATATTTGTTCAACGGCAAACAACAGCATTTATAAAGCCTGTGAAATTTTGTGTTTACTTAAAGCTTCCTTAAAGTCCCATTCCTCAGCAACTGAGATATTTTTTGCAAAACTTTTCTTGCAATCATCACGGTTGTCTTAACATTAAAAAATACAATTTGGGAACTCAGCATGAACAGTAAAGGTTTTCAAAGTAACACTGATAAGAGACGTTTACTTTTTGAATCCTTGAATCGCATTCTGGGAAGGGTTAGGAATAAGAAAAGTCTAATAAAAATTGTAGACTTTTTTGTCCATAAAACGAACATAATAACATTTGCTTGGATATTTATTGCAGCAATGAAAGAAATGAATTGAGCCTTTGGTGCCTCTGGAACTGGAGACGACCCATTGACAATTTCAGAAGGCCCAGAGATAATTAATGCACTCCAATACAACTTTTATTTTATATTTGTTTGCTTGTTTGTTTTTGAGACAGGGCCTCAAACTTGCTATCTTGACTGGAATGGCCTCAGTTCAGTTCACCTGTCTCTGCCTCCAAGGGCGTGATTAAATGTCTGTCTCACCACATATACATCTTTCAAGTAAGTAAATAAAAGAGAAAGCCTGCAAAGAGTTGCCACATTACAAAGAGCTAATCCCTTTCATATATAAAGAACTGCTAGAAACTGAGAAGAAACATGTCTGAAAAGGTCACAAACAGACAATTCACAGGAAAAAAAATACAAATAGCCGTGTTTGCATTCTTCCCTCTTTTTTCTCTTCTTTCTTCCCCTCCCTCTGCGTGTGTAATGAGTCTCCATTTCACTCACAATAAGAGGCAAAGCAAAGTGAAATTACATCGAAACAGCACTTCTCACCTATCAGGTTGGCACAACCCCAAAAGTTTAAAATCACTCTGTTGGCAGGGCTGCAAAGAAACAGGCGCTGTCATACATTGCTGGTAGGGGTGCAAACGGCACAGCCCATGCAGAGGGCAATTTGGCATTCTTTATCCACATTGAAAATGCATTTACCCTTTGACCCAGTAATTCCACTTCTGGGAATTTATCCTACAGATTGTACACATCTGTAGGCATAAGTAGTCAGTCTCTTTCTCTGTATGTATGTATTTCTTCCCCTACCCTTTCCTCCTAGGAAACGCCATTCTTCTCTCTGTTTTTGTAAATCTAACAGTTTCATGTTCCACTCTAAGAGAGCCCAGATAGCACTGTTCTTCTCTTGTCCACCGTGTATGTCTGCTGTTCACCTTTCTTGTCTCAAATGGTAGAATTTCCATATATTAAAAGTGAAACTAAGTGTGGTGCCATATATCCTTAACTCCAGCATGCAGGGGTCAGAGACAGACAGATCTTTATGAGCTGGAGGCCAGCCTTCTCTATACAAAGAGTTCTAGGCCAGCCAGGGGGACACAGGGATATTCTTCTTTTGCACAAGTGGTATTCCTGGATTACAGGAATACTTTTAATATTCCTATTTTTAATTCTTGGAAGAGTTTTTATACTATTTTCCAAAATAGCTTTAGCAATTTACATCCCCACAAATAGTGTTCGTGTTGTGTCTTTCTTATAACATCAACCCCGACAGGCACAAGTTAGCGTTGCGCTGTGATTTTGATTTCCCTGCTGATTAGTGGAGTTGAGCATACTCCCGTGCACCCGCTGGCTGTCTTCTCATGAGAAATGTCTTTTAGGCTCTTTTTCTTTTCTTTATCTTTTGCCATTCAGTTGCATGTGTTTCCAAAAGATTTTGTACAGAGACCCCTTACCAGACACGACTTCTTTTCTTCCGTTTCCCATGTCGTCTTTGTGTTTTGGACCATTGCTTTATGGTGCAGAACCTTCCCTTACATGGAACTCCACTGGTCTCCCTTGGACTTTGGGTGTTAAACTCCTCAAAGGAACTCAGCAAAACAATTCCATTCACTTTGGCAACAAGAATACTTCTTTTTTTGAAACAGTAATTGTCTAAAGTAGTAGATCCATTTGGTATCTTCTCCCATGGCATAACTTCCTGTCTGCGTTCACATTCTCATCCCGTGACTGCGTGTGACATGAAGTGATAGGACTTGCATCATACATGTGCTGGTCACTGTCATTTTGACTGGTTGAGAATCGGCATGGAAACACACCACTGTTAGTCTGTGAGGTGTTCCCAGAGAGGTTTATCTGAGGTGGGACTACCCACCAGGAAGGCTTGGGTGACACCATCCGCAAAGCCTAACGTGACAAATTGAATAACAAGGAGAAAGTGAGCTGAGCACCAACATTCGTCTCTCTCAGTTTCCTGACTGTAGACTCCCGTGACAGGCCGCCTCAAGCTCCTGCTCTTCCTGGACCATGGCCTCAAGGCATGAGCCAAAAGAGAGCTGTTTCTCACCAGGGCTTTTGTCATAGCAAAGAGAAAAGTAACTACTGCACATGGCTTGCCCAGGAGAGGTGAGTCTGCATCACCTAGGATAAAACCATAGGGTTCAAGGACCTAAGTACACTGAGAGGAGAGAACCCCACCCAGGCAAACCCAGGGGTGGAGATCCGGTTTTGCTTACTTCAAAATCATCACCTGGGTCAGCCTTCTCTTGGAACCTTATCTCCACTCTAATCTCCCAGGACCCCGGTTGCTTACTAGAAACCTAACTCAGAGACGAATATGCCTGGTAATGGGTTGAAATTCCTATCTTTTCTGAGCACGTCAAACAGAATGTGGTGTGCCTAAGTTTGCAGACTCAGCATCATTATGCTCTGTAGGTGTTATCCACATCTCACTGTAGTTGGCAAAGAAACCTGGGGTTTGGTGGATGAAACAGTTCTTGGTTTAGCACATCATGAAAACAACTGAGCCTGCACTTCGCCTTGGCGCCTCTGGCTTGGAGAAAGCGCTGTGGTGCTGTGGCTGGCGGTTTCTTGCTCTTCTCTCTTCCTGTGTCAGCTCCAGATTCCTGGAGGAGACAAACCCATCTCCCCTCTCCCACACAAGGACATCCCTGTGCATTCCCAGGCTTCTGCCGATTTTAATAAGGTCCACTGTGTGGATCTCTTCAAATTCGGGCAAAATGCTTAGAGTGAGAAAATGAAACATCTGGCCAAGGGTGCTACAAGCATCTGTGTTGGGCAAACAGCTCAGAAGTGGCTTGCACTAAACTTCAGGCCTCCCCCTTTGGCAACCAAAACTGAAGAAACTCATTTTGGGTTCTCATTTCATCGATTTCAAGAAATACATACATACATACATACATACATACATACATACATACATACATACATACATATGAAGCTACATTTCATTTTGGGTAAATGGCACAACCCACTATAACAGAACCTAGTGCTTTCAATATTTTTTAAAGATTTTTAAAAATGTGTATGGGTGCTTTGCCTGTATCTATGTCCGTGTGCCCGGTGTGGGTCTGGTGCTAGCAGAGGTCAGAAGAGTGAGTAAGAGCCGCTAGAACTAGAGTCAGAGACGGTTGTGAGCCACCAAATGGGTGCTGGGAACTGAAACTGTGTCCTCTTCAAGTGCCCTTAGCTGCTGAGTCATCTCTTCAGCCTCACTGGCGGTTTTCTTTTCCTGGATAAAAAGCAGTTTTGAGACCCACAAGTGTTCCATTTAAATAGAAATAGCTAGACATACAGAATAATCTTGTTTCACACTATTGCAAACACTTTTTGACTATGTCTGGTGTCTGGTACACACACACACATGCACACATGTGTTTGTGTCTATGTGCTTCAGTGGAAGGAGTGGTACATGTGTGTGCATGTGAATGACAGCATCAACTTTGGGTGTTGTCCTTCAGGATTGTCCACCTGACTTTTTGAGACTAGGTCCTCACTGGAGACCAGGGCCCTATGATTAGGCTTGGCTGGCCAGCAATTCCCGATTCTCCACCCCCCTCCGCTGGGAATGCACATCCAGGTTTTTATGAGGGTTCAGGGGGATCGAGGCCATGGTGGCACAGCAAGCACTTTACCGACTGAGCCAACCCACTGCGTGTTGATCAACTCATTCTGTAGAGACTTTGCCGCCAGGTCTCAGCCGTGGCCGCCTTCCATCTCCCCAGGCTCTGACCACTGTCTCTCAATCCTCATCTCTCCTACTCCCACCCGCAGCTGACAGGCCACTGCAGTCATTTCCAAATCTTCCTAGTTTCCAATGCCTTGCTCTCCAGTCCCCACCAAATCCAGCTTTATATTATTTCTGGGATTGAATAACATTAGAAAGACCTTTGCCAAACCAAAGAGACCCCAGGCTCAGCATTACAAGAAGTTTCACAGGAATTTCTAGATCCACTGTTTTTTTACAGAGTGTATCCTAGATCAAAGTTTCAGGCTGGGGACGCGAGAGACGGCTTGGTGGTTAAGAGCAGTGACTGCTCTTGCAGAACGTAGAAGATTGGGGCCCCAGTGCCTTCACAGGAGCTTCTAGGAAAACACTCTCATGAAGTCTTCCATGATGTTTCACTCAGGAGACTGTCCCAAACAGTGACCAGGGAGTGCAGGTTCCCTGTACCTTTAACTGAAACCTGTCCTCCTTTGTTAGGGAGGCCATCCTCTTCAACTGAAGACACAACTTCTGAGCACCAAACTCAGAATGGTGAGGAAGCGGACATCCGCCCAGCCAGCCAGGTCAGCTGAGTCACCAGCAGGGTGACAGTTGTCACAGCGAGATCGAAGTCAGGCTGGGTTGAGCGCTCAGCCAGGTCCTCTGAGCAGAGCCCATCTCTACGACCCTCAGGTGGCTGGCAGAACAAAGGTCCTTGTCTGGCTGTCACTTCCTGCAGGACACTCCCCAGTCCTTGCCACCAAGCACCCCCATCTCAGAAAGGGAGAATCTTTGCCTTGATTTTTCTCCCCTGCTCTCTGCTGGGAAACTCTTTCCTTTTTAAATGTAGAATGTTTTTGAGAATTCGATACAATGTACTTTGATCTTCTTCCCCCAATTCTTCCCAGATCCACTCTCTCACCTCCTTATTCCTCCCAGATTCATTTCTTTCTTTCTTTCTCTTTTTTATAACCCACCAAGTCCTGTTTGTGTCACCCATATCCTCATGGGAGCAAGGCCATCCGTCCACTAGAACACTCTCTCCCCGCCTGGGGCCATACCCTTCAGAAAGCCCCCAGAAGCTGGATAGGGGCCAAGATGACAGGAAGACAATATGAAATGCAGACATTAGCCTATGCATTGGATGTGATTTGGCACACATGGATCTTCTACGGTGTGAACCAAATGCTACCAGAACACAGCAAACACTACGTGACCATAAACTACAGCACTCACAGCATGGAGCGGATCCTTCCCAGTGGACAGGAAGGTCTAGTTACAGGTTTAGAAGGATGAGCTACATTTCATAGTGTATGATTCTTGGTGGATATTTTTGGTTATTTATCTCTTCATCTAAACGTGTAAAAAAGAAGAAAAATACCTAATGGAGGGAGAGAGAGAGGCTTTGTTTTCTCCATTTCACATTCTGTCCAGTCCAAATATGCAGAATGACTACAAATAGTTTACTACTATATTTTTATTAAAGATGGAATATGTATATTGTATTTTATTAATTATTTTATTTTATTTTTACTAGTATTAGGAATTAAACTTAGCCTTGGACATGCTAGTCAAACTTTCTACTAATGAACTACACACTCCAATTCCCCGGAATGACTCTACTCCCCACATCAAACAAATGATGCTTGGACTGTGACTCTCCTCTCCCGTGTGGCATCTACACCTGATTTTCCTATTTGTCACTAATTATTCAGCTGCGCTCAATGGAACTTGTTCACGCGTTGTTGTTGATTTTCAACAGCTGTATGCTTACTTTTCCTCTGGTCCACATAGTAACACTCGTGTTTATAGTATGTCGCCTCTGTGTGTAAAATACAGCCTGGGCACTTATAAAGTGAAGCTCTCAAGTTCTCATCTTTGCAAGGACCACAACATACCAGCAGATCATGAAATGCAAATTTCCAACCACAAACCTCAGGTACATTTCCAAAATCTTGTGAAATTGACCAGAGGTGATTTTTTTTCACATCACTTCTTGAATAAATATAAAGAAGAATTTATTTAAAATTACTTGTAAAGAAGGTGGGCAGGGATGGCAAAGGTTATCCTGGTGGGTGGTTAATTTCCAAACTAAATTCTTTCTGATCATTGCCTTACACTATGGGGGTTGTCGCTCCTTTGAAGTATCTTTGAGTCATTTGTGGGTGAATCTGTACTTCAGAGATGAAGATCAATGGAAGCAGGTTTCTGAGTGCATAGCTTCCTGCACTGGGTACAGGGGAAGCCTGCTTCTCTTGTAAAGGGAAGCCTGGATTTCCCTGTAACTCTAACAGGCATAACAGTCAATTTCTTATTGGGTTTCTAAAGACTCACTACCTTTGGCTTTTTTGGACAGTACTGACAAGTTTCATAAGCAAAGCTTCCTGTCTACAAGCTGATGATCTTTTTTTTTAAAAGATTGATTTATATATTATTTATACAGCATTCTGGCCTTTGATGATTTCTTTGGCATTTACACAAATTGTGTAATGTGTGTGGTGGAATGCTTTTTTTCTAACTTTTAATTTTTTCTAAAATTGGTCCACCTGTGTGTTTGCATTACAGGGTGTTGAGTACCTAGTTGCAGGCATGCTATTGAAAACCACTTGTTCTATTAAGTGGTGGAGGATTTTATTCCTGAACGTGTATAAGAACAATGAGTTGTCTCAGTTGTAGAAATAGTTCTTTCCCTTCTCAGCAGCACAGAATGCTTGTGACCCTTCACCTACAATCCAGGATGTACCATGTCTAGGAAGCTTTCATTGTCTATTAATAAGGGTAAATTTGATCTAGAAATGATAGTTTGTATGCCCAACACAGTTCTTTGTCCATGTGGCTCAGGGAAGCCCAAAGTCTGGACTTTCATTTCCTCTGACAGAAGCCTCCCCCTGATGAGTACCCTATGCAAACCGCCAAGGGAGCCGAGAAGCAGATGATTGTCCTATACAGCTGTGAGACCTATGGTCACTACACCAAGCTATCCCTGAAGGGGCAACAGTGGCTTTCTATCTCCAAGGTAACTGCAACTCTCTAAATGGACTTAAGGCTTGCTCAATAAGAGGGAAATCATGCCAGGTACTGTAAACCTAGTCAGCTGTCCACAGCTGGTGAGGTCATGGAACCCAGAGCAGAGCCCAGCACTGCCACCTTGCCAAATCAGCACAACCTCTAACTGTATTCTAAACACTCCTCCTTATACCGACAGCTAAATGTAGCTCTTACCCCTCATCAAAAAAAAAAAAAAAAAAAAAAAAAAAGCTTCCTTTCCCGGTAGACAAGACCACTGAAGAACTTACCAAAATGTGTAGAATTGATTGTGGAGTGCCAAACCCAGTTGACACATACACACTAAGACTTCAGCCTCGGGGGATATAATAGAAGAGGAGGGTGGATTTAAGAGCCAGAGGACCAGGCTGTCTTCTGTGATCTAGTGTCTTCTATTTAGGACATGGAGCTGCACCCATGAAAGCTCAACAGTGGGCCCCTTAAACAAAGACCTGCACACTGATACCTCCAGGTGACATGCCAATGTAGATGGGGAAAATGTCATGGAGCCCCACCCCGAGATGGAGAGCTACAGGAAACCAATGACAGCTGAGCAGGGGGATAAGTCTTCCCCAGGGATGAGCCTCCTAACTGGTGATCAGATCCCTACTGGTCAACCCTAAAAACATACACACAAGCAACCCTACGTGGACTCAGAGGCTGTATTTACCTGTTTATACACACATGTGTAACACTAATTTACAAAAGGAGCCATGAATTTGAGAGGGAACAGAGTTGGGCCATGATAAGAGTTGGATGGAGAAGAGAAAAGGGGGAAACAATGTCAACGAAGTACTCATAATGAAACTCAAAATAATGATTAAAAACACAATTTAAAAAGGCAAGTTTGAAAATAGAGGGTAGATCCTTTCTAACAGGCTGGCATCCCTACCTGAGTGCCACTAGAGCCCTTGCATGGGACAGCCACTTTGACTTGGAAGCCAGAGTTTTCTTGAAGTTGAAACACAGAAGTAAAAAAGAAAAACCAGAGCCCACCACAACTGAAGCAAGGTGGGGAGGAAACAAGGGAGGAGCAGAGAGATAGCTCAGCAGTTTGGGGCACTGGCTGCGTTTCCAGAGGATCCATGTTGGGTTCCCAGCACCCAAATGGAAGCTCACAACTGTCTGTAGCTCTAGTTCCAGAGACTCTGACACTCTCTGTGGCCTCCACAGATATTAGGCTCACAAGTAATGCACATGTAGGCAAAATGCCCGTAAACATAAAAGTAAATAAATCTTAAAGAAGAAGCAAAGAGAATGTATTGGACAGAAACCATAAAGTTCCCTTTGTTGGGGAATTGCATCCTCACCCCCTTCTTCCCCAATGGAGGCAAGCACAAGAGACAGCATGAGGAAAAAGCACTGCACGGTATACCAGAAGGGCATGGACCAGGACAGGCCTACAAGGCTTTGCTTCCACTCACTGTCCTTACAGCAAGCTTTGGCACCTGGCACATGACATTTAACTTCACCTGCTTCAAAAGGGCACCCAGAGGCCAGTGCCTCTCAGTTCCCAAGCTGTTCTCAGGACTTGAACCATATGAGAACAAATGGCAAGCCACACACTTTTTACTCACCTCCACCCACACAAGGAAACCCAGCTGAATCTAGGCTGTAGGCCACAGCATCTCACTAGAACATCGTTGTGAAGATGCTCATGCCCAGAACTTCCCAGTGAAAATTTGTACTGAGCATGTGCCCAGCCATGGCTTTTAACTGGGTATGAATGTGCCTATTCCATCCTTATAAAAGCACCATGATAGAGCTGGAGAGATGGCACAATGGTTGAGCTCACTGGCTGTTTTTGCAGAGGACTGGGCTTTAGGACTTGAACTCACCAAAAGCCATCTGGTGGCTCCCAACCATCTGCAACTCTACTTCTGTGGGATCTGACTCCCTTTTCTGGCTTCCACAAGCCCAACCCACTTGTGGCACACAGACATACATGCAAGCAAAACAATCACACACACAAAGTAGAAACAGTAAAAATCTGAAAAGAAAATACCCTGTGAGGTAGAGACAGGGAGAAGTATCTTGCCTCAGATTAGTGTGCTGCTGCCTGGAGAAATCAGCTAACCTGACTCCTAACCCATGCTCCATGTGTTCCTCAGGCTTTACTTGAAAGTGTGTGTGTGTGGGGTGTGCGCATGTGTGGGTGCCTGTGTGTATGTTCATGTGTGTGTGTGCATCCAATATGTATATAAATGACTTCCTAGGGGACAGGTGTTGAAGGTGTGACACAGGCAAGAAGAAGGAAAAGAGAAGAGAGACATCCTGAGAGGCTGGAACAACTCTTAATGGCCTCACCTTTCATGCCGAGTCTACAGAGGCCTTTTAGAGCAGCAACAACAGCAGGCTGCTGGCAGGGCATATAGCAATTTCTCACTCTGTCCCAGTGACAATTTGAGGAGACCAATTCAATAAAACATCATTTGCCAATTACTGAGCTTCTTAGGAATCTCTTCGGGAGAGGTGTGAATTGCAGTAAGAAGTCCTAACCTCGCGTCCCCAAAGCACGCTCCCTCCAGCTTTGTTCCGAGTGGATGCAGAAAGCGGCAGACAAGGGTGACAGGAAGGAGGGGAGGACAGGAGGATCAGGACACAGCACAACCCCTCAGACTCAGCAAGGACAGGCCCGTCACATGAGCATTTGCACATGTACATATATGTACATTATTCATATACACTAACAAGCATGTATATAGTTTGTAGACATGAACAAAGCTTTAACTCTCCCCACATCTGGATCCTTAGTCCTTCATAGGTAACAAGGGAAGACATCTTGTTATTAGGATGCAGGCTCTTCTTCAGGAATTCAGTCATCCTTGTGTCTTACTGGGATTTAAGATACCTGCCCAAATGTCAGCTTGAACATGTAGAAGGCTGTTGTTTTATACATTTAGAGAATCTCTCTCTTGCCTCTTCCCAAAAAGCACTTTTAACAAATTCTATGTGGGTAGAAATATAAAGAAAATGGTTTGCTTTATTATATTTCAGCTAGGACAGCCTACTAAATATTACTGCTTGAAGTACTTAGATGCCATTCAAGTCATCTTATTTGGAGAGAGGAAGACTAGTGCCCCAGAGCCACCCTATCTCAAGGTTTGGCTCCAGCTTGAGTCTTCCTCACTCCTCACCTTCGCTGCGTATCTTGTAAGCACCAAATTATTGAGATGATAGTGGACTTTTCAACGAAAAACATGTTCTAAAGGTCCTCCCCCAAATCAACACACTAATTTTGGATACACATTGTTAACTCTTTTTAAAGTGACCCAAGACGTAAGTCATTTTTTTAAAAAATCCGTGTGCTCTCTGAGCCCAATGTGAAAGCTGATAAAGGTCTGTTTGGCTTTCATGATAAAGTACTGGAAATGACTTCACAGTAGTTCATCAGTTCCTTGGTGCTTTGATCAGCAGGACCCCTCTTGCTGATTAGAACTGAAACAAAGCAAGCAGCAGTGGAGGGGCTGGGAAGCTGAGCAGTTAGCAGAGCGCTTGCCACATGAGAGCCTGAGCCCAAATCTGTGAAAAAAGAGTCTTTAAAAAGCTGAGAGCTGTGATTCGTACCTGTCCTCCTAGAGCTGGGAGGTGGAGACAGATCAGTGGATCTCTGGGGCTTTCTGTTCAGCCGCTAGCCGAAACAGTGAGCTCCAGCTTGGGAGAGATGCTGTCTCAAAAAATAAGGTAAGGAGCAATTGAAGAAGATGCCCAAAGTTGACCTCTAGCCTCCACACAGCTTACTGCATGCACAGACACACACACACATATACATGCACACACAGATACACAAACACATGCACAGCATACACATGTACACATATGCACACGCTCACCATACACAAATACACACATACATACTCACAGAGATGTAAAAGCAGAAATCAAGAGATCGTGACCACTTGGTTTACACAATGAGCTTGGTGTATAAACCCAGCAGAAAGCCCTCAACTCATGCTGGATAAGCCAATGATGAAGGAGTAAAGGAAGGAGGGCTCTGAACATACGTGCCTAAGCTCCCAGACCATGGTTGCCCTCTGGCCCCACAGTATATTGGTTCCTCAGTGTCTCCCACGGCAGTATCTGGCCAGGGAAATGTGTCACACAGGGAAAGACCAGCGTTGACAGGCAAGCATTGTTTGGTGTGTGGAGGCATCCCGTGCACAGTGACAGGAAAGGATCTGTCTTTCAAAAACGGTTCTCCCTCCCCCAGATAGCCAGCACTGCAGTGGACACAGCGTCCAGGATGAAGCCTGCTTCTCAAGATTGCTCTCAGGCTCCTTGTCTGTGAAAATGTGGTAACTCCAACTAAAGGTTAGAAAGGCAAACAGACACCTTTTTTGTTGTTGTTGTTGCTGCTAGGATCTTGCTTTTGTAGCTTGGGCTAGCCTGGACTCATTATGTTCACCAGGCTAGCCTCCAACTTGCAGTTGTCTTCCTCTACCTCTTGAGAAGTGGGATAACAGCTGTATGGTAACTGGTTGAAAAAAACGGATTTGTGTTGAAATTAAATAATTCTAGAGCAAACAGAAGGAATAAAAGTTAAAAATCTGCCAGAAGGGTGTAGGTTATAAATACTGATTTGTTTTCAAGGCTAAGAAAATGGATATGTTAAAAATAAAGGCTATCTGGAAGGCAGAGGCAGAGGATCTCGGTGAGTTCAAGGCCAGCCTGGTCTACAAAACATGTCCAGAACAGCCAAGACTACACGCATAAACCCTGTCTTGAAACACCCCCCTCCTGGAATAAAATAATAAAATAAAAAATATAAAAGGCTAACCGTGACCCTAGTCATAGATGAAGAGAGACACAGGTAGGTCAGCAACCAGGAAAGAGAACCAGGAATGGGGCTGCTCGCCTGTGAGGGCAGAAGCAGGAGGGTCAGGAATGCAAACCCATCTTTGGGAGCAGCTAGGCTGTGTGCCTCTGTCTGTCTGTCTGTCTGTCTCTCCCTCTCTAAGAAGGAACAGGAGGATGACAAACAACAAAACCCAAAAGAAACGAGAAAGGTGAATAAAGACAACCCTGTCAGTACGGTGACAGGAATGAGATGAAAGCCACAGCACAACAGAAAGAAAGACAATACTGGGAGAGAGACACAGGAACACAGGGAGAGCCCATGGCACGAGTATGCTGAAAAGCGTGTGTGTGTGTGTGTGTGTGTGTGTGTGTGTGTGTGTGTGTGTGTCGGGGGAAGGCGGGGGCTTTCAGATTAGGTTTCAAGCTAAAAATGCACAAATGCCCTCTAAAGAGAAGTTCTTTAGCATGGACCCAAAGAGGCTGGGACAGTGTGGTTTATATGCAGAGGGTAAAGAGGTGGACAGCAGTGGAAGAAACCCAAACTGTCCGTGAACCTGAAAACACATCAAGCTCTAAGGAGGTAAGAGGAAGTGGTAAGGAGACTCCATTTCCCACCTGGAGCAAAATAGGCAGAAAGTGTAAATAGTTGGGGAGAGCCAGGGTTTGCAGGGATGTGGGGAAGCAGGCCCGGTCAACAACATTAGTCTCCAAAGAATGCAGGGCAGGGATGCTTCAGGAACACCCAAGATGGCATGGCTTTCTAGATTTTCTTCAGCTTGATCACTCAGACAGAGAGGTATGCAGGGGATGAACTGTGTCAACAGGTCCTGCCATCATAAAGCAAAACCATACTGCCAGGGATGGCGTCCGTAGCCATTATCCGACACCTGGGTGGGGGGAGGAGGCAGGAGAGAGGATTAGGGGTTCAAGAGGTGCTACACTGCCTGAGAGCCTGTCTCAGGAAACAAAGAGAGTCCCAGAGCCCGCTCTGAGGCATAGAAGGTCTTATCCCCTCTGCTGCCTACAGCTCTTCTTACATGATATGACATAGGTTATATAAAACACATCAGATTATTTAAAATAATCCTGATACATGCTATCATTTTCATAATATATAAAAATAATAATAAATATACAGAAGGAAAGGAAACACAGGGAAAAAGTGTATAAAACTGAATAAAATCTGGTCACTGTTGCCTGAATGCTTTCATTCTGCCACGAAACAACTTAATAGTAGTTGAAACTTAGGAGCAGCACACCCAGCGTCTTTGGCTTCAGAGGCATGGTCAGCTTGTTCTCTTTATAGAAATGCAACAAGATGGCCCTGTGCTCGCCCACAGCTGTGCCTGTCTGAAGTGCTCACCCTCACTGGTCATCGCAGAAAGCCCACTTAGGAGGAGTTAAAGAAAGTGCTTTTAGCAGCTGTGTCCAAGCCCAGGCCAAGGGCCTCAGTGTAGCTCATGGACCCTGAGGTGGGAAGCAGGGACCCGGGATTTGGACCACACCATTCTCAGTCTGCCTTTTACTGTCACAGCAACTATTGTTTCTGAGGGTGACATCTGAAAGGCCTTCTGTCACGGGGGAGGGAAGGGCTCCACACTGCAGAAAGGATGGATTTCTCAGAGGGGATGAAGCTTTCTCCTCCTATAAGATCCTGAGCATCATCTCCAAAAGTCAGGCCTCCTAAAGGAAAACTTCAGGGCTTGAGGGATGGCCCAGTAGTTAAACACACACACTGTTCTCGCAGAGGACCTGAGTACAGTTCCAGCCCTCATACAGACAACCTACAATCACCTGTACTCAAGCTCTAGGGGATGTGAAAGAGGCCCCCGTATGGCCTCTGTGGGTACCTGTACTCACATGGACATACCCACGCTAGTCACACACATACACATATTTTTTTAAAAAAAAAACAATAAAATAAATCCAAAGACAATTCCCATATCAGAATGCTCCAAGACATTCTGTTTACACATTCACTCCATATGTTGAATGGAGTACTTCACTTCCATTCAGAAACAGTCTGTCTCATGGGCAGTGTTAATAAGTGAAACAGCAGACAGGATGACATTTTTCCCTCTTGAGAAGAGAAGACCAGATGACATGGCTTCCAGTGTCCCTCCCCCACCACACACACACACCAAGCATACTGTACCTGGAAGACTTTGACAGTGTAGGTCATGCTTAGTACTCACTTCTAGGTGTTGGGCACAAATGGCAGTCAGCTTCAAGAGGAAGCACTCTGAACTAATCAGAGCCCTAGGAATCTAAAGAGCTCTCCAGAATCACAGGCACACTTTTTCCACTCCTGTAGATCGGGCTCAAGTTCCATCCACATCCTATAAAGTGTGATCTGTAATTTGATTCTTAAAATCAAATAATGGGACTTTTATTTTAAGAGGTTTTGTTGATTTTACATATCTACATTTATATATGTGATTGTGTGCACATGTATGTGGTTGCCCGGGGAAGCCAGAAAAGGGGATCAGATGCCCTGGAGCTGGAGTTAGGGGAAGTTGTGGACTGCCTAACATGGATGCTGGGAACTGAACCTGGGTCCTCTTCAAAAACAGCAATTAAGCAGCCTCTCCAGCCCCGTGGCAATGGGGTTCTTACAAGTTAACGATGTTTAATGTCTAATGACGTTAGTTCTATTTTATTATGGCTTTAATGTGTGTTTTCCCAATAATTAATTATATTCATGTAACATTATATTCATTTGCTCAGATTTACTGTTGTACAGTTTACATTTTGGGGTTTTGTTTGCTTGTTTAATTGTGGTGTGTGTGTGTGTGTTTTGACAGGGTTTCTCTGTGTAGCCTTAGGTGTCCTGGACTCCCTTTGTAGATCAAGCTGGCCTTTAACTCATAGAAATGTGCCTGCCTTTGCATCTGTGAGTGCTGGGATTGAAGGCGTGTGCTACTACACCTGTCCTGGGTTTACATTTTTTTTGAGTCAGGGTATAATGAAGACCCAGTTTGATTCATCTCTCTCTGTAGCTGAGGATTGTTCAAGCTCCTGATCTCCTTGCTGCATGTTCCAAGGGATAGGTTTACAGGTATGTATCACACATCTGGCTTATATTTGCCTTATTAAACAGTTATCCTTTCCTCTAAAAATGTATATGAATATTTATAGGGTATGTATTTGATGACAAAAACAAGATAAACATCTTTTAGCTAATAGCAGATGAGTAAACAAATTACAGCTTATTCATATAATAGAATGCTAACTAGTAACAAAAAGTAATAAATCAGGGCTAGCAAAATGACTCAACAAGTAAAGGCACCTGCTGCCAAGCCTGCTGACATGAGGTAAAGCCACATAATGGAAGGAGAGAACTGAATCTGGCAGACTGCCCTTTGACCTCCATGTGCACACTGTGGCAATCCTCCAACAACCCACACAAAATGAATAAATAAGTAGACTAAAAATAAAGTTCAAATGAGTAACTGACATGTAATTATATGGATTTACTCCTGAGATCCATATAATTATATATATATATATATATATATATATCCATTACAGTTACGTAGATGTACTCAAATTACACCAAGTAAAAGAATTAAGACTCAAAAAAGTTAGATTCTATATAAGTCCATGTGTACAACATTCTTGAAGGGGCATGACATTAAAAAAAATAAGTTTCTAGGGCTAGGAATCTGAAGAACCATTGATATGAAGCGTGAGGAACATTTTTGAGTATTATCTTCTATATATTGATAGTGATTATGAGAATATGATTGTCAAAATGATAAAAATATATTTAAAAGTGGGTTTTACTATAAGTAAAAAGGAAACCTCACAAAAGCCTGATTTTACTTAAACAGAAACTATAATGAGGTGTGTGTGCTAGGGTCATTCTCTCAATCCTGTCAGACCCTCACAGGACCTTGTTAATCAATGGTCAAGGTGGCTCCGTTGGTCCAATGGCGTCATGCCTCATTGTCCTGCTTCGTTCTCTATGATGCTGTCAGTGACAGATCATGACTGAATGACTAACACGAACAAGCTGTGAATAATGGGGAGGGAATAAGAAGCCAAGTCTTTGAGTCTGATTGTGAAGGATGGACTCGAGGCATGAACAGCTGGATAAGACCATGGCATCAAAGTTTTCATGAGTTGACCCTTCTGAGCCCACTTCATCAACTCACAGAGTGGTGTGTTAGTGGAAGCTCATTTCACAGGGAATACCCCAGGTTAAGAAAAAAAGAAAACACTTCAGTTTGTGTTGATGGAACATTTTTGTCATAGCTGGCTCCTTTATCTACAGGAAATCCCTTTGGCAAGAGCTCAAAGTTCATATTAGGTCAGAACATTGAGCATTACATTCTCTGGAGAATTTCAGACTTGGGGAGTCTTTTATGATGTCATCAACACTCCAAGTTTCTAGAGAAAGTTTTAAAGTTCTAAGCATCATACATTTCTTTTATCTTCTTAATCTCCAAAATATCTGCCTCAAGCTAAGAAAGCAATAAGCATACATGAACATTGACCACCTGTGAAAGACACGCCCGTGCTGGTGAGCTCTATGTTGCTGGAAAGCCAGCTCACTTGTTGACAGACACCAAGGCCAATGCCACAACTTGACTGCATAGAACAGTGTTGCAATGAACATGTTATGCATGCTTTGGGTAATGACCTAGAAGTGGTATAGCTTGATCATATGATAATTCTCATTTTTGGCTTAAAAAGAACAAGAGAATTTTACTTGCCACAAAGCAGAAAATATATTCAACTGGAGATCTTCAAACCGAATAAAATAAGTCATATACAGAAATCAAACATTGTATTTTTCTATCATCTGCAACTCATAGAATTCATTATACAGATACAAAGCGTATGTAAGACATGTCACATACCATATATAAGGACACATGCACACACATGAAGAAAGCAGAAAGTAAACTAGGGTAGGGAAAGAGAGGAGATTAGGTGGAAGGCAAATGGGAAAGGAACTAAAAGAAGAGAATAGTGTGACTTTTCTAGTACATGAAATACTTGAAAGAATGTGTATGAAACATGACAGTATGTACAATGAATATACATATATATACATGTATACATATATACATATATACACACACACACACACACACACACATATATATATATACACACATATATATATCCCAGGGGCTAGAAGATCTGGGTTCAATTCCCAGCACCCACATGGCAGCTCACAACTGTCTGTAACTCTTCTTCCAGGGGATCTGACATACGAACATACATTAAGGCAAAACACCAATGCACATAAAATAAAAATATATACATAAAAGCCACTCACAGGAAATACCCGCATGAGAATGGACAAACAATGGAGGCTTCACAGTGCTTCCAAAGCTCTAGGAAGGCAAAGCCTCCAGCCTAGAGAGGGACTGTGAGAGGACAGCGCTTTTCACCTGAAGCCATGTGTTTTCAAACATCCTCATTAACGTTATCTCTTGAAAGGACCTTGGCTGTCACATTTATATCAAATACCAAGAAGCCGTCTTTGGGTTTTGAAAGGTGTCTGAGTCAGTTACGAGTCACAGGGCTCTCGGCTTGAGGACGAGCTTCCTTGGTGTTGAAAGGTGTCTGAGTCACTTAGGAGATGCAGAAGGATGGCGCCCTGCCAGCACGTGGGTTGTGGAGCATCTGAACAGCTCAAAGTTCACGTTGGCTGTTTGCATTAATCACCATAATTTGACTAACAAGCCCGAAGTGACAGCTTAGCATCGGCCTGATATGAGGGCCACACATCAGACAAAGGAAAACAAACAGCGAGGTCGGTAAGACAGAAACCCCCCATTTGCTTCTACTACAGTTGAGAATTTTTAGAATGTCACTAAAAGCACCGACAACAAGACAACAGAGACAGAGAAGGGGATGCCCAGATAAGAAGGCCAGTCCCAGAGGCGCTTCTGCGCACAGAGATCCAAAGATCTTTGCTGCTTTACCTCTGACTTTTGGCTGTGGCTCTGTGCCCAGGGCAATCACACCATGAACCCAGATTATCTTAGTATCCTTTGCCAGGTAATATTGTTCAGGAGCCCAAGCAGACAGCTTGTGATTTCAGATATTCAGATTTTGTCATTTTCTTTTTAAAAATACTTTATCCTTTTTTTCTCAAAATCTGGCTAAAAGAGAAAAAAAAATTCGGAATCTCATAAAAACAAGAATAGACCTTATTTCACAAGGAAAGTGAAAGCTTCATCCTTCTTCCTGCTTGCCCCTGTCCCACTTCTAAAGACAAAGAAACATGACTTCATGGAGAACCGATTTCTTAAGCTGTTTTGTAAAAACTTTTAGTCAACATCTGGGGATGTACTTCAGGTAGGAGTACCCGCCTACAGTGCAGAAGGCCCTGTGTTCCATTGCAGACCAACAGTGCATAAACTGAGCCTGGTGGTGCTTGCCTCTCACCTCCAGCACTCCTGGAGGCAGGAGGATTAGAAGTTCAAAGGTCACATTCGGTACATAGTGAGTTTGAGGCCAGCCTAAGCTACATAAGACCCCCATGTCAGCAAACAAACCAAAGAACAGCAAAAACCTCCAACCAAACAATCGAAGGGCTCAGTTCCTATGTAAAACACTTCCCTTTCTGTAGTTTTCGACTCCAACATGACCTGGAAGTATTTCTCCCAGCTAGGTATGTCTGACACTGCAGGCCTGCTTTCTACTCCATCTTAAAACTTGGTGATCTTCAAATCCGCACTTTAGACAGTAGTCACAGAACATCGCAAAACAAAGTGGGTATTCAGTAAGCGAGGAACAGACCCACACTTCCCTCTCAAGCTGTAGCCAGCCTCTTGGACATACAATAAAGCCCGATTTTACGAAGTTCTATTCACGAGGCTGGGAGGTTTGCTCAGTGGTTAGAGAACCAACTTTAAGTTGGTTCTCACAGCCCATACTGAAAGGCTCATAACTGCTTATAATTCCTGCTCCAGGACGTTCAATGCCTTCTCTGGCCTCCCTGACCAACTGCACATATACACAGGCTCACAAATAAAAGTAAGATGTTTTAAAAGAAAAAGTTCTATTCATAACTACAATCCTGCCCAATAACATCCTAACTTCTGATCTCTGAAAACCAAGCAACACAGTGCTACACACTGCTTTCTACTGTTAAATGAAATAGCTCAGTTTCCTTCGAAAGTAGTTAATCAGTTTGATTTGGACCAATATTCATTTAAGTCAGAAGAGTCAGTACATAGTTTATGAAAAATAGTCTTTCCCTCCCCAGAGTATGGTTTCATAGCATCTGGAAGGGAAAAAAGATGGCTTGGGGTGGGAGGAGGAGGAACAAGCTGATATCAGAGCCAGCATTTCAGTCGTTCTGCTAAACTCAGCCCCAACTGCTCAAAGCAATCTGCCCAATAGCTTTAGTAGGTAGTCAACCATAATGGTAACACCTGAAACCACTTCACATATCGCAAGCATGTGTCTCTTCCTTTCCATCACTCCCCAAAGACAAACATGTTTGTCTTTCACTTGTAATTCCTGCCCCCAAATGTCCTCTGCTCCTGAGGGGATGATGTGGTTCCTAATAAAACAACTCAGCATCATTGAAATTATAGGGTTTAACACCTACATACCTGTAGATCCCTATAGTGGTGAGCAGTCACCCATGAAGATCAGGAATGAGAGAGACAAGGGTGTCCCGCTCTCCACTCTCTCCGTCTAGAGTTTGAAATCTCAGCTGAGGCAATAAAGCAAACAAGAAAGGAGGTACAAACAGGAGAGAAGGGAGCAAAACCACCCCTGTTTGAAAGATGGTATGATCCTTCACTTGAGAGAACCTGAATACCCCACCAGAAAGCTATTAGAACTGATAAATCCTTTCAGCTGAGTAGCAGGATACAAAATAAACACACATAAGTCAGTAGGTTTTTTATATGCCAATAATGAATAGTCTGAGAATAAATCAGGAAAAACAATCCCCTTCACCAGTCTCCATAAAAAAACAAGACAGAGAGCAGAAAATAAACCTAGCCAATGAAGTGAGAGACTTCTACAATAAAATGCCCAGATAAAATAAGACACTAGGAGATTGAAAGATCCTTTCCATGTTCATGAATTAGAAGAATAAAATGGTTATATTACCAAAAGCGGTCTACAGATATCAGCATAATTCCCAACTAAAATTCTAATGACATTATTCACAAAACTAAGTAAAGATAAAGAACCAAAAATGGCCATACACAATTCTAAGGTAAATGTTTAAAATACCATAATATTTGACCTCAAATTATACTATAGGTTCATAGTCAGAAAGACAGTATGGTACTTGCAGAAAAGTAGACATGAAGACCAACAGAATAAAGGACCCAAGATCAATACAGCTACAATTTAATTTGGGGCAAGAGCACCCAAAAGAGGGGCTGGAAAAAACAGAGAGCCCCTTTAACAAATGGTGCCATGAACACTGGGTATCTACGCACAGAAGGTTGAAATTAGATGCTCATTTCTCACCATGCACAAAAATCAAATCAAAAGCCAAGTGAAAGCCTGATACAGACCTGAGTCTTGAAAGTGATTGAGAAGGACATAAGGAAAACACTTCATAGAGGGATAAGCAATGGCTTCTTCAATACCTCAAAAAAACCTATGCAATATGAAGAATTGACTGAGACAGCATCACATATTAGAAACCATGGTCAAAGAAACAATTATTTGAGTGGTAAGACAGCTTACAGAATGGAAGAAAACTTTTACCATTAAACACCAAAAAACAAATAATCCAATCAATAAATAAACTAGTGTACAGTTTTCAAAAATTGGACAAGTCACAAATAAATGCATGCATTAGTCAGGGGTCTCTATAGGAACAGAACTGATAGAATAAATATACATACATACATAAAATTTTGTAGGATGTGTGCACACACATATGGGACTTATTAGAGTGGCTTACAAGCTGTGGTCCAGCTAGTCCAACAATGGCTGTCCACTGATGGAAAAATCAAGAATCCAGTAGTTGTTCATTCCACAAGGCTGGATGTCTTGGCTGATCTTCAGACTATGTTAGAATCCCGAAGAAGCAGGCTCTAATACCAGTTAAGGAATGACTTATGAAGAAGTGTGGGCAAGCAGGCAAAGAGCAAAAACTTTCTTCCTTCTCTTTTATATAGGCTTTCAGGAAAAGGTGTGGCCCAGATTTAGAGTGGGTCTCCCTTCCTCAAATGATCCAATTTATTAAAAATCCCTCAGGAACGCCTAGTGGTTTGGGTTTTTAGTTAATTCAAGATAAAATCAAGTTGACAACCATGAATAGCCATCGTAATGCATAAAAAATAACGAGCATCCTTAGCCATAAAGGATATGCAAGTCAAAGGTACATGAGATTCCATCCTACCCCACTCAAAATGGCTACTGCTAGGAAAACCACCAATGTTGACAAGAACACTGGATGGACGTGGGGTGGGGGAAGGCACTCTATTCACCATCAGGATGGTGGTTCCTAAAAACTAAACTAAAGCAAAAGTATAGCTGCAGACAGCCAGTGCTACCTCACTCCTGGGGATATGCCTGAAGGAAACAAAGTCAGCACATGGCCAATATACCCACACACCACTTTTTACTGCGGCACCAGTCACTGCAGATGAGCAGCTGTGAATCTGTCCAGGTGCTTCGCTCATAACCAGTCATTCTCCACAAATGTCTGAGAAATGACGGGATTGTTGATTCTAAGGTGCTTTGAGGTGCTAAGATTTGGATAGCTGATAACTGGCTCAGCAACTTATTATGGGTATACGGTGAAGCTATTATGTGTATTTAGGAACTGTCCCAAGGATATTTTGCTGTGTAAAATAAGAACCCTGTGGCACTAAGCCCTCTCACACTTTCTGTAGATGAAGCCTCACTTGTCCTTCAGCACATTCTTTCACTGCTTTGGAAAATACATTACTTGACTTGTTAACACAAACGGTCCCCTCAAAAAGTGGTCACACACATACTACAAAGCACATGGAGGCTGAAGTTAATGCTAGCTTATTGTTTTAGCTATCAAATTCTGATTTTCCATTCATGGCTGATTTGAAACTGTGTTATCCAAGTCTTGAAAATAGATGTTGTTGTCTTTGAATGGTGTTGTCCTAGCACAGCTGTGACACTGGTAATCTGAGTGACTGGCCTGGTCTCTTCCCCTCTCTGTCTCTTGTCTCTGTCTCTTTACCTCCCTTTGCCCCCCACCTTCCATCCGCTCCCTCTCCCTGTCTCCCTGATTTAATGAATGCTAATACATCCTGCCCTACAAGAATTTGCAGGCTGTACTGAGAAATAATGCAGTGTGAGTTTTATAATTTAGTGCACAGAGCACATTTGTGCACAAGCTTTGTAAACTGGGCCCATGGTCAAAAGGGGCAATTAGCACTTTGTTAGTATGCAATGATGTACTAATCTGCGCCGTCCCCCAAAGCAATTGTCTGTTCCATTTTGCTCTCATCTGCAGCCCCCACCCCCATTGTATACGGTCCTCTTCTAAAAATAACACGCTGCCCGTCTGGTGCCATGAGTTGGGTTTGTGTTGATGAAGACATATCAATTAGAAAATGATTTGTTGGGGGTGGGGTGGCAAACATGGCCCTCGAAGTCCTCTGTTCATCCCTCAGATGTCAGGGACTTGTCTCTTCCTCTTTGCAGAAGGGTTGGAACATGAGACCTCAAACAAGAAGAGTTAAACCCAGAATCACCCCAGCCTTGACCTTCTTAACCTCTGTAGGTAGGTGTCACCGACTTTCTGAGGCAGACTTGATTTGTATTTAAACAGGTGACATGCATTCCCCTATTTAAATAGAGCATGGCAGCCATACAGAAAGATTGTGCTTTGGACTTGCCAAGGTCTTAAGAGTGAAGTGCATGACTGTTCTGTTAGCCACAAAAATATCAATGATCAGGATTGGTGTTGGGTCAATGAGTGTCAGGGCTAACCTTATGGGCATGAGGTCCTGAGACCGTATCCCTAGTGAACATGAGAAGCCTGAGCACGGCTGCACGCTTCTGTACCCTCCCACTGCAGGGAACGCCTGAACTCAGCTTTACCCTTCAGCTCTCATTTCCTCAACTGTACGATGCAAGCGAGATGCCCAGCTCCTTAGTATAGTGTGCAGTGTGCCCAAGGGCCAGTGGGGGTTAAAGGAATTAGGATCGGATGGTCCCACACAGAGGTACGGGGCACCGAGTGCCAGCTGTTCTTATCACTGCATTTACATGGCATCCAGTGGCTGAGCCAGGACGTGCTCTCCTGCCAGGAGTTGTCTCCCAGACCATCAAAAGTTTTGAAAATATTTGAAGACGTTGAAGAGTCTTAGTAGAGTGTGTGGTACGTTAGTCTCCCAAAAGAGCTGAAAGAGAGGCAGATGATGAGGTTCAGTGGTCAGAGCATTTGCTGCTCTTCCAGAGGACCTATGGAGTTCAGTTCCCTGCGCCCATGATGGGCAGCTCACAAGCACCTGAATCTCTAGTGCCAGGGGGTCCGATGCCCTCTTCATGCCTCTGTGAGTTTGTGAGGCTTGGAAATCGAGCTAGAGAATTATTTTTTGTTCATATGAAAAAGGCACAGTTATTTTAAAGTTCTCAAAAATGAATTCTTTCACAATTCCACATGCACATACATAATGTACTTTGATCAAAGCCCTCACAATCCTCTCCTAGCACCCTGCTTTCTTCATAGCCCCCACCTCACACTCATGCCTTGTATCACCCTGTGGTCCACTGTGTTTAATCAGGGTTGCCTGCCTGACAACAGGTGAGGGGCTGCCTCCCTGAGCATGACTTAGCCGTGGCCATGCCAGGCAGGAACACGATCACCCTCCCAGGCAACTGTTAACTGCCTAAAGCTCCCCAGAGAGGGGTGAAGCCCCTCCACCCCCCATGATGAAATGCACTGATGGTTCCAGGCCTGATAGCATAATCTTCCAATCGTGCATGCAGTCAGTAACCATTGCTGAGATCTATTGTGTCCCAGATGGTAAGAAATCAAAATGGTTCCCTTGGTAGAAGAAACAAAGAAAACCAAAATCAGGGAATGTGTCATTTTATCCACTAGCTAATATCAAAGCTTGAGTGTTTAAGAAGAAGTGGGTTGCACACCCATGGTAGTCATGAAAGGCTACTGGCAGTAGACATAAACATATGAACTGGGGAGACAGCTCAGTAAGAGGACCTGTGTCTTACCCAAAGCACCATCTTAAAAGTGGAGAATGGGTGTGTGCACTTATAACTCCAGCAATGTGGGGGGTGTAGATGGGGGGGCACAGAGGAATGGGGGGTGCAGATGGCTGGATCCCAGTAATTTGGTCAGCCTCCTTGAAACAGCCATCACCAGGCAGTAAGAGGCCCTGCCTCAAGGCAGGAACTCAGAAAGTGACAAAGACATCTGAGGGTCTACTCTGGTCTCCACAGGAGTGTACAGACATGCACACACACCTGCATACCTTTATGCATGCACCACACATGTAATACCCATGTCTATTTACATCTTCCTCACTGTAAGTCCTACATTAAAAGTGAGGGGAGGATGAAAGTGTTCAGATGTGGGCTGGGGAGACAGCTGGGTTGGTGATGTGCTTGGCCTCCGAGCACGAAGACATTCAGCTATTCTGTGACTCATAGATGTGACAACATAAACTTGTTAAAAAAAATTGGAGATCCAAAATTGAGTATGTAAGCAGGCCGAGTGAGCATCTGCCATTCTTCAATATGGGTTTGTGCAGCAAGGCTAAATACTTAACTTTTGCCAAGAATGCGCACACCAACCAACATTCTCCATCACCTCCCCTCAGTGTTTTCTGGCTTCTGTGATTCCACTGCAATGCTCATTCTAATAGAGCCTTCCTTCTTCACTCCCTGTTCTTCTGTGAACTCATCAGTGGTAGGAAGGACCTCTACCCCTCTTTCCCTAGTCGAAGCTGTGTTCTTTTCGGTCATAAAGGCAGGGTAGCTGGTGGTTCTCATTATTTAAAACAAACAACAAGAAGATACATAGGGCTGGAGAAATGACTCACTGGTTAAATGGACCAGAGTTTAGTTCCTAGTCCCTAAATCTGCCGGATCACAGCCATTGTAAATCTGGCTCCATGGACCTGGTACCCTCCCCTTTTAATTTTTATTGTCCTCCATGGGCACTTACACTGGTGGATACACTCTCCACCACCATGTACACATAACTTTTTTAAAGGGAAAAATAAAACCCAGCTACTTGATTTTTATCAATTTCCCGAAGCACAGAACACAATCCACAATGTGTTTCCATTCCTTCATTGACTCATTATGCATCTGCACACACATATAAATGACTTTATGTCTCTATTAAATCTGGGATCCACAAACAAGAATGCATGCTATATTTTGAGTTATTTCACTTAATTATCTGGTCTCTAATTTTATCTGTTTTCCAGCAAACAGCAAAATTTTATTTTTCTCTGAAGCCGGAGTGTGCGTGCCTGCATGTGTGCCTGTCTGTGTGATAGGTCTCAAAATGTAACCCAAGTTGTTCCCAAACTGTGATCCTCCTGCTTCAGGCTCCCAAGTGCTATAATTATTGGTAGGAGCCATTATACCCAACTCACATCTAATCTTTAAAAAAAGATTTTTTTTTAAATGATGTATCTGTCTCTACAAAAGCCAGAAAAGGGGGTCGGATCCCCTGGAGCAGGAGTTCAAGTGACTGTGAGTCAACTAATGTGGGTGCTGGGAACCCAACTCAGGTCCTATGGAAGAGTAGTAAGTGCTCTTAGCCACTGAGCCATCTTTGCAGTTCCCAGATTGAATCTAGACAGGCTTTTATCTCTATGTCCTATGATAACCTACTTTCAATTAAATGAATCTGCAAACCCATGGCTTCATAAAGTATCTGGTATAATCATCAGTCTACCACAACTTACCTTGACTTCTCTGGAAGTTATTAGAGCTAAACCAGTCCACTGTGTCCACTCCAGTTCTAATTGATTTATCTGAAACTCAGTGAGTTAATTCTGGCCTCTGCCCCAACCCCTCAGTCTTTTACTTTGGGCTAACACCACACATGAAAATGGTAACGTTTTTATGAACATGTAAGATGCTTCAGAGACAGTAAAAACCAGGTAATTCACACCAGTGACAAGAGGCCTAGTGCAGATTATCACATTTCTTGGGAGAGAGGATTAATTGAAAAAAAAAAAAAAAAGATGTAAGCGTACTGAATCGCCTTGTGAACTATGCCCAGAGAGACGTTCGCCGTTGACAAGGCTTGCTCAGCAGACATGTGACATCTTCAGTGAGCATGATGGGAGCCGGCCCTCTGGGAGACCTCATTACGGCTCTTGGCTAGGAGCTCTTGGTGGAGAAGCAGGGTGAGACTGCTGGGTTTTCCGTGAGAAGGATTGCGTTTGTGAGTTATTAAGGAGGTGAGAACCAGTGAATACACAGGGTTAGGCTGTACAGCACTTTTCAAAAATTCATTCTGTCTTCAATGTTTACATTGCTAGAGACTGTCTTTCTCGGATTCAACTAAAGTCCAGGGAGTATTATTATTATTTTTTTTAATATGGTTACTGTTCTGCTTGGTATGGTTTGGTTGGGGGGTGGGGTAGGGAGGGGCCCACTGTTTGGTTGGGGGGTGGGATGGGGAAGGGCCCACTGTTTGCTACTATTACAGCAACAAAATCATTTGAAGGAGAGGAATTGAGGTGGAAAAGAGAAACAACAGATTGCTAATAATGCTCTTTGGACATCACCTTCCCCAGCTGTTAGAGCTTTTAACAGGCCCAGGAGAGGATAGACTCTTTTCCAGCCTGAAGAGAAAGGAGGTTAAACTGCTTCCTCTTGCATTGGTTAGACCACAGTGATATTATTTTTAAAAAATCTAATTTTCCCTTCCCTCTCCCCTCCTCAACTAACACCTTTTTAAAAAAATCAATTATTTTCTTTTTTTTCTCTATCACTCTTTTTAACATTTACTTAGCATCTGAGATGATCCAGGGTTAGTGCTATGGCCAGTTTACAGAGAGCTGGAAGGTGCCTGCAGGATGAGCCCAAGAGAGTGATGCTACATGCTATCAGCAGCATATTGACTTACCAACAGGCAGGCTTATCTCTTACCTTGTATGTTTCTGATGTGGGAAGTGGGTTCCTGTCCCTTTCCTCTCATATCCTAAGGCTGCAGGGGCATCTTTCACAGTCTCTTTGTCCAGTGGGTGAAAGTAGAGACAAGCATTGTCTTAGTTTGGGTCACTGCTGCTGTAATAAAAGATCGTGGGGTCGAAAGGGTTTATTTGGCCCACGCCTCCACCATGACCACAGCAGCAAAGGAAAGCATTTAGCTGGTGCTGGCTTATAGTCCATTGTCATCATGGTGGAAAGCATGGCACCATGCAGGCAGACATGATGCTGTAGGGGTAGCCAAGAGTTTTGCATTTGGATATGCAGGCAGCAGGAAGAGAGAGTGACTGGGCCTGGCTTGAGCATCTGAAACCTCAAAGCCCATCCCCAGTGACACACTTCCTCCAACAAGGCCATGCCTCCTAATGGTGCCAACTGCCGTGAGCCTATGGGGATCACTTTCATTCAGACCACACACTGTTCATCAATCAAAGGATGGGAACTCACACAGGAGGCGGGAGCTGATGCAGAGGCCATGGAGGCATGCTGCTCCACAGCTTGCTCAGCCTGCTTTCTTAGAGAACCCAGGACCACTGGCCCAGGGATGGCACCGCCCATGATGGGCTGGACCCTCCCCTCCTTTCCCTTCCCCTGTCAATCACTAATGAAAAAAATGCTCTACAAGCTGCCTCCAGCCTGATCTTATGGAGGCATTGTCTTAACTGAGGTTCCCCCCTCTCAGATAACCCTAGCTCGTGTCAAATTGACAAACTGATCTCCAGGAACCAAGATGGAGCTTGAGTGTCTGTTGCATCCTCACCACTGAGTCACCTGCACAGAGAGGGTGGTAAGCTTTGAGGAGGTAGCTGAGTTCCTCCCTGGTGCTTTGGGGAAGAGTTATCCAGTCTGTGTTATACGACTTCCCAAACTGTATTTTCCCCACTTTGCAACGGGAAACATTGCACCTCATGGCTCAATATCTGACACAGGCAGTATCCTGGAGCCTCCCAGGCCCTCTGGATCACTAGAGGTACAAAGATAACCGTTAGCTTGTTTGGAATAAACTGCACAAGAAACTCTTTGTCTTGTTACTTTAATAAGCAAACTATCTTAACCGTTTGCATTTCTGGCATCTGCTCTGAAATGTAGATTTTATTATTAGTACATTGCCAAGGAAAAATGGGGACTCAGTCCTTCCGGAATTAGTGGGATTGGATCCTGGAGTGGCTGGACCTCTGTCCCCGAAAGTGAGCCTCATGTTAACCACCTTTACAGTGTTTGCTGCATCAGCCTCCACACTGTGCGCTAGCCCACTCTCCCCACTGTGCGCTAGCCCACTCACCAACAGCCCAGTCAAGGCTGACACGACAACGCTGTGTTTTCTAGTATGTGCTTCATCACGATTAACACTTGGTGCCCAGCAGGAAGATGATCTGAAGAGCCAGAAACGATCAGGCTTGACCATCTATGACCCCTTCCCTATGAGAGGTTACACTGAAACAAACAAACAAACAAATACAACAAAACAAAACAACAATAGCAACAAGAAACACTCACTAGCCTTTAACCCAGAAGAGCTTTCCAGCTCAAAGGAAAACCACAGAATAGGTAGGACACAAATGTGGGGGCTGGTGAGATGGCTCCGCAGAGAGATGAGCCCTGTGACCTACGTAGGGCAGGAGAAAGCTGGTCCCTGTCAGTTACCCTCCATCTTCACCAGCACACTCTGGTGCTCACCCCACCCCACAGCCCAGTCAAATCTCAAAACTGAGCAGAGAGGTTGGAGAGAGGGAGCTGCAGTTAAAGGCATGTACCAGTCATTCAGAGGACCTGAGTTCAGTTCCTGGCACCCTCAAGGGGCTGTTCACTGCTGCCTTTAACTCCAGCTCCAGGGGATGTGACACTATTCTAGCCTCAACATGTACACATTTACAAGTAGCACACACAGAGACACATACACACTCATACACATGCACACACATTCATATGCATGCACAAGAGCACATGGGCACTCACACACACATGCACTAAAGAATAAAAAATTTTAAATTTAATAAAACCCCACAACTTGTTTTTGATATGTTATCATTCTTTCTGCTATGCGCTAATTCAAGTTAAAGTATACAGATGCAGGTTTACTGGGAGCAGCTTTCAGAGGGTTCACCGGTCCCAAGGAACAAAACCAGGGAACCCATGCACAGAAAGAGGAGAGAGAGGAAAAGCAGAGAGAGAGAGAGAGAGAGAGAGAGAGAGAGAGAGAGGAAATTACAGAAAGAAGGAGAGGGGAAAAGCTGTATGTGTGTGTGTGTGTTGTTTAGTTTTTTGAGACAGGGTTTCTCTGTGTAGCCTTGGCTGTCCTGGACTCACTCTGTAGACCAGGCTGGCCTCAAACTCACAGAGATTTACCTGCCTTTGCCTCCCTGAGTGATGGGATTATAGGCATGTGCCACTGCTTGGTAGAAAAGAACTGGATTTTCATAAGTGCTTCTGATCTATCATCTGTCGGTCTGTCTATCTATCTCCATATATATCTTGTTACAAACAGTAAACCGAATTTTGTTCAGTAAGCCAGCAACTAGTACTAATTCAACAACAACATCACAGCAGCCATGAAGAGCCACGTGGATCAACACAGGAAGCTCAGAAGCAAAACATTGTTCTGTTCCAGAAGGGAATTAGGCTATGACATGTGGCAGAGGAGCATTTTACAAAGTAAGAACGTGTGGAAACTACTCTAAGCCAGTGGTTCTCAGTCTGTGGCTTGCAACCTTTTTAGGTGGTGGTGGTGGGGGAGGGTCCCCTCTCATGGGGTCACCTAAGACCATTGGAAAACACAGATACTTACATTGTGATTCATAACAGTAGTAAAATTAGAGTTATGAAATAGCAATGAAAGTAATTTTTATGGTTGGGATCACCACATGAGGAACTGCGTTAAAGGGTCACCGCATTAGGAAGGTTGACAATCCCTGAGAACTCAGTGTGCCATCTTGCCAGCCCTAGTGAGACTCTCAGGAGAATTTTGGGTGTCCCAGCCTCATCCATGGTCTGCTCACAGCTGCGGAGCAGACCCTGTGTGAGAGAACTCAGTCTCTGCTGATATTTAGCTCTTTCCAGAATCCCTACTCTTAGATGCTAGCTCACAGAGAGAAGATGGCGACATTGCTTACTTTCTTTGTTGCCCACACGCAACTTAAGGGAGAAAGGCTTTTGGTGTTGTTTTGTTTTGTTTGTCTCATGCTTGGAGGGGTTACAGTCCATCGCCATGGAAAAGGCATGATGGCAGGTAGCTCTATGGTGATCAAAGCCTGTGGTAGCTGCTTAATGTGTGGTGCCAACCAGGAAGGAGAGAGAGTCAAGCCCAAACCTATAAGCCCACCTCTACTACTCTATGGTCCTACATCTCCTAATACAGTACCCTCTTCCAAAGCCTCTCCAAACAGCTCCATCTGCTGAGGGGGAAAAGTATTCAGACACTTGAGTCCCTGCAGGTTGCTAATGGTTTGAAGCTGCTAAATGTACTGCTTTATTCCACAGCTATGTATAACCAAAACAGGCAGGAAGGCAGATGCTGGGAGTGAAGACAGAGACTCTCAAATACAAGCAAAGCCTTCTTTCCAGACTGGTCACTTCACTTTGGCACTTGCAACTGCCTCCACCTCGCTATGCTAAAGTGAGGGGCTAAGATTTATGCCTTTGAAGATTTGCGGGTTGCTGTTAACTCTGGAATTTAAGGAAGATCCACTGACTGGCTCCACACCTAGGATTTTTTAGGGCAAAACAAACTAGACTTGGTGGGTCATTAAAAAAAGAAAGAAAGAAAAGAGATATTAATTTGGGGCTGGAGTGGAGTAGTGGAAGGTGGGCCTGGGAGGAGTTAGGAGATGGACGGGAGTGACTATGATCAAAATACACTGTATTAATTCTCAAATAATTAATTAAAATGTTAGATTTTAAAACAGAAAAGCCCAAGGGAACTTGAAACTGGACGGTAGACAGCAGCCATCCTTCATCTTGTACAGATGTCTTCCTATGACAGACCGGCACCACTGTACGGTACTGTGGGGTTTTTTTCCCCATTTCCCCAAAGCATCAGGCTTCCTGAGCTGGCTCTTGGACTCAGACATGCTCCCACCAGCTCATGAAGTCACTCTCACAATAAGAGCCCCTCTGACTTTTGTTTTTCATGTGGGAAGCAGCACCTGCCATTAGCTGTGGTAGTTCCTATTTTCATATTGTCTGACAGTAGCAGTTGGAGCAGGCTTGAGCCAGTGTGACTGAGAGGCAGGCTCCCCGCTTCCACAAAGCTGTATTTAATAAGATGGGAACAGCATGCCAAGAGGGGGCTGCTCGCTCTCTAACACTTATCTTGACACCAGCCCCTCAGCGGGCCTATTGCTGTGGTAAT
>CM053749.1:5055447-5086609 GCA_028658305.1 Pachyuromys duprasi
GTGTGTGTGTGTGTGTGTGTGTGTGTGTGTGGTGTAAGGCTCATTAATTTATGTAACATATATATATATATATATGTATATATATATATATAAAATAGGTCATGGGCTTTTAATGGTACATTTTTCTACCTTCAGACTACATATGTATATATGTATATATATGTATGTATGTGTATATGTATATATGTGCTAGGTGTTTACATGTGTTTGTATGTATAGGATGATAATGATCAAAATGTACTTTTCTTCAAAAAGATAAATAAATAAAATACCCTGCGCTACTGTAACAGTACATGTTACAGTCCAAACCTGAACACTTTGGAGAATGAAAGGGATGTCTTGCAGATTTTGTAAGGCTAGATGTTAACAGAGATTTGCGGGGGAGGGGCGGGGGGACATTCACGCTAAGCAAACTGCCGTGATCTCAGTATCTGTGTCCCTCTCTCCAAATTGTTCTGTTGAACCCCAGTCCCTCTCGTGATGGTAACAGGGCATGTGTCCTTCCAGAGGTGATTAGGTCATGAGGGTGGGGGCTTGGCACAGGGGTTAGTGCCCTTGTAAAATAGGCCCGGGGAAGCTTATCTCTTCCTCTGCCACAAAAGACCGGAAAAAGGTTTGGGGACTCAGCCAGCACGTTTACCTGGGACTCCGCAGCCTGTAGAACTATGAGAAATACATTTTGGTCACTTGTAAGGAGGACTGCCGGATAAAGGCGCTTGCCACCAAGCCTGACAACTTGAGTCTGATCCCTGGGTCCCACATCATGGAAAGATGATTGTCCTCTGACTTCCATGCTGATGTGCACACACACTAATTAAACATCAATGTACACAACTAAAGAAGTTTGTTCTGGGAGCCGGGAAGAACTGTATTCCCAGCAGTCTCTTCCATCTGAGCAACAAAATGAATAATGAAAAGTAGGAAACACACCTTCTCCGAGGAGGCGGAACAACTGTTTGTGGCTACAAATGTGCACATTTCTAGCTGCTAAGATATAAGTCATTGTACATGTGCTTAAAGAACACACCCTCTGTTCAGAGGACTGTGATACTTGTCAACACAATCTGACAATATGAACATTGTCAGTAGTTAAATTGTTGAAGTATGAATTAATCTATGTGAGAAAGAGCAGGAGAGAGGAGTCTTTACAGTGTGCTCTGCTGAGACAGTGAAGGTTCTTGCAGAGGACTGGGCAGTAACATCTGGAATTAGGATCCGTGCCAGGCTGTGAAAACTGGGGTATATCTCCCATATAACCATGAAGACAGCAGTTGGGTCATGGAGGATATTAAGTGTGGGTTAAAAGTGATCTTCAATGAGTGGCTTCGCAGAGTCGTGGGAACTATGGTGGTGGGCTGTCTGCCGGGCCAGGTCAGGGGAGTGGGACTTACAGCATGCTAGGAGTGGAGACAGCCGCTGACTTGTCAGCACATCAAGACCAAGGACCAGCCATGGGATGGGTGACTTCTGTCTTCAACTTTTGGAGCCTTAGTTGCTACATGAGAAATCCAACTGCACTGCATGGCAAAGCCATATATGTGTCTTCAGGGCATATGAGAGAAGCCATTTTGGACTTTCTCTGAGCAAATGAATGACCATGGGAGCATCATCCATCCAACTCTGATGCGGATTCCTGTTGGTGTATAAGCCACTGATATTAATTGGTATCAGAACAGAGGCTTAAACTAAAGTATTTTTATTGATGAAATAAATGGGTTTGGAATCAAGGTATTTCCAAGATAGAATCAGTAAGACTTGAGACCTAAATAGAAGTTGCACTAGGGAATAGAGATTTTAAAGGAATATTTAAACCTTATTGGATATGTATTTATTTGTCAGCCATGGCATAGGAGTAGGTGCTACCAGCCTGGACAGCTCCTGCCTTCTTGAAACATATTATGGATGATGATAATTTCGCAAATCCCCCAAAAGTATAACCATACCTGTTAGAGATTGACAGCACGGTCCCTTGATAAGACACACCTCCTCTTCCAGTAGTTTTTGTAAGCATAACTATTTTGATTAAGAGGTAGAGCAGGGAGGAAAACAACATAAACACAAGGCAGTGGAAGTTTAGCTGGTGCTCCCAACTATAAAACCAAACCTCCACAACAGGATCCCGTGACTCCTGTGAGAAACAGCAACGAGGATTCTGGAACAGATGGCTCCCTCACTCACGCAAGATGCTGATTGTAGAGGAAGCTGTGGCTGTGTTGTGAACTATCTGCATCATTGGCTCGGGGTTTATGTGCTCTTAAAACTATTTTGCAAATAATGCGTATCAATAATGCACGGGTGCCAGAGAGCTAAAAACTACCAAAGTTAGATGAAAACACAAGCATGTGTCAGGCATGTGTCTTTCTGGTCCTGAACTAGGTAATCACTTTTAGGAAACAAACCAAGAGTTTAAACTGCAAAAATACAAATAATAGAATGCCCTCAGAATTGTCTGTCTCTTTCCATTCACTGCCTGGTTTCTCGTAGACAGACAGACAGACACACACAATCTTCTTAGGGTCTACTGAGAACCTAAGATATATCACTACCCCCTAGATCCCTTCTACCAACAGGGCTCCATCATCTCGCTAGGCTCTTGACTATCTCATCCACTGGTGAGCTGATGCCATTTTTCTGTCCTTTCATCTCCTTCCTGCACTCCCTATTTCCTACCCTTCTGCTTGCTTTCTTCCTTTTGCTTTCTTTCCTTCCTTTCTTTTTTTTTCCTATGTGTGTGCCTACATGTATGTCTCTGTTACTACATGCACACCAGAAGAAGGCATTGGATCCCTGGGGAATGGAGTTACAGACAACTATGAGCTACCGTGTGGGTGTCTGGAATTGAACCCAGGTCCTCTGCAAGAGCGCACAGTGCCCCGAACTGCTGAGCCATCTCTCCAGTTGTTCCCTTGGCGTCTTTTTTTCTGACACTAGGGCAGTTGTTGCTATGGGCACGATTGATCTGTATCCATCCCTTTCTCCCACTCACCCTTCATGATTTGTAGATTTATATTTAAATTTTGTCTCTAGTGGACAACACGACAGTTGGACCATGTCTTTATACCTGCCTCTAGCTCTGATTTCTCTGTTTAACCTAGGCAGGTTTGCTGTGACTCGGGTTTGTACCTGCTTTTGTTCTCTGTGCACATCATTTCTCCTTTCTGCTCCACTTTTCTATTTTATTACTGTTTTCCACTTAGAAAATGCTTTCTTTGAGATATTTTTTACCTGTTGCTTGAGAGTGTCATATGTATATACAATGTGTTTTCATAAATCCACTCACTTTCAATTCCTCCACTTCCTCCGGTACTCCTCCCACGCACTCCCACCTCCTAATTTAAAAAAAAAACGGACTGGTCGACATAGTGCTGTCAGCGTGCCCGTGAGTGCCGCGCATTCCCTGGAGCGCTGGCAACCTCCCAGGGGCTCCTCCGGAAAGAAAACTAACTTTCCCTGCCAAAAGCTCCTTAGCTTGGGGTCAGACTTTGTGAGCCCTGCTTCCCACCCCGCTTCCCCACATTCCTACAGGTTCTAGAGTTTTGACTGGCTCCATCAGGTGCAAAAAAGTGAGAACCACAGGGAGTAACTATTTCTGTTGTAACACTTACATTCCTATAGTGATCTTCCCCGCTGTCTTAGGGTTTCAGTGCTGTGAAGAGACACCACGATCAAGGCAGCTCTAATAAAGGAATACATCTAAGGCTGGCTTACATCTCAGAGGGTTAATCCATCATCATCATGGTGGAAGCATGACAGCATGCAGACAGACACAGTGCTGGAGGATCTGAGACTGTGTCTCACCCTGGATGTAGCTTGAGCATATATAACTTCAAAGCCCACCTCCACAGTGACACCCTTCCTCCAGCAAGGCCACACCCACTCCAAAAGCCCACACTTCCTGATAGTGCCACTCCCTATGGCCAAGCATTCAAACACATGAGTCTATGGGGGCCATACCTATTCGAACCATCACATCCACTAAAAATTTACTTTTTCTTTTTAATCCATATGTAGGTGTGATGTGGTGTGTGTGTGTTTGTATGTGCACATGGAGGTCATAGGTGTCAGATCCCTTTGTAGCTGGAGTTACAAATAGTTGTCAGCTGCCCCAACATGGGTGCTAAGAATTGAATTCCAGCCCTCTGCAGGAGCAGCAAATATTCTTAGCTGCTCAGCCACCTCTCCAACTCCCTTTACTCCTTTAAAATTATTTCCTTTGTGGTTGCCATTAAGCTTAGAATATCTTATCACAAGTGCCTCCAGATGTGGATCATCTTGATTTCAGTGAGATTCAGAAATCATACCCCACATGGCTGCTTTCTTTCCCTTATTTTGTACTGTAACTGTTAAATAACAGTACAAACAATAATAAAAGAAATTAGATGGCCAATGGACATATTACAAATCTAGGTACACAGTTTTATAATCATCACGTCATAGAAATCTGTGTGTATTAAATTCACTGATCATTAATTTGTTTACAAAGTTCATTGTGTTAATCTCTAAAACAGTTCTTGTGCTTTTCAACTGTTGTTGTGGATTCAAGGAATAATCTAGTATAACATCATCAGCCGCAGTCCTCTAACTCTGATGAAGCTTCGCTCCTCTGTAACAGTATTGTCGAATATATGACATTTCTTATGGTATTGGCCTAACTGCCGGTGGCCAGCCGGGCAATGGTCAGGTCCCTAACAGTGTCACAGATACACAGTTTTCATTAAACTCTTCTTAAATAACCAAAGAGACTGAAAGGGAGAAAATATTCACTATCTTTCCTCTCGTCTTTGAGTGGGGGCTGTTTGCTTTTTGAGACAGTCCCTTGGGCCTCAGGTGGTCAATGGTGATGGAAGCTCTTGGCTCTAACCCCTCCCCCTCTTCAGAACTGGGATGGGCCGCTGATGCCACCACACCTGGCTTATGTTGAAAACTGCTGTAAAATGTGGCATTCGAAGGAAAGCCTCCCATTGCAGGATTTTCATTTCCATACATACGTATCATTACATTTTGCTCTTACTCATTGCACTGAGCACTCTGGCTTTTCTCCCTGCTCAGCATGGCCACTTCCTGCTGCTTCTGTCTCATATAAAGCACGTTCCCTCTCACGCGTCCCCTTCGACCCTCTCCATTGGATATGGTATCCTCTCACAGGCTCCTTCATACTTTCACTACATGGTGCTTATTTATTTTTAAATGTCTTCAAGTCACATTGCAGGATGACCTGTTTCAGCTCGAGCTCTCTTTAGCATCTCCTATGGGGCAGGCTGCTCACAACTGCTCCAGTCTCTGGCTTTGCCTTTGTTTTACCTTCATTTTTGAAAAGCAGCTTCCCATAATTTAAGATTTGTGTCTGGCTGTGGTGAGAATTCTGGAATTTTGATTTCTTAAAACACACACACACAGAGAAATACTATAGGAATATGTTTTTATTTTAATCTCACATGCGGGGATATGGAGCTGCTTTGCAGCAGCTGACTATGATTTGCCTCATGCTCTAGAAGAGACATGGTTTTACCAGCTGCAGATAGTTTCTGTGATTGTGTGGTGTTTGGGATTCTGGTAACTTTTTAGAGGGTGAATAAATGTTAAGTCCCCAAGAAGCAGGATTGGTGGTTGTTGCTTGTTTGGGGGTGTTGGCTGAGGTTTGTTAGTAGCCATGCTTGAAGAAGAAAATACAACAAGAAGAAATTAGATCTTCTGACTTTGAAGATCAAACTTGTCAAAGGAACTCAATGGTGCTAATCAGCAGGAAGTGGTCCAAGGATAACATCACCCAATTTCTGACCCCTGACTTTATGCAGGAATCTCTTTCCTGTCCTTTACCCTTTTGTCTCTCTTCTCTAGTGTTAAGGGGTTAAAAGGGTGGAGAAAAAAGGAGCAGAGAAGGGTGGAAGAGAGAAGAACCCACAAAGTAGCAAATGCCAGTTTCACTTGACCCCTCTTTTTCCTCTCATTGTTCCAGATGAAAATTCAGCTGTTTATATCATGAAGCTGAACACTATATATGATAATTTTTTTCTTGATAGCTTCAGGATTCTGGGTTTGCTTTTGGGAGGGGGGACGTGTTTAGTTCAATGTATCTTATAGTACATGTGTTGATAATTATATTGTTTAGATGTTTTGAGAACTTGGATGTGTAGAGTCATATTTTTAAACAAAATTTCAAGGTTCTAGGTATTTCCCCCTACTTCTCTCACTATTCTGTTTTCTTCTGGTCCTCCTTTTGTGATACGCTCTCATCTCAATGGTATCCCACAGTTTTCTGAGGCTTGTTTACTTTACTGTGTTATTTGTTTCTGTTTGTTTTTTAGAGCTCATAAGTTCTGTCTTCAGGTCTGTGGTCTTCCTGCCTGTTCAAATCTGCTGATCTGGCGAATCTTTCTTTCTCTTTGGTTATTATACTTTCTGATTTTCTACCAGTTCCTTTGTATGACTGGGTCTCCCTACTGGTGTTCCTGCTTTGACACAGCATTGTTCTCATAGCTTTCTTCCCTTCTTTAGCTATTCTTTTAGTTATTTCTAATATTCATGTATGTGTGTGTCCATCTGTGTGAATGCTGGCACATGGTCCTGGGCTGCACATGTGGAGTCAGAAGACAAACCTCAGGTGTTGGTCCTCATTTTCCAGCTTATTTGAAACAGAGTCTCTCTTGTTTGTGCTGTGTATACCAGGCCTTTACGAAATTTAACTGTCCACATCTCACTGTTGAGTGCAGCGGCTACAGACACACACACACTGTGGTATTCGGCTTTATGTGTCTTCTGGGATCCAAACTGAGGTCCTTACACTTCAGCAAGTGCCTTACCACTGAGTCATCTCTCCAGGCTCTATTTTACTCTAGCTCTTTGAATGATTCTATCGAAGTCCTTTTTAGACCTGACACTGGAGTCCTAATGAAATAGATTTTGTTGCCTGTTGTTTTCTTTGCATAGGGGCCACACTTTCCTTTCTATTGCCCGTCTTGTGGTTTTGTTGCTATTGCTTTAAACTCTAATGCATTATAGCACATCTATATTCTGATCTACCTCTATGCCCTAGCGAATGTTTCTGGTTTTGCTTAATTGCCTTCTTGTAATTTGACTGCTCTACCCTGAAATACATCAGCCTCTGCTAACATTTCTCTTATATTTTTGGTTGTAAGCCTAGCCTGTAATGGCTGAGCCATCTCTCCAGCCCTAACATTTCTTAAGGTCTAAATCTTGAGCACACACAGGTAACCCAGGGTATAGGTTTTTGGCAGTGCTCTCTTTGTGTGTCTTTCTCTCCAAAATTTCTATTACGTTGTTTGTTAAAATACCCAGATGTTTCATCAGTGAGTGAAATGTCAAGCAGATTTTATCATTAAACTTAGGATTCAGGCCAGTTAGTTAACTCAAAGCCTTAGTTTCCCAGTCTGTGAGACATAGGCAGCCAGTACCTGTCTTATAAACCACAGGCAATTCCGTGTAATCACAGAAGTAGAAATGTCCGGCAGGGGATCTTGGGATCAACGCACATAATTCACAGTTCTTCTCTTATACAACTGCCTCCAGAGTCTAGATAGGATATACATACTAACAAGACTTTAGAAAGCTAGATTGTAGCTGGCTTTCGCTAATTTGTGGGCTCCTGTTTCTCTCAGTGTTTATCCCCCCATCCCATTTCATTCACCATTAGGAGAGAAAAAAAGAAAGAAGAGGGAAGGGGGAGACCCCTGAATCTAATTTCTTCATATTTCTTCTTTGAGCATGACTCCTAACAAACTGCAACCAACTCCCCTGGATAACCAACAACCACCAACCCCACCTGTCAGGGCTCTAGCATTTACACAACCTCTGAAAAATTCCCAGAATTCTAAACATCACATGCTTGCAGAAACTATCTGCAGCTGGCAAAACCATGCCTCTGCACAAGGCAAATCTTAGTCAGCTGCTGTGAAGCACCCCCGTGCCCCGACACCTGGGATTAAAACCAGATTATAATATTTCTGTTTTTAAAAGAAACCAAAATTACAGAATTCTACACTGAATGTCAACTATTATACAACTACCTCTTCATTTCAATTCTATATCTAGTCATCTACTTCACTGGCTGATGACAAGTATCAGCTGGAATTGAACTTCTCATTCTGTTTTCAAGAGTCAATGAGTAGAACCATGGAAGTTCGAGGATGGATTTTGTTCAACGTTCAAATTCATCTGCAGAATTAACTTGATATTGAGAGCCCACCATGGCCTTCCCAAGCGCCATCCAAGTCAGATTTGTCCCCAAGAGAAAACAGTGGTTTTGATCCTTCCCTGAGCAGTCATTGATTATATTCCACAGGAGGAAAAGATAGAGAAGAAGCAGAACAGAGACCTGACTCACATGATGTTAATAGTCAAGCAGAAGACAAAGTATGGCTACTTAGAAGTACAAAGCTGACTTGCTTGTGAAACTCAATTTTTTTCCTCAAGAATAGAAATCAAACTGGTGTTTGAGTTGGCTTGTCTTTATTAGTCTGTGAAACACTGTCTTCTGAGCATAGCATAGCCATTACCATCCTAATCAGAGCAGGCCTGATTCCCTGCAAGAGACCCTCGATAAGAACACCAGGTTTGTTGGCGTTCCCTCACAGAAGGGGGACTTAAGGTAGGCCATTGGACACTTACCCAGGTTCCAACCACTCCTTCCTGCCTCATCTGCAACAGCTCCAGGTGCATGCTGGTTTTGAGGCTTAATAGAATGAAAAGCAAACTGAAAAGGCTGTTGTGGATAGGAGACTCGGGCAGCTATGAGAAGCTGTCATCCATGGCCGGTGAGGCTCTTTGGTGATACAGCCGTTCTGGGCAATCTTTTGTCTGGTGAGTAAAGCCCAACAAACTCATTGTTTTTGCCAAGCTGGATTTGGTAGATCATTACTTTGGTCCCATTGACGCTCTATCAAAGTAAATGACATTGTTCAAGTCTTCCAGGAAAAGTTAATACAACAGTAAGTTAATGGAAAAATAGTCTGTTGCACTTCAAATGTATCACTTTACTTCACTTAATCTCTCAAATTGCCCAAAGAGTTTCAGCATTTACTATCACCTTTTAGGAGATTCTGCAGTTATAAAATAGACACAGAGCATACAAAACACAGTAGTATAAAAATATTAGTGCCCCTGGAATAAAATAGAATGTTTCAGAATTGGACTGTGTATTTTTCATTACTATTTACTAAATATAAAAAGATATTTGAAAACCAAAAGATCACCTCTACCGTGTTCTACCCTGTGGAATATGTCACAAATGACTCCTGGGCATTTGTAGGCTCCTCATTTGCTCAGCACTATGATAGAAGTCCCGAGGGAGACACAACCAGCTGCCTGGAAAGCCATTGTGCTGATGGGAAGGACCCAGGAGCCAGAGTCCAGCCACGAGGCTGGCAGTGGTGCGACCATGGACTCCTGAGTGCTTTTGAGCATCTGTTTCTTACTCTGGAAAATGGGAATAAAAGTACCACTTTCGTTGGTTGCTTTTCTGGTTGTGCTGAAGTTGCTGACAAAAGAAGTTTAAGCAAGGTAAGATTCATTTTGGCTTAAGTTTGGGAACACATGGCAGAGAAGGTGTGGTGGCAAAGCACGAGGTGGCTGGTCACATTTCCTTTGCAGCCAGGAAGCACGAAATCAATGCCGGTGCTCAGCTCTCTTTTTATTCAGCCAGGGAACTCGGCAATTGTATGGTATAAAATCTTAGTGCCCCGTCCACATTTAAGGTATCTCTTGTCAGTTAAATCTCTCTGGAAACATCCTTGCTGACATGTTAATTCTAAGCTAGACTTGTTGGGTGAGGATGAACCACCCCACCACCACAAGAGCCTCAGCTGTTGTGAAGATTAAGTGCAATGAGATACTTAAAATAAGGATGAAAACATGCTCTGCAAATAGTGAGGACTATTGCTGCGCTCCAGGGGGAGGAATGCCGGCTCCCTGTGACTCCTCCCAGGACCTCATCTTGCAGGAGTTCTCACATGAAGACTGAGTTTTTATAGGAAAGGCCTTTTCCCTGCTCGCTCTAGCCAGCTCTGTTGTGTCCACCCAGGGAGAGAAGCCCAACACCAGCCGTGCTTTTTCTCCAGTTGCAAGTTCAGCTTCCATACTTCCTTCAGCTCCCTCGGCTGGGCTCTGTCTTCCCCGAAACCCATTGAGTTAGAGTCACTAGACCCATTAGAAGCTGCTTCTTAAAGAGCCCCTCTCTTGGTGCGTTTCTCTTCCACCTCCTGGAATTCACAGAAGAATTGCTTGCACATAATTGCTTGGGAATATTGTTCTTTTTGTGGCAGGATCTCAGTTGGTGGCCCACGATGGCCTGGATCCCACTGCACAGCTGTGGTGAAAGACCCCCATAGGCTCGTGGATTTGAACTCTCAGTCCCCAGAGCTGGCACTGCTCGGGGGTAGTCATGAAACCTTTTGGAGGTAGAGACTTGCTGGAGAAAATACATCACTGGGCTTTACAGCCTCGCCTACTTGCTGTTTTCTCCTTGCTTCCTGTGTGTGGATGAAACGTGACCAGCCAGTGTCCTGCTCTGGACACCACGCTGTGCCCTCCATCTCCACGGAGGACTCTATCCTTTTGGGACTTAAAAGGAACTCTTTCTTCCTTAAGTTGCTTTTGGTTTTGGTATTTTATCACAGCAGTATAGGAAAGTGTCTAAAACAGAAACCAAAGCTGGCCTTGAACCCGAAGCAATCCTCCTGCCTCAGCCTCTTGAGTGCTAGTGAGACTATAGCACAGGAGCCCCAGAACCCTGCAGCATTATTTTAATAGAGGGAAAATGTGCCCGGGCATGGTGGCCCACACCTTAATCCCAGCCCTCGAAAGCCAGGGGCAGGCAGAGCACTCTGAGTCTGAGGCAGGCCTGGTCTACACAGTGAGTTCCAGGCTAGCCAAGGCTACACAGTGAGACCCTATCTTAAAAGAGAAAGAGAGAGAGATCATTTTTGCAGCTGCTGTTTTATAGTTTTCCTCAACATCACGTCACTTGGTGCCAATTCTCATGCTTTAGATGTGTGATCACTAGTGCCCATCACTAGCCAGAATGATTAGGAGTAGTAACACTTTACTTATTTATTTTACTTTTAGTCGTGGGTATATGTGTGTAAACATGGGAGCCAGAGGTGTCAGATCCCCAGGAGCTGGAGTTACAGGCAATTGTGAGCCTTCTGACATGGGTCCTGGGACTTGATTTCTGATCCTTGTGGAAGAATAATACAGTCTTATTCTTGCTTGACAAGTGTTGGGGACACAGTGATGAGGTGCTCCTGGAACACGAGGGCTTTGTGTTGTGTTGGTGATAGAAATGACTGTAAATTGCAAATGAAAACAGGTAGAGGCTTGTCACTTGGGTGGGACAGAATGGTGGTAAATGTGACTAGAATTTGATCCAGTATGTTGGTTTTGCAAGGTATTTATTTAACTTCTAACCAAATATAAACTCTGTAGGTGGATGTGTGTATGCAGATATATAAGCAGCCTGGGGGGTGGGGGGGGGAGGCAAAGGTCATTTTGTGGTATTTTTCCTCAGTTTTTGAGGAGGGTCTCTTGGGAGGCCCAGGGTCATGGATTAAACAAAGATGGCTCAGTCCTCAGAGATCTGCCTGTGTCTGCCTCTGCAGTGCTGGCACAAAGCATGCAGCCCCATGCCTGGGCACTTGGGTGCTGGGGACTGACCCCCGTGAGCACTTTGCCAACTGTGGTACCTTCCCAGATCACACTCTTCCTGAGACATCACTTTTCTATGTAGCCCAGGCTATCTGCAAAATTGCTGGTGGCTCTGACTGGCCTCGAACTGGAAGTCTGCAGGTGTGAAACAAACTCATCAATTAAAAATGTCTGCTACAGAACAGAGACACAGATGAAGAGGCCGTTCCTGTCCATGCTGACCACAGGCTGCAATGTCCTAATGCCCAAGAGAGCGCACCCAGGTGCATTTGAAAGTCTCCCCAAGAAACACCTCCCCAGCCGAGCTCCACTGGCTGAGTTAAAGAAACGTCACCCGTGGAGATCCTCGAAAGCCCTGCAGGACAGGAACTACCTATCGCCAGTCTGTCTTCTCTCTCTGCAGTATCTGTCTATCATCCACCTATCACCTCTCTGTGTGACACATAACTCGGGCCTCCTCACATTTGTTCAGGAATCCATATATATCCAGTTGAAATTTAATATTCCAGGGAAAGTTTTGTTTTGTTTTGTTTTTTCCTTTTTGAGCCTCTTATTCAAAAGAGGTTCAACTTATTCAGATTGTCTCCGGTCATTTTTTTTTTCAAAAGCCTTCACAGGCTGGGAATGTTGCTGAGTTGCTAGAGTGACTGCTGAGCACTCATAAAGACTGTGGGTTTATCTCCAGCACTGTGGGAACGGGATATGGTAATAGAAGCTTGTAACCCCAGCACTCAGGAGATGGAGGCAGGAGAATCACAAGTTCAAGGTCATCCTTGGCTGCATAGTGAGTTTGAGGCCAGCCTGGGCTACATGACTCTATAAATAAATAAGCATGCAAGCAAGCAGGTAAATGGATGAATAGACAGACAGACAGACAGACAGACAGACAGACAGATAGACAGATGAATAGATTTCCACCATAAGGGAGCTGAGACTGCGGCTCAGTGGTAGAGTATCTGCTTAATGTGCACAAAGCCCTGGGTTCCTTCCTTTTCACCACGTGCACATTCATGCGCGCGCGCGCGCGCACACACACACACACGGATTAAATTATTACAAAGCAGTTCCCTGGATTTCAACCCCAGCACCACAAATAAAGACAAGACAATTGCATCATGGGAATGTTCTCAGTTCATTAGGTCATTCTCCAGACCATTTTGATTAATTATTTTGCCTAACTGATGATCAAAACTAAACAACAACAACAAAAAATCCATCTTTGTATTCTATTAGAAAAAGCAGTTGTAATGGGCCTCCCGAGTATGTGGCGGTTGTGGAGGACACCCCCCCACCCCCCACCCCACCCCGCCAATCAAAACCTCCACTCTGATCGTTTTCGTACTTTCCTGTTTATTCTTCTCAGAGTTCATTCCCCTTTGGCCATCTTAGCTAAATTTCCAATTTTCCAAAATTGCCTGTGGCGAAGCCCTCCCTCAAGAGACTGCGTTTTTATTAGTCTCTTAAGCAAGTTACACAATTCAAATCACCTCGCGCGGTCCACCCATCTGCTTGTTTTTGATTTTCTTCCTCTCTGCTGGACTGGATGTAGAAGCCCTCCGTGCCTGCTCTCTCCCTCCCTGCACACTGCCCTAAACTCCCCCCCACGGCTCTGTCTATCCTCTCTGTCAGGGTCCAGGGGCCCCTTCTGTTCACATGGCTCCGGGCCCACGGGTACCGGCCCCATCTGTCAGCGAAGCAGCCTCGCCTAACCACGGACCTGGTGCAGGAAACTCTCCTCTGAAGAATTGACGTCACTAGGTGTTCTCCTGAGACTTGTGCCCTAAAAATTAGCTACATTGAGGGACACTAAAGGGCATTTCACCACGGACTGGAGGCGTTCCAGTGGCATTCATAAAGCACCTCGCCCACACAGCACCGCCCTTCGGTCCATCCTTCTGGGCAGGTCAGCACCAACAGGAAAACCGGAATTGAAAACAGTACGTAGCAGACATATGAAAAGTGATTATATTTCAATATATCAGCAGACTAAGGAATGTGACCTATCTTTGAGGTATCATTTCGCATGGCTAAACATACCTGCAAGACCCCCCCCCCAAAGCAAGGGTACCATCGGAAGATGCCAGTCACTTCCTCAGGCCACCTGTAAAGTGAGTTTCTGAGATTTAAGAGACCCTGTCTCCATAAGAGATGGTGAGAAAAACCAGAGACATTTAATGGCTAAATAAATTACAAAAGTGTGACTGGTCTTTGGTTTTGTGTTTGTGTGTGTGTGTGTTTTGTTTTATCCTTCCTGGTTCAAATTTGATTATCCCTAACACAGATTTGTGGGATGATTTAGAGCCGCAAGTGCCAACAGGAGATCGGAGTGGTCACAGCCAGCCACCGTACAGGGTATGACTGTGTGCCAGGACAGAAAGAGGCCTCAAAATTGTGGATGACACCTGAAATGGGTACCCTAGACCTCCAAGTGCAAGGAGGCCCTTGTCTCTGGCGCTCCCTGCGTCCTCCCCGCACGGAGCCCAGCGCTGCAGCGACCCTGTTTATCTGGCCTCCCCCACAACAGTGTCAGGACACATTTCCATTTTCCAAGTGACTGCTGCCACTGGGCCGCAGTCTGTGCTCATTTCTCGAGTAGCTAAACCCTTTGACACTGTGGTTTTTAATTAAAATTACATTAAAGTTAATCAACCAGAAAGAGGCTGCTGTAGAAGGCAGGTCTGACTGCAACCTGCACAGGGCACGGAGGCTGCCAACTCGCTAACGATGTGCCTGCAGATGCCAGTCTGCCCACACGAGCCCCACGGTGACAGAGCCGCGAGGAGAGGTCAGTTTTGCTCCCGCCTTATCAGGGACTGTCAGAAAAAAAAATTGAGATGGCAGGGGCATGTCAAAAGTTAAAAAACAGATACGCTTTGGTCTCTGAAGTGCACCAACCCAGGGTGTCTGCCACGGCCCCCGAACCACCAAAGCAAAGCTGTCTGTCATAACCCTGGTGCCTTGCCTGGTCTGGCTTTGTTTGGAGAGAGACAGAGGAAGAGGTAGAGCAGGGGTCCTGTTTCCTTGCAGAGGCTTCTTTGAAACTCGGCTTCTTTCAGTATAGTATCCCTTCATGGATTCCAGCCCAAACAACGGCTAAAATAGACTCAACCCCAGAGCTCTGCAAACTCCCCACCATTCACCAATGAAAAATGGTGTCAAGCTTAAAATATAAATTGTTTTCTGTTTTGCTGCATGGCTAGTTTACTTAATACCTTCAAGCGTTATGAAAGTGTCTGACAGTAAGAAATTAACTAGTTTAAATAAGGAATAAATAAGTGAATGGATAACACGTATTCATTGTCTGTCAAAACTGGTTCTATCTTTGCCCCTTTCTTTTCTCCCCCCTTTCCTCTTCTGCCTCTTTTCTTCTCCTTTCCTTTTCTTTCCCTCTTTTCCTTGCTAGTTATTGGTTGATTGGTTGATGGAAACAGAGTCTTATTTTGTAGCCCTGGCTAGACTGGAGCTAGCTAAGACCGGAATGACCTTGAACTTAACATTTGTTCTGCCTCTGCCTCCTAAGGGCCAGGATTTTATGGTCATACACCACCATGTTCAGTCTTATCTTTGTATGTGCATGTGCACATGTGTGAATTTGTGTTGTGTTTTCTAAAACACTATAAAGAGCTATTGGTAAACACTCTTAGATGTCATTCATTTTGAGGACCTACTGTGTTTTCCTGGAGCTGCCACCACCTGGATCAGCAAATAACTCTTTCTGGAGCACCTCCTATGGCCAGACATGTTGTCAGGAGTACGGGAACCTCCCACCAGTGTTCTAATTGGTTAGAGTTGTCCTTTAGAATCTCTGCAGCCAGCAGAAGGAGAGATGGCAAGGGCTATGTTAGCTGTCTGATGACACAGCAGTGCCTCACAGCGCCTCTGTGGCTCTGCTTTGTTGACCAAGGTAGGCCATGAAGTCAGCCCAGCTTCAAAATGATCCCCACCCACCCACCACAAACATGCAGCATACAGCACGCACACACAGGGCAGAGGGAACACAGGAACAGTCTTGTGATCAACCAACTGCAAGGGCTGAGCTGACTTGTGTCTTACAAGAGACTGTGCCTTTAAAATCCATACCCATTTCTCCCTCCAAAGGAACACCACCTTCTGTGTTAGCTGCTGTTCCCATTGCTATGACAAAATGCCTGAGAAACGCAACTAAGGAAGAAAGGAGGGTTTATCTTGGCTCACTGCTTGAGGGCGAGGAAGGCGTGGGCAGGGGCAGGAGCCGCTGGTCACACTGTACCCACTGTCAGGAAGCAGACAGTGATAAATGCTTTTGCCTCCTTAGTCAGTCCAGAACCCCACCCACCAGGATGCCCCCCACCCACATTTATTGGGGCCAGTCTTCCCATCTCAATTCAGTCCAGGAACTTTCTTACAGTCATGCGCAGAGGTTTGTCTGCTATGTGAATCTACATCCTTGTCAAGTTTACAACCGCACCCCCAAACAAGAGTCAGAGACAAAGGGCCAGTTTGATATGTAAAATTATATTCAATGTGATAGACAGAGAAAACAGGAGCAAGGAGGGGCATTGCAGTGGCATGGGGTTTGGTCCTGTGTTCACATTCCAAAACCAAAAAGACGAAAGAAAGCAAAGGAGCAAGGGCAGGGGCAGGGGGAACAAAGGGAGGGCGGGACAGTTTCTTCAGTTTCATGATATAAACCACAGTCATGGAGATCTGAACTAGACAGTCAGTGGGAGGAAGTGCCTCGGGTATGTTAGAGGCACAACAGAACACTGCCAGGCAGCGCCAGGAATGGGAATGGCAACACCGCTTAGGAAAGTGTCATCCATGGACAGCAAGGCTTCAGCGGGTAACACTTCGGGATCGCCCTTGCTGTGCAGGAAACTGCACTTTCACTGTTTATCTGAATGAGGCCATTAGCCTGAAATCATATTATGTCCGGTTTTATCTGTGATGTTATGTTGTACACCCGGATCAAAGACTGGAAGGTAGCATTTGTCATGTCACAGAAAGGTAGACGTCAGAATTCTTACAAGTGTAAAGCAGCATTCTCAATGTGATTCTCTCTTCCAGTCCATGAAAAGCTGTATCTAAAGTACTGTAGAAGACACTGTCAGTCATCAGTCCAAGAGCCAGGATTCTAAAGTGATCAATCTGGACACACACAAAAAGTCAATTTTAAATGACCCAAGAGAATAGTAAAAATTTCCAACAAGCAATGCTTAGGTGTTGAAGGACAAATCGTTTTTCTTTTTAGAGCAATAAACAGCGCTTTGAAATTCTGCTTGTCTTACCTATCTGCCAAAACATTCCTCCACTCCACGCCTGAAATTTACAGAATAAAAGTTATAAAAAAATACAACAAAAAGAAATGCTTATACAACTCTTTTTAAAAGTCATCTACATTATTAACAGAATCAGCAACTTAATTAAAAGTCTGTTAATTGTGGTGTTAATAAACCTGGCACATTTTCAATCTAGACTGACACTGTTCAAACTGATACTTGCTGGTAATATGCAGAAAATCTGGATGAGAACATTGACTATCCACATTACCTATGTGGCACTTTTATTCCTTGAAAATGTTGGTGGCTATTACAGATGTTCTGTGATCAAGGTTTTTTTGTTTGTTTGCTTGTTTTGTTTTTAATAAAATCATTCTACTTAGGATAAGATAAAATAATAAACTATGATAAATAATAAACTCTGGCCAAGGAGGTATTGCTAACATATGACTATCTATGATATTAACATTTCAAATAAACAAATTCACTTTTTTGCATGTTTATATACCTATGCAGAGTGTGTGTGTGTATGTGTGTGTGTGTGTGTGTGTGTAGGCCAAAAGTCTTCATATGTCTTTCTTGACTACTTTGAATTTTGTTTACTGAGGCAGAATCTCTGGCTGAACACAGAATTGGACATTTCTGCCCCGCTCACCTGGCACTTAAGTGAGTGCTGGGGATTTGAACTCTGGTCCTTACACTTGTGTGTCAAGTGCTTCACCCACTGGCCCATCTCTCTAGCCCTCACATTCTCTTCTGAAAGACAGATGTGTATTGTATTTCAAATTGAATAACCGACTCAACACTTTTTGATCCCTTCAACAAATACTTGTTGAGGTCCTACTGTGTGCCAGAAATTTTCGTACGAGTTGAAGAAAGCATAGAACAGGATGGACAAAGAAGGCAGTTTTCTGTCATTTATGTCTGAGAGAATATTTTTTAATTGAGTAAATCTTAGCCTGGTGTGGAGCTCATGATTGCAATGTCAACATTCAGATGAACAATGGTGGAGAATTCCTACAAGCTTGTGGCCAGGCGAGGCTATGGAGAGAGATCCTGTCTCAAAAAGTAAAAGCAACTATGACTCTTCAGCAAGCCTTATGAGACAAAATTGTGAGGAGTCCCTACAGCATGGACGTGCGGTCCCTGAGAGCGCTGGACTGCCTCTTTTCTCTTCCCACACAGTTCCCTACATTCACACCTTCCTTTCTTGCACATGGATTTAGTGTAGTTGTGTCTGAGGCTGTATAAGGGCCATTCCTACTCATATGCAAGGTTTGGGGAGCTGCTGCGGTGGCTTCCAGCCTATGCGCCACCTGGATCTCTCCAACAAGCTCCTACTGGCTTCTTTATTTTACCAACGAAGAGAACAAGCTGTAGGGGACGACATTAGGAAATGTCAAGTGAACTGCCATCAAATTCCACCATTTTGTGTCACAAATGGTCCTTATCAATCGATTCATTTTCTGTGGTTTATGTAGGAACGCTCAATTGAACCAGACCCTAGCCAGCTCTCGCAAGATTGGGGCAAAGGAAAGATTTCCTTCAGAGAAAGTGCTCATAGGTGGGCACTGGCTCACAGGTTTCTCATCTTTGCAGTCTATGGAGGCAACACCCTGACTGTAGCCATTAGAAAAGATGTGAGAGAATGCCTCCTACAATGAATCTACCACAGATCCAAAGCTTGGTTGATTCTTCTGCAAATCAGATCAGCTGTTGAGTTCAGTTGCCTGGGTCAGGAACTGGTGTGAGCTCTGTGCACAGTCACACTCCTCAATATTACACGCTGGCTGAGGAACCTCATCAAGACCCTGCCTTAGGAAAAACTGAGCTCGAGAACAGATGTCACCAAGGGAAGAAGTGACAGGCAAAGGCCAGGCCCGGAGAGCACCAGTGTGCAGCCACAGATCAGAGGTCTGACGGTGCCTTCTGAGACCCCTTACCAAGATGTTACTCCCTTACACCTCATTGATGATATTTTTTAAGATAATGGTTTCTCTGTATATTGAAACTATGTATAAAAAAACCATTCTTGCAGTTGCAAAGTCCAATATTTGTAGTTGAGGAAGATTTGCCATACTAAGAACAATGATAACGACCCAAGATCATAAGCTATAGACTCTTTTTATGCAGAGAAACTTCTTAAATTCTTTTTTGACATGGTCTCACTGTGTAGCCCAGGCTGGTTACATATTCACAGTCCTTCTGTCACAGCTTCCTGAGCACTAGGATTGCAGTGTGCACCACTGTGCCTGGCTTTTAACTGTAGCAAAAGTCACACTTAAGAAAGTTGTAAAACTGTTGCAAAGAGCTCCACACACCCTTCATATGAATCCACCTGTTCCAGTGACTAAGTGTGCCCCCTTCACCTAATTGCTTCTGTTTCACTTAGCATGCCAGCATTTTCTGAACCATTCAAGAATTGCCAACATCACTCCAACACTTGCTCATACTCCTGAGTACTTTCAAGGAACAATATTTTTACACAACCCCAACGTACTTATAATACTTATAAAATTTAACATGGGTAAGATAGGATTTAGAGTTGATAAGCCAATTTTGCTGAATATTCCAACTGGGTTTTTGTAGCGAAACCAAAAACATTTTTTGTATTTAGCTGTCATGTTTTCAGGGCTTTAAAAACCTCAAGCTTTTCTCAAGCTTTTCTTCTCCTGTAACACAGCGTTTTTAAGATATCAAGCCACCTGGTGGTGGGGGGGGGGGGTGTGTGCACATCTTCAATCCCAGCACTCAGGAGGGAGAGGCAGGCTGAGCTCCGAGTTTGAGGCCAGCCTGCTCTACAGAGTGAGTTCCCAGACATCCAGGGCTATACAGAGAAACCCCGTCTAGAAAAACTGGTTTAAAAAAATGAATTAATGAACGAACTAACGAAGAATAAGTAATCACAAACATAAAAACATTTTTTGTTTTTTTGCCATTTCTTTATGGAGCACTGTTGGTCCTGGCTATGTGCTGTTTCCATTATTAGGTTTTAGAGATGTGTGTTTGACAGGAACACCACAGATAAGGGGCTGTATGCTTCTTTTGTGTTTGTGGATGCAGGTGCATGTATGCCATGATGCCTTGTTTGAGGCAGGGTTTCTTCTTACAAGCTGTGGTGTATGTCAGCTAGCTGGTCTGTGAACTTCCAGGTCCTCCGTCTCTGCTGGATCTTGCCCCGGGGATTGCAGACATGTGGCAGGTGTCTGGCTTTATGTGGTCTCCGGGGCTCTGAACTCAGGTCTTGAAGTTGGTACACTGAGTGCTTAGCTTACTGAGCCAATTTTATGCTTCTTAATGCTTCATCTAAAGGGCACAGGATATGAGTTTTGTAGTCACCAACACGGTTGTGTGTGATCTGGGCAAGAATTACTGGTGAACAGTAGGTGAGCAGGTGAAATTTTGATGAGGGACAGAAGTCTTGGGCAACATCACAGTTTCTCCCCTTAAATACTGATGAAGGAGAAGCAGCTCTGTAAGTCTCACAGCTGGTGCACACCACCTCATCAAACGCCCAGAAGTACATCCTCTCAATAATTAAGCATACAGGGGATCCCAAGGAGCCATTGTCTCCCGTTTCACTTTCTAGCACCTGCATGAAAAATTACATTAAAAAATGAAAACTTACAAGAAGAGGAAGTGATAGAAAAACACAAGAGCGCAGAGATAGCACCTTCCTTTCACATAAACCCTAAGTAAATGGATCTTCTAAGGTGAGATATTCCTACATTGTGTGTCTGCACTGACTCACAAGATAAAGTGTCCTGAAGTTTGCTTGACAGGTTTTGGAATGGTGAAAAGGCATAAGAAAGACTCCTTGGTGCTTCATGTGGAACAAAACCTTCCAGCCATGGATGAGGAGGGTGGCTAAGATGTGGCTGTCAGGCTAAGCTGAGGCTCTTGACTTTGGAGGGCCAGAACTTCATGGCCTTCTTGCAAAAAGGAAGAAAGAGGCAGAAGATTAACATGACAGCAAAGAAGGCCTGCTGTGGGCTGGTTTTCAGATTTGCTCTACATTTTCTTTTCAAAATCTTCTGTAAGACCAAACCACATATGGTCTGGGACCAGAAGATCCAGCCTAGAATTCTGCCCACAATTAAATAGATTCAACTTTCTGGGTTGATTGACTTGAATTTTCATAATGTTTGAACAGAAGCGCTAACGATGAGTGAGTCTGACCTGCCCTGAGTCCTCACAGGAGAACAGGAAATGATAGCAAGGCTTGGATGTCTATTTCAGGATTCTCCCCGGGAGACTCTGCTTCTTTTCTGAAGGAGTGAAGCCCCAGGGGACGACTTGGGAAGTGCTAAAATAACTCACGAGGCTACATGAGCAATGGCTGCTCTCTGACAGAAGTTCACATTCCAGCTGCGCACAAGCTACTAGATGGAGATTTCATGTTAGAGTTATTTTTAGATTTTCTTATATATATTATAGGTTGAGTACCTTCCCTGACCCAGCCCAACCTGATCCACCCTCTGGAGACAGCTATATGAATACTAGCATATACACGTGTGAGCTCACGTGACTATATACAATCTAGGAATCAAGACGAAGGGAAAATGTGATATTTGTCTTCCTACGACTGACTCAATCCACTTATATTATTATCCATTTTTGGCCAAAATTATGTGCCTTTGTTCTTCACAGCTGAAGAAAATTCATCAGCCATACCTTCCTTATCTGCCCCTCCATACGTGTACTCCTAGGCTGGTTCTATGGGTTAGCTACTGTACTCACACTGCGATAATGTGAAGGAATCTTAGATTTGTGAAGCAAAGCATAGGTATGAGACCTTAAGAGTCCTTGGAATTTCAATCACTGGCCTCTGACTTGGGGGAAACTGTCATTTAAGTCACAAGTGGCCCAGGAAAATGGCTAAGTGGTTAGAAGGGTTTGCCATGAAAAACTGATGGATTGAGTCCAGTTCCTGGAACCACATAAAAGGCTGGATGTGCTGAAAAATATGTGCAATCCCAGTACTCCCATGGTGAGATGGGAGGCAGAGACAGGAGAATCAGCTGGAAGCTGGGGGCAGTGAGCCTACAGTGAGATCCACAGTGGCAGCAATCAGAGAATGCCCTCCTTAAAAGAAAGTGAAAGAACACACACACACATAACACTATTCCTAATTTCTTAAGCCAATTTGACGTTTGTTTGGAGAGCGCTACCTAAGGTGGATTTTACTTACAGATGTCATGGAGACAGATTTCTAAAATGCAGATTCGGGAAGGACAGATGTAAATAGATTCATGTCCCTGGAAAGAAGGAGGTAGGACCGTTCCTTTATGGTAGTCAGATGCTTCTCCTGGGTGGACATTTTAATATAGTTGGTAAATTTTATTTTAGAGCAACTTTAGTCTTACAGAAATTTTAGCATTTTTATTACATTCGCTTCTTGGGGTTTGGTCTGGAGCTGCTGTGTATTCAAAGATCTGATTGCTGTTCAGAGGAGTACATTCTCACATACACATACACCAAGTGATACTGTGTAAACCTTGCTCTCTTATTATCTATACTTGGCTAATAAAGAGAGGATGGTGCTTGTAGCTGGGCAGAATAGAGGTAGGCGGAGCTTGGTTTCCTGGCTGGGGATCTCAAGTAGGGATGCAGAGGCCAGGAGAAGCATGAGTGAGAGAGAGGAGGAAAGAGATGAAGAGGTTGTGGCCTGATGGATTCAAGCTTCGCCAGGGTGACTTTTTGGCAAGTAAGTTGGGGAAATGTAGCTGGGAAGAGGCCAGACTAGCTTAGAAAGCTGGTTTAAATCGTACCTGCCCAGTTATTGTGCTGAAGCTGTTTAAATAAATCTATAGGTCTCTGCCTCAATTTGGGGAGGGGCTAGTTGGGTTGTAGAATAGCCCTCTAGAATATAATAAATATTTAGCAACATTTACCCTCTCACTCCCCTGCACCAACATATCCTCTCCTACCTTCATGCCCCTTTCCCCCTCCTTTATTAATCACCAAATCCAATCACTGCTGTCCACATAGATGTGAGGCATGTGGACCCCACCAAGCAGCCATAGCTCTGAAGAAAACGGACTCTCTGTTCCCCAGGAGCCATGGTTATCACTAGCTCCTCAGCAGCTCTATGCTGGAATATTGACTGGATTGAGCTTGTATGGGTCTTCTGTCAGTAATCCTGGCTGATGTGAGTTCACGGACACAACCGCCACATCTTGTCCAGAAGACAGCATTCACATGCCCCTTCCAGGCCCCTTCCCTTCTGCCATGTTCCTGAGACTTGGGAGGGAGAGGGGTGGCTGCGTGACATACACATCCCATTTAGGCTGCACAGTCAGCCTGGACTTCATGGTCTCTGTCAGGGCCTGTTCTCTGTGCTGTACCTTCTGTGGAGTTGGAAAAGCACTGGGTATCGTGCACCCATCAGAGCAGTAGAATTCATAAGAATACCACTACCCTAAAGCTCCCACTTTTGTGTCCCCATTTCTTCCTCCTAAACCCCTGCCATCTTCCTGTCTGTGTACTTTTGCCTTTTTCTAAGGATCATACATTTGGACTCACAAGACAGACCCCGTTGTCATGTCGGCTGCTTCCTCTCGTTTAAGCTTTAGATATGCCGTTTATCCTTCCTCCATGCCCTCCTGTGAGCTAGCAGCTCAGTTTGTTCCCTGAGGAGTGACAGCCTGCCATTCAGCCTTCCATCATCTGTGAAGTGCATCTTGGTTGCTTCTAAGTTCTGACAAACACAGCCAGAACTATGCACAGGCACGTATGCAGCTGTGTAGACGTATTTTCAGCTCACTTTCGTAAATACTAAGGATTGTTGTCTTGGAAACATGTGAGAAGCTTATGCATTTAGTTCTGATAGAAACTATCAAACTGTCTTCCACAGTGACTGTATAGTTCACACTCAGGACAGACACCTTCTTTAAAGCACTGACTAACATGTTCTGTGTTTGATTGCTTTTCCTTAGGAGAAGAAATACATTAGTTTCTGTTTTCAAAGCCAGCTAACTGGTGATCTGGGAGAGGGGTGTTATTGTCAGGAGAGATTCCAAGGCAGCCAAGCTATCCTTAGGCAGAGAGATGCCCTGCTGGATGGCAAGGGGAGTTAGGGCTTAGGGGAGGCAGTCAGATAACCTTAATTTAAAGAAATTATCCTAGATCCTTTAGTTGGGCCCAATGTGAAAGGAGGGCCCTTTGAATGTGAAAGATTCCCATGATGCAGTGTGACCCTGGAGATGGAAAGGGACCTGCAGGTAGCTGATGGAAGCTGCAAAAAGGCAAACAAACAAACAACAACAAAAACAAAACCAGATTACTTCTGAAAATTATCAGTCCCTTGGTTTGGGCTCGGAGACATGAATTTCACACATCTTAACTCTAGAACTGCAAGATAAATTTATGGTAAGCCCAAATTATGGCTATTTTAAAAACAGCAGTCACATACAGCTGCCATAGGTAGGTCCAATTACCTCAGCATCTCAAACTAGATGAGAAATTCGGAATAGAAAATATGTGTAAACATGTTTTTGTTTTAATCCCAGGTGTGGGGTGCGGGACTGATTCAGATGGTCCATAGCAGCAGACTATTTGCCTCATGCAGGCTCTGAGAGAGACTCTTTGCCAGCTGCAGATAGTTTAATTCTGAGGACTCTGAGAGGGAATGAAGGCCAGAGCCCAGAGAGTGTTGAGGGGTCTCCAAGAGAGAAGAAGGATGCTGGTGCTTCCCCCTCTGCTGCTCCTGGTTGCTGTTGTTGCAATTTGACAAGAAGAACTTGAAGATACCCTGAAACAAAGATTGGACTTGCCTCAAGAAACTCAATGACCCTAACCAGCAGGAAGTAGCCTAAGAGAACTCCACCCCCTCTCCCCACTAACCTTTCTCTCCTACCTGGTGTTGGGGTGTTGGAAAGGATTGGGTGGGGAAGGGAGAAAGAGATATGAGAAGTGTAGGTAAAATAGATTTTAAAAGTGACATGCAGACAAACACAGGCACACAAATATGCATGAGAAAGTAAAGATGCAGACAATTCAAATATCTCTTAGTGAAAAGATGGATGGACCTTGAAGATACACTGAAGAGACCAGTTGCAAAAGCCACAAGAATATTACCTCACATAGGATGTGCAGAATAAACACATCCTATAGGACAGTAGATTATGATTGCCAGGAACTGAAGGCACAGGTTATGGATGCTAATTGGGCACAGGGTTTGATTCTGAGGAGGCGAAAGTGTTCTAAAATAGGATCACGGCGACAGTTACATAATTCTGTCAGTAGACTAAAAAACACACACCCAGTTATATCTCAACAAAGGTATTGATATTCTTGTTCATTTGTGCACGTGTATGTGTATTACATATAGAAGCCAAAGGTTGATTTTAGGTGTGTCCCTCTATTGCTACCCACCATAACGTTTTGAGAAAGGGACATCCATTGAACCTGGAGTTTGCCACTTCCATCTGGCTAGACACCCCAAGAGAGCCCCAGGGGTCCCCCTGTCTCTGACCTCACTCTCACTTCAGTGCTGGCTACAGATGTGTGGCTGGGCCTAGCTGTTATGTGGTGCTCGGGATCTGAACTCAGGTTTTCATGCTTAGGCAGCCACCACTTTACCTACTGAGACATCCCCCAGCCGCAAAGCTACAATTTTAGAAAAGATGGCAAGAAGAGCTTCCTTAGGACAAACAGACTTCAGGATTTTCCATTTTAAACCACTTAGGGAGCAGGCATCCAAAGCTCTAGGTTCAATGAAAGCCTCTTTCTCGAAAGATTATGGTGGATAGCAACAGAGGGAACCTTTGGCATCTAAATTTAACACACACACACTGTGGCTAAGAACTCTGTCCTTTTTTTCTGGTCTTCAGGTCTCTGAGTGTATATTCTTGGAATATCAGTCAAACTAGATCAGATTTCGCCACAGGGTAAAACAAAAATAAAACAAGTGTATTGATTTTGAATTCCTTGGTGTTTTCTGTGCCATACAAGTGAGAAGCGTCCTTAGCCCATGTCTGCTCCACCTGGAACCTGAGCTGATGGTATGGGCATCATTTCAAAAGCCACAACAAGTGAATCAAGTTCTGAGACACTGCACTGGGAAGTTTATCCCCCAGCCTGGATGGAACCTCATTCACTTCTAGTCATTGGTCCTGGCTAGTAGCATCTTGCAGTCAACTAAGAGAAATTAGATAGCACAGAGCTACCACTGCCCAGGTGACTTTGAGGATGCAAAATGGCTGCTGTCTGTACTTTGAACATCACAGTCCTCTAAAATATTTGTGATTAGGGTGTCACTGTGGGAAACTCTAATTACCAGACACTGTAGTAAGTAGGGAACAGAACAAGCACAGGTAGTTTGTGCTTGCCTGAAGCTTCATTCTAACATCAAACAGTTAAAAGGAAAGAAACAAGCTTTATATATATATATATAAATATATAAATATATAAATATATAAATATATATATATTTACCACTTTGTGTGTGTGTGTCTGTGTTTGTAGGTACCTGTGCTTGTGTACCCGTGCAAAGGCTGGCACAGGATGTCAGGTGTCCTCCATCACCTACTGCCTGCTCCTTTGAAGCAGACTCTCGCTGAGCCTGGGACTCTTGCTCTCTCGGTTAGGCTAGAACTCAGCAAGCCCCAGCAGACCTGTCCCAGCTCGTGATGTGGAAGCAGGGATCCGATACTCAGCTCTCATGTTGTACATCAAGGACTCTTAAGTGCTGATGTCTCTCCGGCACCCCCACACTATCACTTTTGACCATTCAGAAAACTTGGTCTTGGAAGTGCCTATCAGACTTGCCTTTCGTGGATCATAATTACATCATATGGGGCTGGAAGGATGGCTCAGAGGTTAAGAACACTGGCTGTTCTTCCAAAGGTCCTGAGTTCAATTCCTAGCAACCATATGGTGGGTCATAACCATCTGTAGTGAGATCTGGTGCCCTCTTCTGGCCTTGCTGGCACACAAAGCAGGCAGAATACTATATAAATAAATAAATCTTTTTTTAAAAAAAGAAAAAAATGATTGCATCATATGTAATAATCTTATCCGCAAGGTAATCTGGGAGAGCAAGTCTTCAAATATCTCTGCCTCCATCATGGCCCAGTGGGCTGTGCCTTAGAGAAGAGGCAGGATGAGTCTGCAACAGTGTTTGACATAGTGCTATGCAGATGTGTCATTCAATAGCTGATTTGAGACAAAGCATTAAAGTTGTCAATCATTGCCTGTAGTCAAAATTTAGTGTTTTTTTCCAAGTATTTTAAAAGTTATTTTGCATGGAGATATACATGCTGGGCATGTGTGTGGGGGCCAGAGGCTAACCTTTGGTGACATTCCTCAAATGATCTCCATGTTGGCTTTCTGAGACTCAGCTTTTCACTGGTCAGGAACTCAACAAGCCAGCTAACCAGGGTTTACAGCAAGCTCTGGGATCCTGTCTCTGCCTCCCTACCGTGACTGCAGGTCCTCATGTCTGCACAGCAAGCACGTTTCCATTGAGCCATGCCCCCGATCCCTGAGCATTTTTATTTTGCTTGTTCCTGTCACTTTCCCCAATGGCCCCAATCACGCACATAACAGCTCCAACATTCTAAACAAAAATGCTTTGGAAATTTACCAAGAAATGCTGGATTGTTCCCAGGACTAAGTGATGCCATTTAATCTGCTCACCTGGAAAGAGCTATGACTCCAGAAATGGCATCTCGCCCTGTGTTACATATTGGCCAGCCCACAACCTCCAGGCCAGAACTGTGAATGTATGTATTCTGTCAGCCTTCTCCTCATGTTGCTCAGGACCTGGCCTGAGTCTCAGAGCTCTTTCGTCCAGGGCAACAGCAAGGCTAAGCCCAGACTCTTCACTGTACTTCTCCTTGGGCGATAAAGCCTCAGCTCCATCCAAACTGTCCAAAGGGCAAATGAAAAGCGATGGTTTGAGGAGCGGGCGCTGTCTGGAAAGGAAGGGAATGAGACAGCCCTTCTGACAGCTGTTCACACTTTCTCCACACAGCTGGGAGACACTGGCTGAGTCTCCCTAGGCCGAGCTGCTTTCTGGCACGGTCAGTTACCCACCATCCCCTTCAAGTTAAAGCCGGTTTCTATCATACGCACCAGGAACCGAAGCACTCAAAATCCCTGGGACATTCATGCTGAGCTGATGATCTACTCAGGGTCAAGAGTTCAACAGAGGTTAGCAAAGTGCATGCAGGGGTCTAGGATGGGAGAGAGAAATATTAATGGGTGACTTCAAAGGCCATTTTCATTTTGAAGGGGGTTCTTCGCAAGAAAGCAAACGAAGGATAGTTTTTGCAATATGTTGTTCAGAGTGCATTAAAAGGACACGCGGCTCTTTGAGGTGTGTCCATGTGTGAACAACATTTCCACACGCCAGTTTCTGCTCTCCACACCCTCTCAATAAGGATGGGAGATTAAAAACACCAAAGGGACCCACAAAGTTCACAATAGTATCTGAAGTTTACTGAGCGAATGGCATATTTCATATACTTTCCTGGCCTTTGATTCATCAGTGCCATGCCTCTCCCCGTGGCTGTCAACTTCCTTGTACAGAAGACACATGCGACAAACCTTAAAAGCAAGAACTGGATGTAGCATGCATAAAGCGCTGGTTTCCATACCCAGCACCGCACACTTTGGGAATGGTTGTGCTTGCTGCAACTTCAGCACTTGGGAGCAACACCATCCCTGGCAGCACAAGGATCAGAAGTTCAAGGCCACCCTTGGTGTTCTAGGCCAGCTGGTATAGTAACTGTTCCAAACAGCAACAGAAAAAAAAATTCTCTCTATATATATGTTTTTCTGATACAGAGTCTCACACTGTACCCAAAGCTCACCTCAAAAATGTAGCAATCCTCCTGCCTCAGCCTCCTGATTTCTATCTTACCTTGAACCAGATGCACAAATATGACTTTTGGGAAAGTGTTTATTTAAATTGTATATATTTTGTGTGTGGGGAGGTGTTTTCTCTACACAAAGTCTATGTACTGCACATCTGTTTGGCTTCTTTTGAGGCCAGAAGGTATTAGATCCCCGGAAACTAAAGTCATAGATGGCTATGAGCTGCCATGAGGGTGGTGGACCCCCAAACTGGAGTTACAGATGCTTGTGAGCAGCCACATAGTGCTGGGAATCCAAACTTGGCTGTTAGAAGAGCTGCCAAAGTTCTTAACTGCTGACCCATCTCTCCAGCCCCACAGAATTAAAAAACAATTTCGTAAGTATGCGAATGCATGGTGTGTATATGGTATATGTATGTGTTTGTTTTAGACCTGTGTGGGCAAGTGTACATGTGTGCTTGTGGAGGCCAGAGATTGATGATGGGTGTATTTCTCTATTCCAGTCTTGTTTGTCTGATCAGGGTCTTTCACTGAAACTGAAGCTTGTCAGTTGGCTAGGTTGGCTGGCCAGTAAGCCCCAGCACCCTTCAGTTCTAGTGTTACAGGCATGCACCACCAAAGCCAGCTTATGTGTTGGCAAAGACCTGAACTCAGGTCCACATGCTCTAGTGACACACACTTTTCCCACTGAGTCTTTTCCCTAGACCCAGATTAGGGTTTTTTTGTTTGTTTGTTTTTGTTTTCCTTTTCAAGGCAGAATTTCTCTGTGTAGTCTTGACTTTTCTGGACCTACTTTGTAGACCAGCCTGGCCTCAAACTCACAGAGACCCACTTGCCTCTGCCTGGCTGATGATGGATTTTAAAACTCGGTGGTATGTGGGTACAGAAGAAAGTAACAAGCATGTCAGAAAAGTCTAGATTCTTTTCCCACTTCATGAGCACTTAACAGTGAGATTCTGAGTCTTGACATCTGTGCCTGTCACTTTCTTAGAAACTTAGTCACAAAAAATTCTGTTTCCCCCGAATTTACTCATGAACAATCAGTCTTGATTCAACAGGCAGTAGCTCACTTACCTTCTCATTTATGTTTCTCCTTCTTCCAGAAAAAAAGTACAGCTTTGTCTAGATCTCATTTTAAATGTTTTTAAGTGTCAGTTCTGGTTTAGCACTGTGCTTTACATCTTTATTACTTTCCTGAATATTTTAACCTGGTTTACCCAAATATCTACACAGGTATGCATACATACATGTACACCCCAACACACATGAGAAAGAGAGAGAGAGATTTGAAAAATGTTGAGACAAACATCCTTTCTCTATGTTGAGGACATAACAGCATAAGAATGGCCTCAAGAAACAACTGAAAACTGTCAATTTAAATAAGAAGAGAAAGAATTCTATTTCAGACCATGCTTTTTTTTTTTTTTTTTGCATTTAGATCTGTGGTTTTTCTCTCTCTATGTGGGGAATGTTGAGGCAAGCCTTTTGGAGACCCATAGGGAATGGCGAATGTAGCATCAGCTCCTTGAAAGGTCCTGATCTGCTGCACACAGTGTTGATCCGCTAGGGACTCCTAGCACCCTAGTGAAGTCTCGAAATGGATCTGAGGCTAGGGTGGTGACTGCTTCCACTGCCCTAAGGTGACCTTACCTCCCCTATACCCCACCATCTCCCACATTTCCTTATACTTGCACCAGCCTGCTTGGTTGTTACTGGTGCTTGAGGCTAGCATGGGACAGTCTGACTGGCCTTTCAATCATTTCAAGGCTATTAACTGGATAATAAAGTTAGATCTGCACCTTTCAGTCTGGTCTCCGGAGCCTGATTACCGGAGATTTTTTTGGGGCTCCATCGCCACTCACCCCACCTCCCCTCAGCTCCTGATCCCCACATCTCCAGAAACTGGAATCACTGGAGCAGGGCAAGAAATGCTGAGGGAAACAAGTGCGGCTCTAGTCTTGCCTCACGCACAAAGATGGGCGTTTCTGTTGCAGTGATTGTCATGGTTAATATTGCTTTGTAGTTCTGGATTTTGTCTAACATGTAGTTGGACTAGGGAGAGAGAGAGACAGAGACACAGAGATAGAGAGAGACAGACACAGAAAGACAGAGACAGACAGACAGAGAGACAAAGGCAGAGACAGAGAGACAGAGAGGGTGAATGGGATGGAGCCGGGGTGTGGTCTGCATGTGCTCAAGCATATGTGGGCTGTCAAAGAACGATGGTGGTCTTCTGTCACTCCCCACCTTACTCTCTTGAAAGAGGGTCTCTCACTGAACTTGGAGTTCACCGCTTTTCAACTAGGATGGCTGAGCAGTGAGTCCCAGAGACTGTCCTGTCTCTGCCACCCACAGTGCTGGAATTGCAGGCTTGTATGACTATAGCTGGCCTCTTAGGGGGTTCAAGGATCCGAACTCGGGGTC
>CM053749.1:5094294-5162699 GCA_028658305.1 Pachyuromys duprasi
ATATACTCACTTATATAGACCTATAGGATAGGAAGGTCATACTGAAATCTACACACTTAGGGAGGATATACAGGAAGGAGGACCCAGGTGGGTATGATCAATGCTCATTTGGATGAACAAATGGGATGGACATTGAGTGGAGGAGAAAACAAGCAACAGGACAGGAGCATGCCAAGGAGGACCTCTGGGTGGGTCAATGTAGCGATGTATCATAGCAGATATTAAGACTCGCGATCAAGCCTTTGGCAGAGGGCGAGAAGTGATGATAGAAATGGAGGAGGTTGGTGAGATTTGGGGAGAACAAGAGCTCCACAAAGACCAAACTGAGCAGGGCACAGGGGTCTTGTATGAGACGGTTGTTACAACCAAGGACCACGTGTGGATGTGGCCTAGAACCCCTGCTCAGATGCGGCCCATGATAGCTCGGTGTTAGACTTAAGACGCTAGTGAGGGAAACAGGGACTGTTTCAGTCATGAACTTGATAGCTGACTCTTTGACCCTCCCCCATACATGCCGGGGAGTGACAAACTGGCTAGATCCCAGGGGAGGACATTGCAGCCAGCCCTGAGGAGACAGGATGAGCTGGGGTTGGATGGAAGGGGAGGAGGTCCTCCCCCTTGGTGGACTTGGAGGGGGCGGGGAGGAGATGAGGGAGGGAGGGAGAGGGTGGGAGGGAATGAGGGAGGGGGCTACGCTTGGGATGCAAAGTACCTAACCTGTGATTGATACAAAAATAAATAAATTTTAAAAATGTTAAGCAGACACTCCTTTGGCATCATGTAACTGAAAGGGGTGGGGGGAGGATGCTAAGAAATGTGACAACAGAAAAGGTTTCTGTATGTGCAAGAAGCAAAACTCAACTAGACATGAAACACATACAGTGGGTCCAAGTTATATCATTGCCTGTGTGACCTCAGGCTACCTTATGTGGCCTCGGTTTTGAGCATAAGATGTGAAATCTTTGCACTACGAAGGGTGTCTTATAACTTATTGTTTTATACTGTTATGCATATATATATATATATATATATATATATATATATATATATACTGTGTAAAAATTTTCCAGTGAATAGAGAGCAGGAGTGAAAAAAGTTTAGGGAGATCCATAAAAGTATATGCAGTGCATGCCCACAGACTGTCTACCTTTCATGTGTGGGTGTGAGCACACACCCTGAGCACGCACACACGCGCACAGTCGATCACTGAGACACAGCCTTCTCCCCCACCCCGACGTTATCACAATTTCCCCATGTCCTTTTGTATTCCTATTTTGAGTCAAACATCTAGATTCACTGATAAAAGAATTTGCGTCTTTTGTTGGATGTGTTTTTGCTTGAGGATTATTTTTGAAGACAAGGGGTCAAAGATACTTTTATTTGAAACAAATAGGGAAAGCAACTGAAGAACAGATAGTCTTATGATTGTAGCAAGGGCCTAATGTGGGTCTTGGGAACTGAACTTGGGTCCTTTGCTAGAGCAGTAAGGGCTCTTAACCACTGAGCCAGAGCTCCAGTTTCTACATTAATTTTTGATGAGTATTCTCCAACTAAATACGTTGCGATGCCAGAAACATTCCTATCTCTGTAAAATACAGCATACGTAACTAGCTACATGAGGCTACTAAACACAGCAATGTGACTGACAAGCTGAATTTTTAGTTCAGTTTCATTTTAATTGATGATTTAAATATTAATTTGATACTTTCTGGTGGCTGTGATCTTAGACAACGCAGTAGTAGACAGAAAAGCTGAGAAGCTAAGCCAAGCTTTCAGCCAAACAGACTGCCATTCTAGTGTGGCTATAGGTTTGGTCTCTTTTTGCTCATAGACAAGCAAGTGCAATCAGTTCTCATGCCAACTGTGACCCTGGGAACTCCAGCTGAGAGTCGGACTAATGGAAAGCTGGAGTGTCCAGCAATGTGACATAAATCATCCTTTTATTTATCATAAGAAAATATTTTTGGCCAAAATTACAACCATGGAATCCTGAAGACACAGTTCTTCAGGAATACTTTCTAATCTCAAATCACTACTTAACAATTAAATTTTGGCTACAAGGTAAAAAAAATTAATTTCTTTTTTATGTATCACAAGTGCCTGGCAAGAATGATTGCGTCAGTGGAACGAAATATTGGCGTTTGTGTTAAAAATGAAGTTTCCAGTGCAACTGAAAATTTTATGAACTACGTCAACATGGATTTCACTTTTAGCTATTGTTCCATCACGAATCGTCACTCATCAGGCTAAATAAAGGTTTATGTCTAAATCCCACAAAATATGGAAAAAACTTGGATCCCCGTACGTGTGAGTCCATGGGAATCAAACACCTCTGAAACCTGTGTTCTCTTTACTGAAGGGCACTAATGGCTTTAATAAGAGGGGAAATCGTGCTTGAGGCAGACTGATTGACCTTGACAACAGAAGTGTAAACAAGAGCCTGATGAATATTAATTTTTCTTCTTTCCTGCATTAGCTGTAGCTGTTGACTAATTTACTCTGACACATGGTCAAATTAACAAGCACATTTGTAAGACTTTTCCCATTGTTTGAATTATCTACAATATTTGGGGACCTTGATAGGCTATTATTGGTAAATTGCCATTTCTCAGAAATCTACAATTACAAACTTCCAGTCGATCACCTGTGCTCACGCTCACACCCTAAATGTTCGCTCTGAAGTGGGTGTGTGTCCCCCCACCAGCTTCCAGTGGGATCTCAGAAGCTGAGTCAGGATGCAGCCTCCGCTGTCAGGCTCACCCTGGGTGGAGCTGGTTTTCAGCAGCAGCGCTGAGGCACGGCAGGCTTGATGCACCCGAGTGCCCTGCTCAACTGAGTGCCCTGTCCCTACCATCTGTGGGGTGACATCAAAGGAGGGAAGGCAGGAGCAGATGGCACCAAGGTTTATGAGAGCAGAAGTCACACCCGCAGCGAGGAAAGTGAGAGGATGCACAGGCAGAGAGCAGAAGGAAACTAGCGCAGGGTCGCAGGAAGCAGCCTCCCCTTCTCAGCACAAGCTTCCAGCAGCTCTTGTCATGGTGTGCAAGACCCCAGCCTCCTTGGCCTTAGAAGATCATTTCAGGTGGTTGACACCCTCCCAAGTCCAGTCCTGTTCTGCCCAGAACTTGAACAAGGTATGAGCAGAAATGCAGTTTGAAGGAAGTAAGTCAACCCACATGTGAACGAGCAAAGTAGGAGCTAGTGGAGATTCAGGAGTTGTGAATGTTCTGACCGACGTTACTTTCACTAGGAGAGTAATTAGAGAAGCTTCGGGGCTGGCAGCGTGATTCAGTTGGTAAAGCTGCACAGACTCAGGGATTTACATCTCCAGCCCCCAGGCAAAAGCTGGGTCCGGCGGCAGACCTCTGCTGTCCAGCCCTGTGAGGTGGAGACAGGCCACAGTCCTCGGTTTCACAGGCCAGCCAGGCTGCCTCTTCATTGAGAGAGCCCATCTCAAAAAGTAAGGTAGAGAGCAACCTCAGGAGGCACCCAGCATTGACCTGTGGCCTTCACATATGCCTGCACCCCACCCCCACATCACATCTTCACACTCTCACGAATACACACACACACACACACACACACACACACACGGCATCCATTTTACACACATAGGCATATGACCACATGAACACACACAGGATGGGAACATTGGGATTTAGGAGGAAATCTCTGAAATGGAGTTTCGATGAAGCTGCTTCTATCAGCCTCTACACATCACAGTAGAAATGTGGGGAAGTTATCCGGTCTAGACAGCATCAGCGGAGAAGGCAGGAGCATCAGGAAGACCATTTGCTTCTAACTAAACCTCAGGGATTCTGCTCGTTTTACAAGTAGCCATGTTTCCTGCCACAATGAGGACCATCAGCTTATGCACAGTGCTTGGCTCTTTCTCAGTCATAAAAATGAGTGAAATTCTTCCTCTGCAGGAAAATGGTTGAAAGTAGAAATCACCACATAAAACAAGTCAGCTTGAAAGAGCTCTCTATTGTAGCTGACGTGTACAGTAACTCGAGGAGGAAGGGGGAGAGAGATATTTAGGTGTATGTGTGCCTGCATGTATGTATGCACACCTCTGCATGGGTGCCCAAGGAGGCCAGAAGTGTGTCAGATTCCTTGGAGCTGGAGTTACCAGGTAGTGGTTGTGAGCTACCTGACATAAGGTGCTGGGAAGCAAAATCTGGCCCTCAACAAGAGCACAGTATTATCTTAACTCGCCAGCCACCTCTCCAGCCCCAAGCTGCCCTTTAAAGACCTATTTGGAAGTTAAGTGTAGCAGAAATGAATAGGACACCTGAGCCTGACCAGCCAGCTAATGATTAAGGATAAAGAGTGAGGTGGGTGGACTTGAGTATCTCAGGTGTGTGATGCCAATTCCAGAAGCAGACTGAAGGGTTCCTGGGCTTGCTACAGCATTCTCACTTTGTATGTTTCAAAAACTCTGATAAACAGGTACCACCTTCCTGATTCCAGTCTAATTTTAGCATCTTTATCCTTTTGAACTGTTCCTGGCTTGGGCTGGTTTGTAATTAAATCATGGGCTGAGGTTCCTTACAACTGAATCAAAGGGAGACACATGAACAGCAGGAAAGGTAGGAAGCCACAAGTGTATTCAACCTAAATATCTCCTGACTCCCAAATAATGACAGTCTCGTGCTTCATAATTACAAGTGTCCTTGCTTTTGTTTGACTTCTGATGAAGCTGCAGACCTGCAACTGGCAGGATAATGGTGTGGATGAATGTCAGACATAATTAAAACATAGCAGAGCACAAGAGCCATCGTCAGCAGCCAGTGGATGCTGTGCTTTTCTTCATTCAGTAGGAAACGTCGCCACCGGCACACAGCACATTGCTTTAACTCAGAGGAGTTTACAGAAAAGGTGAGCAATGCCGTATGGCCCCGTTCCTGCCATGGCCTGAGCCTTGTTCCCTGCACTCCGCAGAGCTCCTTGCCTGTGTTCCTTGCCTCCAGATTCTCCCTCTCTGGATCTTCTCCTACAGCTGGCCCAGATCAGACGCTGCTGTTTGGCCACTCAGTAGAGATGCTTTGCATCCTTTTCACACTGTAACCCCAGGAACTTGTGCAAAAAAGCAAAAATAAATACAGCAAATCTGTTAGCCTCATTTTAACCCAGCATTGTTGTCTCCTTATGTTTGCAATCCCACACTCCCAATTACGTCAGAAATCACTTTTCTCATTTCCTCATTAGAAAACATTTCTCACATACAAAGTGTCCATACATAATTTTTCTTTCAGGCAGAGTATATATGGACACTAACTGCCCTAGAGTACTCTGAACAGGGTGTTTTCATTTGTTTGTATCTCCATATCAATGTGGTAAATTAGGAAACTTGTAAAATAAGTAAAGTTTGCATGGGAAGTTAAATCTAGGTACATAAAATGGCATGTACTCAAAATTGGCCTTCTTAGACTGAAGCCATTGGGTCACATCTAGCTTATGGACATTTTTTAAATAAGGTTCTTACTGAAGCCCATTTATATATACTTCTTTCTACATTATTTTCAGTTGTTTTTATACTGTGAGGGCTCATACAGCCTCAACTACTTACTCTCTGTCCCTTTAGAGACGAGGTTTCATAATCTGTAGTTTAGATTTAGAGACTATTAACAGAGGATGTGTGGCTCAGTTTTCCAAGAAAGACACCTCTAGGGGATGCAGTTTTGGTTGCTAGCAATATCTGGTGAAGCCCTGATAAGCAGGGACAGTTAGAAGGAAAAGACACATGCCCAGAGGATAATAATTTACGACTACAGACCCAGCAACTATAGGTATTTTGAAACAACTAATTTGAATGCTCCAAACCCAGATCATGCCATGGTCAGCTGGGCTGGATGGAAATTAATCAGCTGAGAGTTTGTTCTTGATCCTGATCCGGTAGCTTCGGGTATGCTGGGAAGTGCCACCGTAAGGGACGGACTGTCAGGAATGTTAAGGAAGTGATGAGCAAACGCACAGGGTGCACACAGCTGGAGTCCCCGGGGAGGTGCAGTCACCAGCAGTCCTGGGCTTCCATTGCCGCTGTGAGACCGGAGAACATGTGGAAGTCTCCAGCCGTCACACAAAGCTGAGCAGAGCCCTGGGATCCATCTGTCGGGATGCTACTGGCCATGGACTCTGCAGGGTCAGTTTTCCACCACGGATGGTGATTATTCCTACAGTGAGAGTCAGAGAAGAGGGTCTGGGTGTGCCTTTCCTCAGCATCCACAGCAGCAAAAGCATTTCTTACCTGCTAGGTGCTTACCCAGAGTTGTCTTAGTCACAACCTGCCATCTCGCCGTCCTAACAGAAATGGCATACTCTGTGAAATTGTCCTTGTGTTCCATTATCTTCATGGATCTGTCCGCCAAGAATCCAAGCTTACTATCACATTCTTCTCTTACCTAAGGAAATACAGGCACGGAGTCACGCGAGCTGACAGCATGACCAGATCCGGTCTTAACTACCATCTTTTGCATTAAACCTTGTCTGCTCTGCTCCACTTCCGTCTGTCTCTTTCTGCAATAGTGACTGCAGCTTCATTTGCTCACCGACTATGCGCTGTGCTCTAGCTATTTCCCTGGGATTTGAACCCAGCACAGTAAACCAGTAGCATCTCTTAAGTAATAGCTGGCTTAATAAGAAGAACTCGATATACTTCAACAAGAATGGTGTCAACAAGAATGTGTTTCCTGATGAGCTTGTGTGTCTGGCTTCTGAGAGCAATGCAGGTGGAGTGTGAGGGGGCGTTGTTCCATACAGTCATTCCAGGATTCACATTCTAGAGGCTCTGCTATTTCCTACGCATGGATTCCGAAAAGGTCAGCAGGAGCTCTGGCAGATGAAGGATAAGAGAGAGCCTGGAGGCTGGTCCAGGGTATTGCAAGGCAGGTGTGGAAGGCAGGGGCCTCCTCCCTTCCACCCACATTCCACTGGCCAGAACTGCACCATGTGACCTCTTGAAGATGTAGTTGCTGATTGCTGTTATCTCTGACTCCTTCCTGAAACAGCCTGGTGCTCTCTGCAAGGGAAGCAGGGCTGACCAGCTCGAGGCACTTCCCTGTAGAGAAACAAGACGCCATTCCAAATGTGCAAAAGTATTTGAGGCAATCCCAGACCTGCCAAAGGCAAGCTTGCTAAAGGGGATACATACGAACATGTTTTGCTGGCAAAGGGCTCACTGAGAAACTTCTGAGGCAACCCACACATAGGGCAGAAGACACCAGCCAAATTCAGGCAAAGGTTATTGGCTGATTGTTAGTGTAACTGTATTTTACTGTTTTTTGTTTGTTTGCTTCTTTTTTAGTAAACCATTCAGTTATTTTCTCAAAGCTCTCCATCTTGAATCTGTAACCATGAAACCCAAGGATGTCTAAATAAATAAACAAACAAACAAATAAATAAATCTGTTAAAGCCATATTTGATGAACATCTGCTGTGGTGTTTAATTATACATTAACAGCCACCAAAAAACGCATTAATGACTTCTGCAGTCTCAAGAACTATTCATCATGAAACTGTGTTGATCATGCTGTATTATAAAGTTCTTGTCAAGAGTGGGGGGGGGAGGGGAAGAAGTTTCCAACTATCACAGGAACTCTAGGTCCTAATTAGGCGATCAGATTCGACAAAGTGTGTATTAATGTAAGATCACATACCCTCCGGCTCCTGAAAGGAGAAGTCTGTTCTCTGAAAGTCAGTTACAGTTTGCAGTGTCGCAGCATCCCTGCAAAGTGTCCTGAACTGTGACTGAAAGTATCTCCAGACGTAAGGGGAGTTTGCCATCTTGAACTACAGATATACAGCAGTTGGTCCATACATAGTTTTATCGTGTAATTGTTTTTGCCTAGCAATGTGTAACTAATTTTTTACATCCTCTCACATGGCACACAACAACAGGCAATAGCACTTGTCAGCTAGATGCTAAAATATCAGGGGATGTAATCTGTGGAAGGGAACAGCAGTGTGCTTCCGTGGGGCCATTAATGTTTTAGACCGGCGCGCATGGGCATGCGTGTCTGTGCATGTGCGGCGGGAGTGGGATGGTACTGGATGGCACTGTTGGCTCTTAGAGGCCAGTGCCAGGGAACCAATTGTGCTGCGGGGTAAAGAAGGGATTGGTGCGATGAAGTTCAGGAGTTCACCGGCATCTTCATTGTCTCAGTAAGAAGCTGCTCTCTTACAGGTGATAATGAAAAACCTTTTCGCACAAGTTTTCTTTTTGAAAGGGCACTCTGGCATCTTAGGCTCACTTGGAACTCTGTAAGTAGCTGATGGTGACTTTAAACTTCTGATCCTCCTGCCTCCACCTCCAGAGTGCTGCAATTACAGGTGTACGTCACTTCTATGGTTTGGAGGTGACAGGGATTAAATGGCTCTGCAAATGCAGAATCAGTAAGTAGCAGGGAACATACTGGACCCAGTCTGCCTGCCCTGAAAGCTAGGATGCTTGACTACCAGGTGCACTGCCACCCAAGGAAGCGCTGGTGACTGGCTGGTGGACCAACCAGGGGGGCACTAGCTGTGTGACTGCACTCTCACTGTTTCCAACAAGGCCAGACTCCCAACTTCAGGGAAGAGTAGGAACTCCCTAAAAAGTGCTCCTCAAATGTTGATGGACATTCACCATAAAACTGAAGGCACATCGTGACTTGGCAGATTTCCAAGGTTACCACTACCCTACAGAGCAGCTTTTAAAGAATAAAGGCCTGGGAAAGGAGGGCGGGTGACTCCTGTAGGTAAAGTATTAGTAACAACAGTGTGAGCACAGGAGTTCAGATACTAGAACCCATAGAGATTCGGGGTGCGAACGGCAACCCAGAGGTAATTCCAGCCCTCAGAACAAGATTCCTAAAGCAAGCTGGCCACACAGACCAGCAAGCTCTAGGTTCAAGTGAGAGATCCTGTTCAATATATAAGGTGGACAGTGGTTGAGAAAGTCACATAACATCAACCTTTAGCTTCTACACAGAGAGAGAGAGAGAGAAAGAGAGAGAGAAAAGGAGAGAAAGAGGAGAGAAAGAGGCAAATACCTAAAGATCTAAGGGCATCCAAGGTATAGAAAGTTTGTTCATTTTTATGTAACTGAAATGATTTTAAGGACGCAAATAAGAAAGGAAGGTGCAACTTTTTCATCTTTGTCATAAATTTAAAAACTCAGTTACTATGATGTAAAAGAAAAATAAACACTAAAAAAGAAAAGAAAACCAGACACAGTAAACCTGTTAGAAGAAAAAGTGGGGAAGAGCCTTGAACTCATTGGCACAGGAGACAACTTCCTGAACAGAACACCAGCAGCACAGGCTCTAAGATCAACAATCAATAAATGGGACCTCATGAAACTGAAAAGCTTCTGTAAAGCAAAGGACACTGTCATTAGAACAAAATGACAGACTACATACTGGGAAAAGATCTTCACCAACCATATATCTGACAGAGGGCTAATATGCAGAATATATAAAGAACTCAAGAAGTTAAACAGCAACAAAGTAAGTAATCCAATTAAAAAATGGGGTACAGAACTAAACAGAGAATTCTCTGCAGAGGAATATAGAATGGCAGAGAAACACTTAAAGAAATGCTCAATGTCTTTAGTCATCAGGGAAATGCAAACCAAAATGATCCTGAGATTTCACCTTATACCCATCAGAATGGCTAATATGAATAACTCAAGTGACAACACATGCTGGAGAAGTTGGGGAGAAAGGGAACCCTCCTCCATTGCTGGTGGGAATGTATACTTGTACAACCACTTTGGAAATCAATCTGGTGCTTTCTCAGACAATTAGGAATAGTGCTACCTCAAGATCCAGCTATACCACTCCTAGGTATATATCCAAAATATGCTCAAGTATACAACAAGGACATTTGCTAAACGATGTTCATAGTAGCTTTACTCATAATAGCCAGAAGCTGGAAACAACCCAGATATCCCTCAACTGAGGAATGGATACAGAAATTGTGGTACATTTACACAATGGAATACTACTCAACAATTAAAAACAAGGAAATTATGAAATTTGCAGGCAAATGGTGGGAACTAGAAAAGATCATCCTGAATGAAGTATCCCAGAAGCAGAAAGACACACATGGCATATACTCACATATAAGTGGATATTAGACATAAAATATAAGATAATCATACTAAAATCTGTACACCTAAAGAAGCTAATCAAGAAGGAGGACCCTGGGTAAGATGCTCAATGCTCATTCAGAAAGGCAAACAGGATAGACATCGGAAGAGGGAGAAAACAGGGATGAGGACAGGAGCCTACCAGAGAGGGCCTCTGAAAGATTCTACTCAGCAGGATATCAAAGCAGATGCTGAGACTCATAGTCAAACTTTGGGCAGGGTACAGGGAATCTTATGAAAGGAGGAGGAGCTAGAAAGACTGGAGGGGACAGGAGCTCCACAAGGAGAACAACAGAACCAAAAATCCTGGGCCCAGGTCTTTTCTGAAACTGATACTCCAACCAAGGACCATACATGGAGATAACCTAGAACCTCTGTACAGATGTAGCCCATGGAAGCTCAGTCTCCAAGTGGGTTCCCCAGTAATGGGAACAGGGACTCTCTCTGACATGAACTCAGTGGTTGGCTCTTTGATCACCTCCCACTGGGGTCTGGAGTCTTACCAGGCCACAGAGGAAGACGAAGCAGCTAGTCCTGATGAGTCCTGGTAGGCTAGGGTCAGATGGAAGGGGAGAAGGTCTTCCCCTATCAATGGACTGGGGGAGGGCCATAGGGGGAGAAGACGGTGGGAGGGCGGCACTGGGAGGGGAATGAGGGAGAGGGCTACAGATGGTTTACAAAGTGAATAAATTATAATAAATAAAAAATTTTAAATAAAGGAATACAAAAACCAAAAATACCTACAGGATAAGAGATGGCTTAAGGAGTAAGAAAACGGGCTGCTGTGCTCCAAAGCCCGAGTTCGATTTCCCAGCATCAGGTGATGATTCCAAACATTGTAACTCCAGCTCCAGGGGATCTGATGTGCTCTTCTGGCCTCTCAGGATACCTACACGCTAATGTGCACATACAGTCTCTCTCTCTCACACATAAACACAGACACACACCCACACATAAACACACAAAAAGTATCCAAAAACTTAGATATGTATAAGAATAAAAAAATATAAACAAGTATTCACACATAGAAGTTAGTGAGCATGATATAGTTCTTGTGTTCATTGTCCTTAGAAATGTCACTAATGTCCCTAAACAGAGTAAGACCTGGAATTAGGAAACACTTCACGTGAACTCTACAATCGAATATTAATGTGATCTACCATATAGTAATGGCTGTGTAATGAAATACAGTAAGTCAAATATAAAGCCATTAAGCATTATTTAACAACAGCATAGTAAAGTAAGATGACATAACTTCTATCCCGGTGTTCTAGCTAAGACATTACACAGAATGCTATGTGTATATACACTGAAATCTAACCAGGCTGTAGAGAAATATGCCCAGGAGTAGCTTTGTGCGTGTGGGATAAACACATCTGATCACCTGGTGGGGTAATCTGGAAACTTTCTTCAAAAACTACTAAAAATTTCAGAACCTGTGGCCAAACAACCCCTTATGCTAAGCTCTTTACTGTACTGACTGCTTCTCCAGGCACAAAGTGTCCTTTGGACAGCTCTTCTCCTTGGTCAATTCTTCTTGGACAGTTCTTCTCCACGAACAACTTCACATGCACGTGCAAAGTCTTTAACCCCTAGAGAGGCAGCAGCCTTTGTAATTATGCCTCAGAACCAACTCTTTATATTGTACTCATGCTATAACGGATTCAGAGATATGAATAAAACATCTTAATTTTCAGGTATTGCTTTTTAAATTAATGTTGAAAGAAAACGTCTTGTAAAGAAAGGGTCTCTCTCGTTCTTTTTTTTTATGGCATGCAGCTCTTGCATAGAAGGATGTAGTTCCTGTGGCCTGCCTCGTTAGAACTCTTCTAGTGCCCGTCTGATGCACACTTATTATGGGTTGTAGACTAAAAGCTCCTTTTTGCCAGTTTTCGTCACAAGCACTTATCTTGACACCCTCATTAGGTGGGTTTTCTCTTTTCTTTTTGTTGAGGCCTGGCCATGCCCTTGGTACACTCTTTTGTTCCTTGTTGCAAAAGGAATGGTTTTAAAGGCTCCCTCTCTACCAGCCCCACCTCTTCTCTCTTTTTTTTACCCCTTTTGTAATTAGCCTTATTTGAGGACCAGAAAAGCAAAAGACTGGAAAGAAATACAAAAACTACTGAACAAAAGACGCGATGTTCTTTCCCCCAACCATATGCTGCAGAGCTCATGTACAACCTGGGTCAGATGACTTGCATATATGCCTTTAAAATGAAAAGAGAAAAGAAAAAAAAAAAAAGAACTAAAGAACTAAAGAAAAAGCCTAACTTAGTCAGCAGCTGCCTTGGTATAAACAGGCTCGGAGTAAATGTCACAGTCAAAGGAGAATAATACATCTTACCTTCCTTGCAAAAGTAATTCACATTGAAACCAAAGAACACGATGAGACCGCTGCTGCTAACAATGCTTGCAGATAGCCATTCAGACTAGCTCAATGCACACGACTCTGACGGGAATGAGAGGAACGCTTTCCTTTCTGTCAGACTCACGCTCTGTCACCCTAGCCACAGACAGCTAGGACACTTCCGTGGTTTCCTTCCAAATGGGTTCATTAGGAATAGAGAAGATGGCCCAGTTAGCCAAGCGCTTCTCTTGCAAACATGAGGACCCAAGTTACAAAACCAGAACTCATGTGAAAGGGTGTGGTGGTATGCACTGTGATTCCCAGACATGGAGACCAGTAGATCCTGGAGCTTGCTAGCCAGCCAGACCGGCCTCAGGCAGCGAGAGTAGGAGACCTTGTCTTCAAAACACAAGACAAACCACAACCAAAACCAAAACCCTGAACTCAAAACCAAACAAATAAATAAATAACATGGAAGATGTGTTGAGGAAGAACACCTGACGTTGAACACTAGCATGTACATGCACATACACACATGCAAACCCACACATGAAAACACTGACACACATGCACTCACTGATACTCTTGCACACACCCACAGACATGCACACATCCACATAAGTTCATTGCAGTGATTCAGATGCAGCATGGACAAGGTTAAGAAGCTAAAATGGAATGTGTAGTTAGTACTGATGGCTATCCTAGGCCTGCAGGGGCAGAAGAAGGAAACCCTGTGTTAAATCTAAAGCTGAAGCAATATAAAATGAAATGAACTGTGGCTTCTGCAAGCAGCACAACTAGGAAGCACTGGCGTTACACCAGCAAACACTGAACCCTTCCTTCTTCCCACTCTGTTCTTCCATGGAGCTTTTGGGCTGGAAAACAGTCACCTGGAAACCCAGAAGCAAGGAAAGCTGTGTGTCATGTTCCCCCCTCCCCCCCAGCAGCCTTCAGGGAACAGGGGCGATCAGGATTGGCAAGCACAAGTCTTCTTTTCTCGTCTGAGCAGCAGATAAGCACCCCCTTCTCGCTCTACTTTTTGTGCTATAGAGACTTCCCCTTAGGTTTTCTTCCGCTTGTACATGAAGTCAATGCAGGTGAAATCTTTCAGGAAGCAATTCTGGATGGCCAATGTTGTCCTCTTCATTAGAGTATCAAAGACCTCAACACATCAGAACGTTTATGTTACCTTCTTACTCACCGGTGGGCAAAAAGGGATTAATAAATGGCGTATTTAGTTCAGCAAGTGTTTGAATAGTTACTCCAGACAACACTACCCAGGAACCACAGGAACCCCTAGTTGAATCAAATAAAAATCCAGTTTTTAGAATATACTTCTGCTCCTTCTCTGATGTCCATGGTCAGCCACAGACCTGGGTGCATGACTCATGTTTGTCAATCTACACTGTCCTCCCCTTCCCCAGAGCTGTAGGGTTATGACAAATTACCTAAGATAAACCAATTTGAGTTTCCTTTGCAACTTTATAGCCATAGTTTTTAAGGATAAGGTGTAATTTCAAAGTTATAAAGGGCACATTTTTCACTTAAGAAATGTTTTCTTCATTATGAAACATCATTTGAAAAAGAGCTAAGCACCAAGCTGAGATGGGGAGTGAGGGGACAGAAGGAGGTTCCGGCTGAAGCATGCTGACGGCCTTAGTCTTCGCCGTGGACTGAGGCCTTGAGTCATCTTGCTTGGCACAGGCTAAGCAAGGCTTTGCACCCGGATGAGCCTCAGCTGTCATTATGCTCAGGGAGTTTATTAGTAACAGAAGATGGATGTGTTTCCCAACATAATATGTGTACAACACAATACAGAAGGTATAAACTGTAAACGAATGTGCAGTGTACTTTATTTTACTGTTTCAATTTTTTTAACTGCATCCCTCCCACTCCCCGTGTGTGTGTGCATGTGTGTGTGTGTGTGTTGCATATGAATTTTTGTGAGTGTGGCCACCTGAGCATTGGAAGTGAGCAGGCAATCTCAGGTGTCAGGACCCATCTTCTAGCTTGCTTGAGACAGGGTCCGTGTAGTTCACTGCTGTTGGGGGCGGTGGGGAGCAGCTGGTATGTGAGCGTCTGGGAATTCTGTCCCTGCATCCATCTCACTTCAGGAGCACCAGCATGGCACACGCATGCCACCCCATCCATCTTTCTGTGGGTGCTGGGAAGGCAAACTGAGGTCTTCATGCTTGCGAACACTTTACCCACAGGGCCATCTCCTCAGCCCTAAAGACATTTTTAGTTAGCACACACTGTTTTATGTCTCCTTGTGTCGTTAAGAAACATATTTGCTGAGCTGATGTTCAACCTTTCTGCTTCATTGCCACATGTGTCCTACGGTCCTTCCCCTCCTTCCTCAAAGCCTTTTTCCTTCTTACGGTCTCAGTCCTAGTTCCATATTCACCCACACTTACATACATTTTATAACACTACAAGCTGGGATCCAAATATAAAAGAGAAGATTCGATTTTTGTCTGTGTTATCTAGTTTAATACAGTACTTTGGAGCCCCACGCCTTTCCTGGAAATTTTGCACACAGACTATACAAAGTCGAGAGGAGCTGGGTTTGCTTTCAGGAAGTACAAATCTAAACACTGAGCGCAATTAAGATGGTGTTTGCGTGGCTCTCTCAATCTGAGACTGTGCTGTGGAGTGCTGATCTTGAGGAAGTTTCGACCTGAGTGGAGGTGGCTGATCCGTGTGTCTGGGAGCCGGAGAGATGGCTCAGCAGTGTACAGGGATCAGGACTTGGGCTGAGCTTCCCACACCACACAACTGTTTGTAACCCTTGTTCTAGGGGGTCCCATGCCCTCTTCTGGCTGCTATGAGTACTAACGCATGCTCACACCTGAAGTCGTATGGGCACACCCTCACACGTAGATAAACACAAATAAAGCTTAAAGATAAAACAATTGTGTGCGTTTCAGAGAAAAGGAGGTGTGGAATAGATTTTAATTTGTTACTAATGAGAACCTCAACATTTAAACAATGGGAACAGCTCTAAGAGTATGTAGAAAAATATTCAGCAATGGTTGCCTCTTGGTCTTAGCCAAATGGATCATTATTTCCTGGTGCTTTTATTTTCTTCACACTGTATTTTGTTAATGAGGAAAATTATAAAATTTTTGGAATGTACTGAAAATGGGAAGGGAGGTCATAATTAGTGCTGCATTTAAAAAAATACATATTTAAGGCTATTTGGCTTTGTCTCAAGACTAGGGGTACACGTACATTTATAGGGTCTTAAGTACATGACGTAAGTCCAAATCTCAACTTCACTCAGGCCATTGCAGCGTGAGGCTCAGGGTACCCACTGCTCAAGAGGGTGTCTGCAATCTATGCACAGGTCAGAGAACTTGTTACAACACTTCCTTGTTGCTCTAGGAAACTAGGTTTTAGGGTTTTTAGGTTTTTATGGTTTTACCAGAGAGCCCAAAACAGGTCAAAGCCTAAAAACCACAAGCAGACTGTGTAAATGGCAGATCTTTGTAAGAGCTAGGAAGAGCCTGTTTCCTTTACACGAGGGGAGAAACTGATCACTTTAAAACCAGCAGTGCTAATAACGAGCATGCCAGCCCCTGGCCAATGCCAAGACCAATGATTAAGACAATGATTTTTTTTTTCTTTCCCTTTTCTTTTCACCTGCTTGTGTCTGCTGTGCATGTGACGTGTGTGCAGGTCTGTTTCTGCGTATGCATCTGTGTGCAAACGCCCTTGCACAGGTGTGGAAATGAGTGGAGGCCCATCCTCCTCGCTCACTCTTCTCCCTGAGGCAGGGTCCCTTGATCAACCCTGTCTGATCTAGCTAATCTCAATGGCCTGCTTGCTTTGGGGATCCTGTCTCCGTCTTCCAGTGCTGGAATCACAGCGTTTCCATGGGTGCTGGGATCTGTCCTCCGCTCTGCCCGCCTGCCTGGCAAGGACTTAACCCCTGAGCCATGCTAATAACCATGATCTGCTGCTATCCGAAGCAGGTTTATAACCAGGCCAACAAATCCCTGGCCTCTCCTTCCCAGCTGGCTTTGCGTCTCTCAACAGTGCTCTCAGAGTCCCGTGTAGATTTTATCACCTTTTTGTGGCTGGCAGGTCTAAGAAATCAGGGAGGTAGATTTTGATGCCCTGAGGTTAAGAAATTTAAAGCTGATTTTACATGAAATCACAAAAAAATACTTGTCAGAGTGACCTTAAGGCCGTCCTATCAGCTTAGGTGCTGCTGCTTTCCTGCCAGGGCCAGCCCCTCCCCCACAGCCCCACACCGAGAAGGATTCTTCCTTCCACACCAACCGTTTACAAAACGTCTACGGGCTACTGATTGTCTTTAGGTAATAAATACTAATGTACACATACGCACAGACCTGTTTTGGTAGTATGTACAATTTACCCATTTCAAATTTACACAAGAAAACTCACGATAATTTTAAAAACTGTGCTACCAGATGAACAGAGAGGGGAAAAAAATAAAATCAATGAAATATCAGTATCCAGAACAAACCCACACTATATTCAGGACTTGCAGCCTTATGAGTAAAACAAGGACAAGTTATTCGATAGTTTGGGGGAAACTATCTGATTTGAAAAAATAATAACTGTAGTTCCTTTACACTATGCACAAACCGATTTACATTCATTTCTTTTTTGGTAAATGATCTAGAAGACATTACAGTAAAAATGCTTTCACAATCTTATTTCAGAGAAGATCGATACAAAGTTTGCCAAGAAATGACTATGAAGGAAAATGTCTAAGTTCTGTGATTGTGTTACTTTGTACACTCACAGACAACAGCATGTGGTTTAATCACCAGGCCTACATAAAATGCTTTGGACTTAGCACAGACAAAAAGCCTCACAACCTTAATGCACATGCAAGACAGACAACACTATTCAAAATTGTCAGGGTGAGCTGAATTTGGCTGCTAATTTTATGTAAAGTGTCTAGATGGCACTAAGCAAGGTCTCAGGGAGCAGGAGTGGTGGTACACAGTGAGGATCAGAGTTCAAGGCCAGCCTGGGCTACAAAAGACCTTGTCTCAGGAAACCAGAAGAGAAAGAGAGAAGAACAAGGCTCAGTGAGAGAAAATGGCAACATAAGCAACGCATTTAGAAACTTAACAGACAAAAACAGCAAGATTATTCAGGAGTAAGAAATGTAATTAACAGCATAACTTTCTTAATCTTTCATTTATTTTTTCTTTTGGGGATAGGGCTGGGAGTGCAGTTAGTTTTTCAATTAAGGTTTCATTTAGCCCAGGCTGACCTCAACCTATTATATATGGAAGATGTCTTTTAAATGCTGAACTATCTTTCCATTCCCAGCAGTCAGAATCCTTACACTGCAGCCAACTTTCAAGAAAGAATTCCAATACACCTAGTTCCAGTGTCAAAGTTACTGTCAAGTCTCTGCCAATCCATTGATCAGATCAATTAACATGGTCTATTGGTTACTTTCCCATTGTGGGGACAATACCGGACAGAAGCCACTTGAAGCAGGCTAACTCTGACTCTCTGCTCAGGAGGTGCCATTCATCATGGCAGGGCAGGACATGGTAGGGCAGGGAAAGCGTGGTGGCTGATCACATGACTTCAGGGGACAAAAGAGCTCAGGCAGAAGATTGCTTCCTTAGTTCCACCTTATCTGCCTAACTCTGCCAGCCATGTTTCCCACCCCAAAGCTTGCAGACCTCCTAGCTGGGGACCAAGTTTTCAAAACATGAGCATGGTGAGTGCCTGTGTAGTAGGCGAAACACAGGAAGTCCTGGAGACTGGAAGTGTGGTTCTTCACAGACCCGTAGTATACCAGTTACCTAGACATACAAAAGATAAGTGCATGGCACTGTTTAAAATAAGGATCATTTTAATATTCCTTGGTAGATAGAAACTGCCCAGGCTGTTTTAAAAAGATATCAGATAACATTTTATTTTTTTTCAAAAAGAAAAAAAACCTGTGCATGATTCACAAAATGTACGTGTGTTGTGTGTGTGTGTGTGTGCCTGTGTGTACAAAGCAAGTTGCATATAAGGTGTGAGGGGCTCTGGCAGAGCACACTCAACCTCATCCACTGCTGTCAGTGCTGACCTCTGCAGACCAGGATGGCAACGAACAAAGTCGCTCCTTCCCATCCCGTTGCTTGACTTGGATTATACTTGTTGCAACTAGTATTTGTTATTCCTGTGGGGTTGTAAAACGGCAAAAATAAATAAATTCTCCGTGGGTCGTCAGGGTGGCTCAGTGTGTGAAGGTGCTTGCCTCCAAGCTTTAGAGCCTGAGTTTAGTTACTGGAGCCACATGGTAGATCACAGACTCTGGCAAGTTGTCCTCTACCCTCTGCATGCCATACACACCCCTCCACACCCATACACAAAATAAATGAATAAAACATGATCCAACACGTAAAAACTGTATCTCCTTTTAGTCTCCTTCTAGTAAAGGACTCTAAGAAAAGAACACGTGTGACTATGGTCCGCCAAGGCAGCGCAGCGAGGAGTAGCAGCCCAGCAGAATGCTACAAGGATGAGCTTTACAGAAGGACGACCCACTGTGGCGATCTTTTGTCAGTTCTAAAGCCTGAAGATTGGTTTTTATAATTTCTTCTTTTTTTGAGGTGGGGCTGGCCCTAATTCAAGTGTTATGTAGGTGTAGAAAGTTTAAGTGTTTAGCTACACATGTAAAAATGTCTTCCATGAGGGCACGTCTCTCTCTGTGTTGTCCACTCTGCTGGCTAACAGGCATAAGACTCAGAATTCAACTGTGGTGATGACAGGAAGGTGCTTGAACACACGAAGCCCCGGGCTAGGCTTGCCATCTGCACAGCTGCCCTGCAGTATTCATCTTGCTGTCAAGGAAGACTCCACTCAGCCCATAGCATGTACCCCTGCCTCGGCCAGCACCGCTCGGGACTGAAGAAAAGACAAACACACAGGTGCACCCACAGAGAACTGGGTCAGGTGGTCTGGGCTTCCTGCTGAAGAGACTGCAGCAGCTCTGTGTTTATTGTATACAGCTGGGCAGAGAAGTGGGGTCACTGTGTACAGCTGAGCAAGGAGGCAGGGTCACTATACACGGAAGAACGAGCTGGCAGGCTTTATGGTGCACAGCTGGATCAAGGAGGCACACTCAGCTAGACTCTCAAGAGGAGCAGTGTTTGGAGGGTTTGTCATTTTCCCACGGGCCTGAGGCTAGGGTCCTGAGCATGGCTTTGCCCTCGTCAACAACACTCATTCACTCAAGACTCCACACACTGGGCTTCCTCCACTCCTCTCAAACTACAGCTGTTGAAGCTCAAGTCTGACCTGCAGGAATTCTGGTACAGAGTTCTTACTGTCTGGTTTCTTTATAAGACAGTGAGAGGTGTTTGCTGTGTGTGTACATGCATTTCCTTAAAGAATGAGGGAAGTTGGGCTCCCGTCAGATGCATGAGGCCCTGGGTCAATCCCTGCACTGCATTAACCAAATATGGTGTCACATATGCAGAATCCCAGCTCCTAGAGATGGCGGCAGTATTCCAAGGTCACCCTCCTTGATAAAAATGAGGCCCTGTCTCAAACAAACAAACAAACAAACAAACAAAAACAAACATCAGAAAGGAAGAGGAATGAGAAACTTTCTAGGCATGGTAGTGTACACCTGTAACTTTAGCACTTAGGAGTTTCAGGTCAGCCTTAGGTACATAGTGAGTTTAGGGCCACCCTGGATTATGTGAGACCCTGCCACACACACACACACACACACACACACACACCCTAGAATTAGGAATACAGTTATCGTCCAAGTCAAGAGAGTGACAAGCTTGTACTCATTATCCTTTAATATTATGAACACATGCAATACTCCCAATTCTGGCTTTAGTACTTGTTTTCACACAGCATCACAGTTTCTGTTCATATCTAGGTTGCTTCTAGAGCCACGTGCTAGCCTCTGTGTGTCCCAAGAAACTGTTTGCCAAGGAGAATCTACCAATATCCTAACGCTGACATTAGTGAATTCAAACAACAGCTGACTGCACACCATGAGATCCACTAAAATCTGACAGCAGGTGTAGTCACCAATTTTGACCGTAATGACAGCAATAAGGAGACTTTCTGTTCTGGGGACAAGAGAGCAGATATCTGGCACTGGGCACGGGGAGAGAAAAAAAAAACAAGACACTTTTAAACAAGTACCACATGTGGTGACTCATTAGATGTCCAGAGCTAATAAGATGCTGAAGGTTCTTGTCTTGGCACTGAAATGTGGATGGCAGGCTATCCTGACATCTAGAAATTGAGAATGAATCGGGAGGTGGTGATAAATCCTGTGCTGCTGCCTGGTGCGTGGAGCTGTTATATTTTTAGGATAAAGGCAGAGATGCAAAAAACACAAGAGAGGGCCAGAGCACAGCAAAAGCGTGGAGAAGGCTGGGCTGTGTGGTTTACAATTCTCCCAAGGGGTGGGCAGCAGCCTGGGTGTCAGGGTACAGAAGTTCACTCAAAAGACACGGCCCCTTTCTGAGGATGCTGGTATATCATTCTATTTTTTATTTTCATGTGTGTCCGTATGTATGCTTGTGTGTGCGTGCATGTGTGTGTGACAGAGAGAGAAGGAGAGAAGGGGAGTAAGAGGAAGGAAGCCTGTGCATGCATGCATGGAGGCTAGAGTCAATATCAGCTTCTTTTCCTCTGTCTTGCACTCCATGTTTTTTTAGACAGGGTCTCTCTGTGAATCTGGAGCTAAGTGGTCTAGCTAGGCCTGCTGGCCCAGGCATTGAGGGTCCTTCTGTCTCTGCCTTCCAGGCTGAGATCACAGACACATGTCACCATGCCGGGCTCACATGGGTGCTAGGGATTTGAACTCAAGTCTTCATGATTGTTAGAAAGCTTTTTACCCATCTTCCCGGCCCCCAGAGAAGCAGGCAGTTTAGTAGAAAACAAGACAGCCAGGTAATGACCACAACATGTTGTTCATATACCATGGAAAGAAAGGCTGTCAAGCAGGTGAAGCGCCTCACACCTGGGATCTGAACAATAGGAGTGTGGAGGACAGGCATTTCTAGGAGTATAAGAACATCCTCTTAGCAAGCTTGAGGTTACCCTGAGACACATAAAATCTTGTTTCAGAAAAGAAGATAAAGAGGAATTGGAGGAGGAGAAGGAAAAAGCTACCCCCCCCAGAAGAAAACCTTGAACTACAGTCTAAAATATGGGGGGTTGGCAGTAGAAGAGTGAGCAGACACCACAGCAGAAGGACCAGCAAGAATACCAGGCTAGGGTGGCCAAGGAGGCATGTGTGGGGGTAACACTTAAAGACAGGCTGACCAAATGCCGAGCCTAGTCCAGTTTTAACTGGTGAGTGCTGGTTTAGTTGTTATTAGTGACATTTTAGCATTTGCTATTCAGTTTTGGAGGCTTTTAAACCAGAACATCATAATATTATTCAAGTCTCCCATGTGAGGTTATACTGTAAGGGGGAAATATGGCTGAGTCCTGCCCGGGCCCCACAGCTGCTTAAGGTCCCCCGAGATCTGAACAACTTGTGCTTCTCACTATACTGCATAATCTCGGAAACTGGAAGAGCTCACCCTGGCCAGCCTCCTACATCACCCATGAATGCTTCCTGTAATATTTGATGCCCACATCAGCTTTTCAGACACTGAAATCCAAGTAGCCCAGGCTGGCCTTAAACTTACAATGTAGCTGAAGACGGCTGTGGACTTCTGATTCTTGGACAAGAGTCCTAACCACAGGCACGTCACTGCACCTGCTTTATGCTGTACTGGGATCAAACCCAGGGCTTCACGCATGCTAGGCAGACATTCTACCCACTGAGCCCTCTCCCCAGCCCCAAGCCAAGACTTAAGAAGTTGCTACTTCTTAGAGATAGGACTCAGGGCAAAGAGAGCCACGGGAAACAGACATGAGTCCCAGTCCTCCGTGAGTGATGTGGACTTAGGCAATGTATTTACCCACTCTGCACCTTCAGTTTGAAAAGCAGACACAGCAGTGACTTCCTGGCTGTCTGTGGCGTTGCCTGGTACATAGAACTTCACTACTGCAAAGACAACCTGGCCTGGTGGTCAGGACTGCAATTCCAGGTCTTTGGGTGCACAAGAAGAAGGAGCCACAGCAAATGAAGCTTGGGGCTATTTAGTGAGACTGTTTCAAAACACGAAGTAAAAAGGGGTCTGGAGGGTACAGTTCATGTGGGAGGTCCTTCGTTCGATCAATCTCCAGTACTGAAGAAAAACAGAAAGAAGGGAAAAAGAAAAAAACGAAGGAAGGAAAGAGGATGGGAGGGATGGATGGAAATTAAACAGTAAAGAGTCTTCAATGATGCTCTTTTGAAATCAGTCCTACCTGACAAGTGATTGTGAAATTACGCTGGCACTCTGCAGTTTCCTTTGAAAGTGTTAAAAACAACATATTCTACCCCCAAAATGATGCCCACACTGACACATGCTGGAGTTTTCAAATGTCCATTAGAAGGAGATCCTACAATTTTTTTTGCAAAATGGTTGAAAGGTTCCTTTTTAAATGAAGCTGGTGAGCTGGACGGAGTTGGAGCAGAAATCCCCTCTGAGCATTACCCTCAACAGCAGAGTTTCTTGGTGAGGTGACTTGGCTTCCTCCCTCTGCTGCTCACACACTCTGTGCCTCCAGTTGCAAATGGGTAAGTTATAAGTGACTAAGAGTTAAAAGGGGGAAAACAGTGTCTCTCGACTTCATAAGGAGTAAACACAGTCATCAGCCATTCCTAGCCATCACTCTTACATCTTTCCAGTTCAACTAATTTTCTATCCTGAAAAATCTGGCCAGGCCTGACCGTTCCTGCAACACACACAAACACACACACACACACACACCCGCGCGCGCACGGGTCATTAGCTCCAGAAACTGGAGCAAGTAACCTAAGCCGCTATGATTTACAACTGACAGGGGTCCAGGACCACAAACAGTTCTCAGCATCTGAGGGGTCTGAACAGTAGTGACCCTGTGACAGTAATTGCAGGGTTCTTTCTGTGCTCTGAGTCTTTTCAGCTCCTAAACCATTGCTATAAGTCTTGGGTTTTTTGTTTTTGTTTTTGTTTTTTTTTGTTTGTTTGTTTTTTTTTTTTTTTTTTTTGCTTTTTATCATCACAACCTGTTGTACTCAGCCTCTGTGCTCAAGTGTCCTATGTAGGGGAAATCTCTCCACGTGGTCATCCTTTTCATAAAGAGAGGACACCAGACATGTTGGATGGCCAGCCCGATCTGCTCCATGTGCACTCATTTTGCTAACCCTGACCATGTTACAGATTATATCTGCAACAATCCTATTTCTGAATGAGGTCATTTTACATGTGATTTTAGTGGGGATCACAACTTAGTTCTCACACTGAGAAGTACATGAGTGGTTTTCATTTTGTGTTCTGTATGTCTCACCGGAGAGGGTACAAAAAACTTTGAAAAGGTTCTTCAGAGTTGACTCTCCTATTTTAAACTATTTCCCCATTGGAAATATCTAACCCTCTGGGTATGGTGGTACACACCTTTAATCCCTGCACTTGGGAGGCAGAGGCAGGAGAATTTTTGTGAATTTGAGGCCACTTAGTCTATTTAGTGAGTTCCAGGAAACTAGGGCTACAAAATGAACCCTCCCAAACCTATCTGGCATTGTAAAAAGAATCAACCAAAACGTTCAACATTGGAAGAGGAATTAAGATGCAGAAGAAGCCAATGCAGACCTCCCCACAGGACCACTCTGCCTTTCCTTGTTTCCAGAGTTGACATTTGCATCCCAAGGGCAGCCACAAACAAGGACTTCATCCCCCAGACTGCTGCTCCTGGGTTGGAACAACTGTTTGTGAAACGAGCTCCAGGAAGGCTGCATTCACTTTAGATTTGTCTGGGGGCTGGCACTGATGTTCTGAAGGTTTGAACATGAAATGATGGATGTAGCAAAGCATGCTGCTGGCAGTGGCAGATGCTGAGAGCTTCTGCATCCTGTAGGTGTCCCTCTGTGCCCCTCGCCTGTGACCGCTCCAGGGCTTTCTTTAGGCCTGCTGGAAGTGGTGGGGGTGAACACCAGTGGGAACAGCCTTCAGCCAATGGCTGATGAGAGCTGGCAGGTAGACACCGTGACTTCTTCACAAGTGGGTTCCCACTGACCCTCAGCAACTCCAGGCTGTGAATCCAGGGAAGGCATGTCCGTCAGCTATAGGAGGATGCAGTCACTCCGTCCTGCAAACTGACTGACTCCATGATTGTTAAGACAATGTCACAGGTCTTTCAGCTCCTTCTGTAGGCAAGCAGGCAAGGATGACTTTGAACTTCTGAGCCTCCTTCCTCTGCTTCCTGGGTGCTGGGATTACGAGAGGCTGGGAACTGAACCTGGGGTTTCATGTGTGGTGTGTGGTAGACAAGCACTCTACTGCATCCTAGCTGATTTAAAAAGTGTCCTTTGTGAGTGGCTTACCTTTTTCCACTTGGGATTTCCACGGCATTTCCTGCTTTCCTCTCCTAGGTAAACTACTACACATTATGTCAGGATCCACTTCCCAGTAGAACCTTATCTTCCTTAATGCTGGTTCCGTCTCACTTATTTACTACCGTTTTTTCTCCCCCAGAGAACTGTAGATTTCAAAGAGTCTGTTTTACCCCCATCTCTGGGAGGGTCCCAACTGTTCTTTGCAAATGAACTTCAAAAGTGATAGAACATGTTTTTTTGTTTGTTTGTTTTTTAATCACATATGTACCACATAAGCTATATACCAGTGTTTAGAAGGTATTTCTTTTTTTTCCTTAGGTAAGTGGTCCAAACTAGTGATGGCAAATAAGATCAACTGAAAAACAATCTGGAAATCTGCATCAATAAGTCCCTTTTCAGAAGGACAAAAATACAGTGATATTTGCTACCAGAACAGAAAGGATGACATCTATTCAGAGATACTTCTGTAATAATATAACTCCAGGGAAACTTAATTTAAAAAAGAAGGTGCAGGTGTGTGTGTTCATGTGTACATGCATGTGTGAGTGCACACTCTCATACCTGTGCCTTTAGGCCAGATGTCAACCTCAAGTGCCTTCTTCAGGAGTAATCTACCTTGTACTGCTTAGCTTTGCTACTGAAAGCCTGGGATCTGCAGGGGTTTTTTGGGGGGGGGGGCATGGGCATTTTGATGTTAGTATATCAAAGAATAGCATGTGTAAATGTAACACTATCCTTATTTCTCTTCTAGGGATCAAGCTAATGCCATAAAAACTGAATCCTGAAGGTGGCAGGTACCACCTGAGCATTTTGCAATGGACTGCATCAGCTGAAATGGGCATATATATCTTAAAGTGCAGTGATTTAAATATAAATTACATTTTGTTCTTTATGAGTCTCTGAGATTTACTTATAATGCTCAACTATTTATCATCTGTACATTAGTTCTGGTTACACCTTTCTTTGCACTGATTTGCAGATGGCTGTGTTAGCTACCATTCTCCTTTGCATATGCTATGCTTAATTTTCAAATATAAAAAATATTCATATATACACAGTTGTGCTCTCTTTTCAAGATGGTGTGGCTGATAATGGTGCTATTAAGTGTATGCTCATTCTTAAAAGTATAGTATGTATGTCTGTATTTGCTTTATGAAAGTATAAAGACAGTTCTGTTCATTTTATGTATTCATTCAGAGTCTTTGTGAAGCATGTATTAGTTGCTAAATTGTATAACCTGAAGGAAAGGCTGGATTAAGTGTACTGCAAATCTGTTTGTGGGATGTACTGCAAAGCCTTGTGACAGAACCAGTTAACTGTGAATTATGTACACCAAGATCTTAACAGTGAGTCAACAGAAGATTGAAAAACCCTCCAAACACAAAAAGCCTTCATTGAGCGATACTAAGCTCTGCCCTCCAAAACCAACCACCTGCAACTCCATTTTCCGAAGGACCCAGCATCCTCTTCTGGCCTCCCGGAGCATTTCACATGCACACAGGATACAACGTACACACAGGCAAAACATCCATACATGGTTTTCTAAATCGAAAGACTCGTAGTTGTGGGATCCCATAGATAAAAAGTGTTATCCCAAAAGGGAAGTTCCAGGGTAGAGGAGCCGTCAAGCTAAAGCAAAACTCCAGATCTGGCACTTTAAATCAAAGCCTATAGCTCAGTGTTTGGCATCTTAGGCTCACTTCGTGATCCTCTGGGCCCCAAAAGGTTGAGGCAGAGGCAACCCCATCTTTCCAATAGCACATAAGGCTTGTCTTGTAGGTTCAGGCCAGCTCCACTCTACACCTGCTCCTGTTTTTGGTAGATGTCTTATGGTCTTGACATCTCCAATGTCTTGGGGTCCCCACCATCAAAGCTGCACGTAGACCAGTCTCCTCTCCTGGTCTTTCTTAAGGGCCAATGCCCCCACCACAGGGTGCCAGGCCTCGGTCACTGGCCAGGACTCCATCAATTTTGCATCTTTTGTGCCTTGAAAACCAGGACTACATGGAAGACTCTTACAAATTACCATGTTTTGGCTACCAGCTTGAGATATAGCCTTGGCCCCTCGCCCTGGACTACAGCTTCTGTGTGCTGACCCTGAGGAAATACCTCCTAGAACAGCAGTTCTTGATCTCTGGGCTGTGACCCCTTTGGCAATTCATTTGTTTACATTGTGTGAAGGTGTGTCTCTGTATTGTCAGTTGCTGATTGTTGTACCTGCAGAGAACTAAGAGAAGGCAGGGTCTTGGGGTTGTCATTTCCATGGCTCATCACCAACCTTATATTTGAAAGTAATGTCCTTCCACACCTGCAGAGATACTTGAAGGTCAGACAACCCTCTATGCCTAGAGGTAATCTAAAAGATGTTCTGGTGTCTCACTAATGATTGCTTGAAATAAAGAGCTGATGGCCAACAGCTGGGACAGGAAGTGAAGGGCAGAATTTCTGAGAGAGAGAAAGGAGAGAGAGAGAGAGAGAGAGAGAGAGACAGAAACACAGACACAGACACATAAGAATAAGAATAAGAATAAGAATAAGAATAAGAGAGAGAGGTAAAGAACTAGCCAGGTGGGAATAGTAGGCTAGAATAGGCAGGTTAGGTTTAAGCAGCAGCTGGAAGACTGCCTAAGCTTTACACTATATAAAAGAATCCATGCCATCACTTATACCTCTGGAAGCTCTGCAAAAGCTGCTGTAATACCTGCCATACCTACACGGGGCTTAGGCCAAAAGTTCCCAGCACAGGAGCCCAACAAGGTTCTTCTAGCAACTGTTTGCTGCTCTGTGGTGTGGTGCGCCGCTGTGTAAGCAGAGTGGCTGGTGTCTGGCTGGCCATGCCAACCAGCAGGCAGTGGCAGCTGCTGCTAGTGGTGCCCTCAGGCGAGCAGGACCTGTGAGCAGCAGCCCAGTGAGAGGGTGGACACCAGTGGCACACAGACAGGGCAGTCTCTCATGCAGGCACTTGACCCTTGAGGTGTGCAGATGTGGCCCTATGGCTGGGTGCTGCTACCCAGAGCTGGGATGAGTCCCCTGGGACCTGATGTGAGCTGTGGACAGACAGTCAGGAAGCTGAGGCCGGGAGTCCTGAGCAAAGACATTGGCAGAAGCTTTCTAAACTGGTAATTTATGCTGATGTGGGCCATTCCCAAAAGATAGAGTTTAGAGAAAGTTTAGGTACAAAAATAAATATTAAGTTTGAAAGTGGTAAAAAAAGAAATAAGCAAAAATGTTTTATAAATTTGTATAGACACTGAAGAAAGTAAAGAAGCCTAGTATAAACTGTCAGATATAGTCCCTGAGCAGCTGGGTCAAAGCAGCTGCGGCCACCCCAGCAAGAGCTGTCAGAGCCCCTCCCTCCTGACCCAGCCTACGCTACTACCACAGGAGCAGTCAAAATGGTGACTCCTGTCAAGCAAGAGCATGATGCCTCCTCAGCGTCCTGCCGTTGCGAAAAGCTACATGGGAGTTGTGCGTGGAGTTGTGCCTGTTCTTTCCTGCCTCAGGGTGCTGCTGTCATTGCTGGCTGCTGGAGCTGTCCTTGGTGGCAGCGGCTGCTCTCCAGTTTCGGTTGGCTATACATGCTGACTCAGAATGCAGGGAAAGGTTTCCCTACCATCCACTCCCTTTGTAAACTTTGTAAATCCTCAAGGCAGGAAAGTGGCCAGTCCCCTGCCTGAGGAGCTCCAGTAGCCAGGCGCCTCCTCCAGACCTCTCTAATTGTCAGAACAGTGTTTCCAGCCTCATCTCCAGCCCCTCAGTAGGGCCTATCCCAGATTTTGCTTTTGGGTGAAAAGCCTGAACAAAATCCCACTAATCCCTGAGCAGAAAAACCCACCACTCCCCAGGCTTCCTACAAAACCCACCAATCCCTGAGCTCCCTAAATCTAGGACCTGAAATCCCACCAATCCTCACTCTGAAAAAAATTGCCCTAGAAAAGCTCTGCCCCCCTAAGAAATCATATATATATATATTATCATATATATATGATAATATGATAATATATATATAAAGGCCATGTCTGCTCAGTTCCCTACTGCCTTCTTCTCCTGGTAGTAGAGGCAACCACTCCTGGATTCGTCTCGCCTCTTCCTGGATTCACCCATCTAATAAATCTCTTTTATGAGATTTGCTGCCTACTGTGATTCTCATTGGAAGAAGCCCAGAAGCAATGAAGACAAGAAGAGATGAAGCAAAGAAGTTGAGTGAGCTGAGGCTCCTGGGCTCCTCAGCTCTACTGGAATACCCTCCCCTGGAGCTGAAGCACTGAAGAAGAAGCAGGGATGAGGCCTTGAGCTCAGCTCAGCTGAGATACACACCCTGGGGGCTGCAGTGCCTCTGCTGAGGAGGCTTCCTCTCAGAGTTGTGTGATTCCTGGGCTTCCGAGTTTCAGGATGCCCTTCCATCCGAGCTAGTTTGAATATAATAAAGTTAAGTCTCCAAAGGAAGGACAGAAAAAGAAAATAAGTAGAAATGTTCTGTAAATGTGCATAGACACTAAAGAAAGGAAAGAAACTGAGCATAAGACAGTCATAGAAAAATAGAGTTTTCCACATCCTCCTAAGAAATATAAAAATAAAGCAGATTTAGATAAGGAAAGAACTGAGAGATGGAATGTTAGGTTACAAGCAATAGGACAGAAATTCGAGGAACCTTTAAACTAGAACAAAGAATTTTCAGACAAACTCAATCTAGAGCCTACGGTACCAGCTTGAATTAGATTGCTGAATGGCAACCCATAAAGAGGCTAGATCTAAGGAAATTTAAAGAGGCTTCAGCTACAGAGCAATGTAATAGGACTAAATATATTTTTCTTGTCAAGGATCAATTGCTGAGTTAAGAATGCAGATTCCATTTGTTGATGCCACCTTAGAACAAAGTCATACAATTCATTATGTGTTTCATTTTGCAGTTTGGGATATTAAAGTATATATGTAGTTAATACATCTTACAAGTGATAACTGTTCAGAATTTCAATGGTCTTCTGCCTTGAGTTCTGAAAAGACTGATTCTGTAATTACATGTTTATTACAAATGATGTCTATCTTAGGGATACCTTTACAGATTAAAACAGATAAAGTTCTGGCATATGTATCCAGTAAGATGTGATAATTCTTTAAATATTATAAACATGCCACAGGTATACCTTACAATCCTACAGGTCAAGCAACAGTGGAAAGATCTAAGCACACTTTAAAGGATATGCTCATAAAACAGAAGGGGGATATAAGATCTCCCAGAGATAGATTAAGTAATGCTTTATTATCTTTAAATTTTTTGAATATCAGTGAGACAGATAGCACAGCTGCTGAAAAACACTGGATTTTAGAAAGAACCATTGAATCACATCAACCTATAAGCTTTAAGGATGTGTTAACCTCAAAATGGAAGAAAGGAAATGTGTTGCGTTGGGGAAGAAGATATGCATTCATTTACACAGGAAACAAAAGCTGTAGATTTCTTCAAGATTAATAAAGATTAGATTTGATCACAGAAGGACTTCTGAAAATCTTGGCTGCTGACTTTGATGAAGAGACACAAAAAAAAGCAACAAAAGAGGTGACACAGATGCTGGTGTCCCCTGCATGGGAACAGCACGGAGACTGGCTGAGACACGAATGTCTGCATAGCCGGTGAACGTTTTTGGCCACCTGGTCCTCATGGCTTATTATTTCATGCCATCCTTTCATGTGGTATGGATGGAAATCCACATTACAGTTTTGTTATGTAGTCCAAATGGACTTATAATGTTAACAGATGCCTTTCACCTGCTCGAGCTTAGAGCAGAGAATCATCATTAGCTGATTTGTGCACACTGCATATTCCATACTTGTGTTAATGCAGAAATGCACCTACAGTGTTACCTTTAGAAGTCTGTGTGTTTTAGCAGGTCCCCCTGAGCCCATTTTTTGGCTTTGTTGGTCTCCTTGTGGAGCGCTTGTTCCCTCCAGGTTCTTCTATCACCACCACCATCCCCTTCCATAAGACTCCCCACACTCTGCCTAAAGTTTGTTTGTGAGTCTCAGCATCTGTTTTGATCCCCTGCTGGGTGGAGTCTTTCAGAGGATGTCTATGATAGGTTCCCGTTCTGTTCCCTCTCCACTGCTTCCGGTGTCTATACTGTTTGCCCTTCTGATTGAGAATTAAGCATCCTCCCTAAGGTCCTCCTTGTTATTTAGTTTCTTTAGTCTGTGGATTTTAGTATAGTTACCCTATGGCTAATATCCACTTATAAGTGAGTATATATCACATGTGTTGTTCTGGTTCTAGGTTGCCTTACTCAGGATGATCTTTTCTAGTTCCATCCATTTGCCTTCAAATTTCATGATTTCTCTGCAGACTGATACAGCAACCATGCATGAAGAAGACCCAGACCTCCTGTTTGGATGTAGCCCATAGGAAGCTCAGTCTCCATGTGAGCTCCCTAGTAAGGGGAGCAGGGGCTGTCTCTGACATGAACTCAGTTGCCTGCTCTTTGATCACTTCCCCCAGGCAGTCTTGCCAGGCCACAGAGGAATAGGACCCAGGCCATCCTGATGAGACTTAATAGTTTAGGGTCAGATGGTAGGGGAGGAGGGCTTTCTTTTTTGTTGACTAGGGGAGGGGGATAGGGGGAAGAGGGAGGGGACTACAACCAGGATATAAAGTGAAAAAACTGTGAAAGAAATTTAAAAAAAATATTTTTATAAAGTTTGTGTGTTTTCAGAGCAAAAGAACCCAGACATCAATGAAGATAAAGCAAATATCCCAAATGATCCAGCCTCACATACTGCCTCAGTCGGTGTTTCTTCAAAAATTGCATCCAGGACAGCTTCAAAGCAGCTGGCCTTAGATGGCCCAGCCTCACAGACTGCTTCAGAGAGGACTTCAGTTAAACCCCACCCTTTCATAGCTCAGATGATCCCATAGAGCTTAGCTAGACAGCAAGTGAAACAGCCAGAACGCCCAGGACTTGACCGTTTCTCCAATTTTCTTAGGGACCCCAAAAGATGCCTTTGCTCCCAGGCTGCAGGAAGCAATTTAAAGAACATGATGCCCTGAAAGGTGGGATGGATGGGTTTTGGTCACTCAGTGGGTCATGGATGTTGTTGTCATTTACAGGGATTGGTTACAAGTTAATGTTGGTCATGCTCAGGGAGGAAACAAACAAACAAACAAAAAAACAGGAGGTTAGAGTCAGGGATCTATTTCTCTGTTTCTCTCACTCCTTTCTATCCTTTTTTCTCTCCTAACTAGTGTTAGGAAGTGAAAAGTGAGGGATGGGGTTTGAGGAGATGAGAGAACAAAGAAGAGTGGATTATTGTATTTCATTGATAAGAAAAGGAAAGATAGTGGATTGTTGTATCTCCTAAAGAAAACAAGTCTAAGACTAAGAAAACAAGTCTCAAATATTTTAGATTGGTATGGATTTTTGTATATGGATAGAAATGTAATGTTCCATTTGCTACAACACACGGTATATATGTTTCAAATCTTGTTTAAGGTATATGTACATATGCAACTCTAAAAATGTAATATATAGTCCTACTCTTATGAAAGCTACTATTGAGAACTGTTTAAGATAATTAAGAAATACAAGTTAATAGTCACCTATAAATCATACTTGTAGTCATGTTAGGTACTAGTTTAGTTAATTACAGAAATAAGCTTTATTTAGCCTCCTGTATGTGTTTTCAAAGTTAAACAGAAAGTAAAGAGCTAGAAAAAGCAATGTTCATATATTTGGATATACTGAGATAGACAGGTGGTTCTCAAATACTTCAGAGATCTGTAGAATACAACATTTAAGATGCTTTTATTAATAAAAGGCTTTTATGACAGAGAGATAGATCAGGACATGGCAGCACTCCCGTTCTGCTCTGAAAAAGATGATGGGCCCAGAGGAACCTCCACATGAAGTTTGCTGGCCACTGGGCAAAAAGCCATCCCTTACCTTGACTCCTGACAGCATGCCGTCCAAACTGTGGACAAGCAGGACACTAGGAAGTTGGTCCTTCAAATTTTTTGCTGCACAAAAAGTCTGTCAGATATTCTGCGTCTCGCAGCTGAAGATGGACGCCCTCCTGAACACAGAGAAACTTGGTTGACTGACCAGGTATCCAGAGGTCTCTGCCATTCCTATAGATGTTGAAGCTGCTTACTCTGCACTTCCTGTTTACTCAGGTAATATTTCTCTTTCTCAGGTCTCTCATGGCATTGAAGGACAGATAGTTATAGTCTTACAGTTTTCCTTATCAGATTCAGAGAAGAAAAGCTCACATAGGAGGTGTAAAAGTTATAATGATTAAACACATAAATCTTTAGTTGTTTAGGATTTAAGAAAATAGAGTCTAAGGATACATTTTAAGGTTGGTCAGTTCTTCAGCTGATATTTCCTCCTCCTAAGTAATTCCAAATTGTCTCAGATGGACAATAAGAACTAACCAGGATACACATTCTGAGACTTTTTACTGTTAATGAATTTTTATGACCCTTCACACTCCCATTTTCAGTTATGTGACTCCACATGGGGTCCCAAACCACAGTTAAGAAACCGGATGCTGGGCAAATTCTCTCACCACTCATCACTCTGCCCACTCACTTCCAAAAGGAACCGGTAATCAGGTAATCTAGGTAAAGTACTTGTAGTAAACTTGTAAAACATTCTTTTCAGTAATCTTGCTCTAAAGAGAAAGGGAAGTCAATATCCAACCAGCAGTTTTTAAACAGGTGCACAAACTACCAGTTCATAGGAAAATTGTGATGAAGTGGAAGAGACATCAGAGAAGCATGGCTTTGACGCCATTCCTGGGTTTTTAGTGTATATAGTAGATGTTCAAGTGTGAGATCTATGTAGCAGAGTTCCAACGCTTCTTGGCCTTCTCCACCTTCTACTCACACATGACTGCTGCTTTAGGCACAGTGTGAGGGCTTTCTACAAGTCAGATTCACAGCTGTTAGCCTCCTTCCCCCGAAGCATAACCCAACCAAAGGTGAATGAGTACCAAAGTGCTGGTACTCTGCAGAGATTCCTCTGTTCCCAGGGCTAGCCTGTGGAACTGGCTTCAGTTTCCCATAAAGCCACTTATTTCTTATTTATCTAGTGCTGGTTGTTTTCCTCTGCCTATTTCTTTTTATAAAAACATTATTATTTTATTTTTAAATCTCAACCTCTCCCCATGCCCCACAAGTGTGCACATGCATATGCGGGTGGACACATGCACATGGGTTCAGGAGTTTATGTGTACCACATGCCTACAGGAGCCCGTGGAGGCCATGAGGGGAGATGGATCCTTTGGCAGCAGACAGCCACCACATGAAAACTGACCTATAATCTCTGAAGAGTAGCCAGTGCTCTTAAGCAGCAAGGTATCTCTCCAGCTCTCCTTTCCTCGTTCCATTTCTCTGCTTCCACTCACTGTGCTAGTTTCCTGGGATCCCCACCCAGGCAAGTTATTTGCACTCTAGTATTTGTCCCTGTGAAGACACTGAGAAACCCACTGCAAAACAATGTGAACTCAAATGAATTTGAGTTAAATTTGAATTAAATTTGGCCTACTGGTTTGTGTACAGTCTTTCTTACAGGACAAAGAAATTCAATTATCATTAAAGTACAACTTCAACAAAGTCTGTATGTATTAACAAATTTCAACCTGACTTGAATATATTGGAATCTTTATATTGACAAAAATGGCCTCATGTCTGTGCTCGGCGTCATTCTTTGTCACATCAGTGTGACAACACTAAGTGTCTGGCGTGAATAAGTGGCCCCCTGTCCTCTGGTCCAGAGTACTGCTCAGCACACTCCTCAGCTCCATCAAGGGTAGCCCAAGACAGCTGAGAATCCCCAGAGATTTTCAAATTCTGCTTCATTTGCTTAATATGCACGCAGTCTATCTGTCCACTTGAACTGGATTCACTGGGCAATAACATCCGTTAGCCTTTATTTTCCCCTTTGCCCTCTCTAGCTTCCCATTTCACCCTCAGTCTGTATTGTCACGTACTCCACCCAATTCCATCTCACTCACTTTTCATTTAAAAACCCACAACTCTAATGTTTTGCCTTCTTTGTTTTTGAACAGCAGAAGATTTTAGTGTGCAGCATCAGGTACTAACTGATGTTCATGTAGGTACTCTGTTTGCACCAGACACTGCTCTGTATGCTTACACTAATCAAGTTAATCCAATTCCTTGTAGTAGGTATGACTATGATTATCTCTCTTATACAGGATTGGGTTATTAGCTATTTTCATTGGGACATTTTGAAAACTACAGCACCTGAGGGCTAGACATAATCTTAAAACTTTATTTAGGTGCCTTTTACCTGATAAACAGAGATTTGTCCAGAGGATCATAAAATAATGACAAGTGTAACTCTAAGGAAGAGCCTGCATTTTGTTTTAAAGACTCAGTATTGCTTTTCTCTTTAGCCTGCTAAGGTTACTGCTCTAAGACAGAGCTTCTTTATCTTAGTTTTTTGCCAAGGACACTTCTTCTCCATTGAGTTCTGGAACATATAACAATGTCCCCAAAGATGTTCTCATTCAGTTTCTAAAACCTGTAAATATTTGGAGTTAGGGTCTCACTGTGTAGGTGTGGATGATAGTTAACTTACTATTTAGACCATGCTGGCCTCAAACTCACAGAGATCTGGCATTCCACAAACTGTTATTTAATCAATAAATAAAAATGAAATTCTTAATTGAGATAGGAAACAAAAATAACTTCATGGGTCCAAAGGAAACATATTAAGAATATTGTTACAATTTTAACTGATTAGATCTACAAATGAAAATGAATGTTCCAGGATAGAAGTAGAGAGTATTAATGTGACATGAACTGAACTAGAAAGAGTAAAGCAAATATGACACATTCTCATTTGTGAGTGGAGGCTAAGGAAGCTGATCTCATAGAATCAGAGGACAGAACAGTGATACCCAGAGCCTGAGCAGGGGTGGTGGTCAGGAAGGGAGGGTGGTTAAGTGTGGCTGGGCAGGAGGAATACAGTCTAACTGCTTACATCAGCAGGGTAACTGTGGCTGCTAATAATTAGGGGAGTATTTAATAATTGCTAATAGAGAGGAGTTTGAATGCTTTCAGCACAAATAACTAATAAACATTTGAGGCAGGAGATATAACATTTTCCAGTCTTTCTGAATTAAGGTATCACCCTCCATACAAATGTATAGTTAATATGTATAAATTAAGTATAAAACATATTTTCTTAAAACAGAAGACAATTGATATTATTTTTTAAAGCCCTGACAGAAAAGAAGAAAGACAGGAAGGAAAACAAAGGAAGGAAAGTGATAAGAAAGGAAAGCTAATGCTACATATAGAGGCATCATAATAGTCTGTGAAATGTCATCGCTATATTACAACAACACTAGAAGTTTATGGTCAGAAAACTGAAAGGTAATAAGGAATTTCCTTCCTTGTTTCCTTTGTCCCATTTTCTTGGTCATGTTTTTTTCTTGTTTCAGTTCAAAAACACGTTAATTATCTTGAAAAGAAAGTTTAGCTCTGAAATGTGAGTGTGTGTGTATGTGTGTGTGCTGTATATACATAGATCCATGTGAGGGTATGAATGCCTGTGTGTGTGACAGATCAGGACCTTGGGTGTTTTGCTCTACCATCCTCTTCCTCATTCCTTTGAGGAGGACTCTCTATACCCTAAGTGAGGCTGGTAGACAGCAAACCTCAGCAATCTTCCTTCTCTGCTCCCTAAAAACTGAGGTTATTATAGAGAGAGGGCTGGGAGGGAGGGAAAGAGAAAGCAGCTAAGTTATTTCAAGTACAGAACACTGCAATGTATTTTGGGATGATTTACATGAGGATTTATTTTTCACTCTGAAAATAGTATGCTGATAAAGCAAAAAACACACGTGAAAGAATGGTGCTTTGTTGCAAATTAAATGCAGTACTCACATTGCAAGAAATGTATAAGGTAAATTCTCTCATCATGAGAATCAATATACCACAACTGCAAAATTTTCTCTTTCTAAACTATCTTCTTATGGTTTTTTGTTTCAATTACCTATCACTGCATGGGAAATTATCCCAGAACTTGCTGATTTAAATGATAAACAAGTTTGGTGCATTTCACTATTTTCTGGGTCAGGCTTCAAGTGGGGTTGTTAGGTGGTGCTCATTTAGCTGCAGAGTTGACCTGGAATTCTCCAGATAGCTTTCTGTGCACACCTGGAGCCTTGGCTATGACAGCCAGAGGAGTGACCTTTCTGTGTCTTCTATGTCATTTTTCAGCAAGGTTAACAGGCTACCTCTTGGAGACTCAGTGTTTCTAGAGAACAAGGTTTAAGCTGCCAGCCCTTTAACGGGCTAGATCTAAAACTAACATGTCATTTCTACCAATGTATATATGTCCAAGAAGTCACAGGCTAGCCAAGATTTAATGGGAAGGGCATCAAATAACTTGTGGCCATTTTTAATCTTCCTAAAATTGAGGCATACCATAAACGTCACCAGAGCTTACAAAGATCCAATTTAATCTTGCCTTCTCCCAAATATCCAGCTGCCACCAACAGCAGGGAGTAAATCTTCCTCTATCATGCTGTGTTGGCTGGTTTTATGTCAGCTTGACTCAAGCTAGAGTCATCAGGGCCTCAACTGAGAAGAGGTCTTCATAAGATCTGGCTGTAGGCAAGACTGTTGGGCTTCATTTGGAGGAGCCCTGCCCACTGTGGGTGGGGCCTATTTCTATAAGAAACAAGTTGAGCAAGCTGTTGGGGGCAAGCTACTCAGCAACTCCCCTTCAAGACCTCTCCATCAGCTCCTGCCTGTAGGTTCCTGCCCTTTTTGAGTTTCTGCCATCACTTCCTTCTCATATATGGAACTGTGGGCTAAATAAACCCTTTCCTCCCCACGCTGCTTTTGGTCATGGTGTTTCATTGCAGCAGTAGAAACCCTCGCTAAGATACATGTCTACTACCCTGAAGCAATTCCTGCTTTAGGGTATGCATTATAAAGAATACATACATGCATACCTCTATCCTTTGTGGCAGAGAAAGACTAATACTACATCTTGCCCGCCTATATTAACCTTGTAAAGCTTAGCACAACATGTGTATTTGTATCAATACACTAAAAATGTTGCTTGTCTACATAACTGTATATGCTACAGGTAGAAGATATAGTATTTTTAGTATAGACAATATAAACTATGATATAACATAGGCAGCCCAGCAGTCTGCACAAGCTAACGACCTTCTTCAGCAGTATCCATTGAAACAAAAAGTATACATTGGCCAGGAAAAGTATATATAGGCTGGGCATGGTGACAGGCAGAGGCAAACAGATCTCTGAGTCTGAGGGCAGCCTGGTCTACACAGTAAGTTCCAGGCCAGCCAAAGTCTACTTGGTGAGACCATGTCTCAAAAAAGAAAAAAAAAAAAGCCCCAAGTTAAATGCATCTGCAACTCAGGGACTCTGCTTGTCACTATCTTGCATTGTTGCTACACACAATGAGTAATTTTGCTTTGTCAAATACAGTGACAAAGTTCTGTCTCTTTATTGTGACTTTAACAGTGGCCGCACAGTCTGGTTACCATTTAAAACTCACGATCTTTTGTAGGGACATACTGAAGTGGAAGTCTCTGGCATCGTGTGCTGTTCGGCTGGAAGCTGGCTTGGGAGAGGGCACGTGATGTTTTGCTGTGAGCTCTCCGGTGTGAGGGGCATGACTTTGGCCAGCTGAGGACATCTGTGGGTGAACTCTGAGGAGAGGAGATATAGAGAAGCCCACAGACAGTGAGACATCGCCTTTTGGATCAATGTCGCTGCGCTGGTCTTCGTGCTTCAACACTTGGCTTCGCTGAGAGAAACGGTCCAGAGAGCTTTCTCAGGGCAATTCAGCTGAGGCTTGTGGCTTTCGCTGACTTGTCCCACTCTGCTGCATCATGCAGATTCCTGTTGCTGCTTGGTGTTGGCCTTTCGACTGGCCTGCTGGTATCTGGACAACGAAGAATGGACTCACCCCAAGGAACTACTTCTAAAAAGATCTTCAACCCCCTTTATCTAATAATCTTCTTTCTCTCCTACCCCTGGAGTGTGTGGAAGGGAGGTAGAAGCATTTAGGAACCCTAAATAAATTAGGTTAGGTGAAAAATCTAAGCCTATAACATATTTATATATTAACATGACTGATATTTTATATAATTATTATTACAAAGAGCTGTGTTATACAGGGGTTTGTGTAAGCATTATTTACAATTATGAAAATAATGTAAATATTAATAAAGAAAAATTAAATAAAATGTACTGTCAGTTAAAGAATGGATATAAGTTTATGTTAACTAAATACACTGGCTTATGTGGTGAGTTTTTGGGTTAAAAAACATGATAAAATGTTATATTCAGTGAGATCCTATTTAAACAATTTATGCAAAACAATACAATGACTTGTTATGATTTTATACATAGTGAATAGTAAATATAAAGAAAAAGTTTGGGGATATTTATTTACAAAGTATTTAACAGTGGTGACCCAAAGCTATTGAAACTTTTTAAAACATATTTATCTATGGATTGATTGATTATGTGCACATATGTTTATGTGTTCTCACATTTACACTACCATGGCACACCCATGGAGGTCAGAGGCAGGTTGGGGGAGTTGGTTCTCACTTTTCACCATGTGGAGTTAAACCCATATCTTCAGGCTTCATGGCAAGCACCACCACAGACTGAGCTATCTTACTGCCCATACATGTCCCGAGAGATTTTTAAAGACGAGGACTGAAATGCAAAGTAGGTTCAAAAGGGTCTTTGACATCATCTGTAATATTTTTATTTCTATTGTGACGATAATTTATTTGTGAAAGGTAAAAAGTGAATGGCAACCGTTTTACCTTAAATTATTTAAAGACATAGGCAAGCAACAAATATGACAGCTACATCACACTGTGAAGTGAGTGTTTTCTGGAACAATGTGCAAGGCACAACTTCACTGGTGCAGAAATCTGTTGTCCTGCTGCATACTTAAATGGGAAATACATGAAAACAGAAGAATCCTTCCTCCCAAATTGTTAAGGGAGGTAGGTTGCTCTGTGTGGGAAGAAGTTAAAGCCTGAGGGAGACAGGGCAAGAGGACTCTTCGGTAGTGTGAGTTCACAACAAGCAGGAACATTCTTAAAACAGGAAAAAATAGGAATTAAGAAGCAAATGCTGAGATGGCCTTCAAGTTAGCAATGGAAGAGTCTGGACTTCACACCAAGATCTCTGGCTATTTCCAGGCCTCACTTTTGTTCAAGGGATGGAAGCATTTGTACCTCAAGGGAAGAATTTTGTACGGTCACACCGTGTCAATAGACTTGTGTCCTGATTGGGCTCCTTCAGTCGGGATGATGGAAACTGGAGAAGGCAATTATTCTTCACTGAGGTTCAGCAGTATGTATTCGGAAGACTTTGCATTTCATTGTTATTAATTACTGTTGGCTTTCTAATTCTCCAGGCAAAAGACGCAAGAGCAAATGATCTGACCCAAATCATTGTCAAGACTTCAACCCACACCAAATTGTAAAGCAAGACCTAGAGGACTGTGCTGACCATCTCAGTTACGTGATAACCAGACCACAAAACAGACTGACTGTCCACTCTTTCTGACTCTAATCAAAAGCCAATTTTTATGAAAAGGGTCTGCTTTGACGGTCTCAAACATGGTGGAAAGAGCCTCGTGCTTTAGTCAGTTCCTGTTTGTCAGTTTTCTAACTGGGTGTCAGGTTTAAATTTGGAACAGGCAAGATGCAGTGAACTTACCTTGGTCAAAAGAAGAAAAAGGGAAGAAAGAAACTTAAGTTACCTATTTAGATATGAGTATGATTTAATATGTTGGGCAGGGTGACTTTCTCTAGCTATAAAAGTGACAGTGCTGTAGAGAGTGAGTTTGTGCAGTACCAGCAAGTGCTTGTAAGGAGTGGCTTTATTTGTTGATGAATTATTAAGACTGTGATTTGAACCCTGATTTGGAAAATGATGAGATGGAAGGATGATAAAAGTGACAATGAAAAGCAATAGATTCTGAAGTGGAGGAAAGTCAAACGTGAAATATCAAGAGTAGATGCCTGAAGTAAGGACAAAGCATTAAACCCCATTACATGTACTGACTCACTGCGGCAAAAATGCAGTTCCCTCTTAGCCAATACACCAAGAAATGGAAAGATTTACCTTGTTCATACTTCAAGGTCAATGAAGTTATGGCTTTTTACCACTACTTACACCCTGCTGACATTTCTGCCATATCTTCTTCACGGACCAGCTCATCTTTATTCTAGTAGGAAGGAAGATCAGAAATATCAGAAGATCAGTCAAGAGAAGCTTGCAAATGGGTCTAATGTTGAAACCCCAGAGAGCAGCACATCAGAGTATCGTGTAGCCTCCTGGAAAAGTGAGAGCTGCTTCCTTACATAGCCAGAAGGAGAGAGAAAAGTGTGCTGGCATCAGTCATCGCACAGTCCTTCCTGCAGATGAAACTGAGCTGTGCGCCAATCTCAAGACTTCTGGCTCACCAGGAGACGTGTTCCCCTTGTGGCTTGGACACAATAGCTACACGCCATTCAGAAGTTAGCAAAGCCTGTCTTGTGTGGTGTGCTCCTTCCCCAGACCACAGTGTCTGCAGTGGTTGTGACTGGAGGATGTCTGTGACCATGGCTGTATTGGTTATCTACAGCTGCAGAAGTGTCGGAGCAAATGCTTCACTCGTGTTGATGTAAAGACCTTTGTTAGGGTCTCTAAAATGCTTGAAAAGAGCTTTGTGTTGAAGAGGAAGGCTCTGGGAACTTTCAAGTTGTCATCCTGTAGCAAACCCCCACACTGAAGGAAAACGTGTGTGGCTTTGTTTATTGGGGCTCACTACAAATCAGTGTAAGGCCCCTTTGTCGTAAGCATCCCTTTCATGCTTTCTGTGAAGGATTCTAACTGTCAAGAGTGGCTGGCAGACAGGCCTAGGACCAGAAGCCTTCAGCAGAGAACCGTCAGCCAGGTAGCTCTTTTCTTAGCAACACCTGGACCTCCCTCGTGGAAGCTTGATCATTTTTGACACTACAATTGCCATGAGGACACTCCAGCAGCTTCTGATAACCAATACGACCACACACACTTGATGTTGGCCTCACGAGCATTAAGGAAATTATAAATGAAAGCACAGCAGACCCAAGAGGCCATTAACAAGGGCCATTACAATGGTGAGGAAAGGCCTGCGTGAGGAGGAGGAAAAGGACATCTGTTATCTGCGGCACGGTCTGGCAGTGCTGCTGTCTGCAGTAACCCAGGGAACAGGGACGGCGCTGACTTACAGCACTCTGACACTTGGCTGTAGAGGCGTACACGCACAGTGTAGACAGTGCCAGCTGGTGGCTTCTTCTGACCATGACTTCTTAACTTCACAAGAAAGTTGAAAGAGAAAGAAATGGTTAAGTTTTGAGTCAAATTTAGAGGAAATAGAAAATATATTCCTGGCTTCATCGGCTTCAGTGTCGGTCTGCTCTGTCTGCCTCTCATTCCTCTGTGTATCTCTCTGTCTCTGTCTCTCTCTCGTTTAATAAACAGGAATATCAAATGTTGTGCTTTCAGTTATAATTTCCTTAAGCCCAACATCAACTGTGGATTTTTGTTGTTGTCAAGGAACAACCTCTTTCCATGTACCATAGCCCCACAAAATTTTCTGTCAAGGGGCAAGGAATGTAGCTCAATTGGTGAAGTACTTGAAGAGCATGCACAAAACTAATACCATATGAACTGAACAAGGTAGCACTTATTTGTAATCCTTTCTGGAGGCAGAAAGATCAGGAATTTAAAAGCTATCCTTGGCTACAATGTGAGTTTGAGTCCAGTCTGTGCTACATAAGACCTTGTCTCAAAAAAGAAAACAATTACATCAAAACAATACTTCCCAACAATACTCAGAGGAACTTGGGTAGGGCCCGGTATACCAAGACTTTCAGAGGGTGTTCCAGTGAACCAAAGCAGCATTTACCAAGCTTCTGCTCTGGCTTGAAGACACAGTGAGTATCGGTCTGCCATATTCTACTTGGTGGGAATGACTACAAGACATGGAAATAGAGTAGGAAGGAGCAAGAGGACACGGCCTACTGTCTCACAGGTTTGGAGGCTTTGATGCCATACAATTGTATGAGGTAGCATGCCACATGAAGAATAGTGAGAAACACTGTAGTGTCCCTATTTCCCATCCAACCACAAATAAGAATGCTCCACATTTTTGTTTAGTTTAGTTTTGGTGAGACAGGGCCTCATGTATCCCAGGCTGGCCTCTCCCACTATGTGTGTAGCTGAGGATGATCTTGAACTTCTGGTCCTCCTACACCTAACCCCCCCGCCCGCCCAAGTGTTGAGATTATAGGCACACATAACCAACCATACCTCATTTTATGTAGTGATGGGGCTCAAACCCAGAGCGTTGTGCATGCCAGACAAGCATTCTACCATATAACTACTTCTCAGCCCCACTTTTTAGCTAATGAGTTATTTTTGTGTTGTATAAGTTACTCAATATTTCTAATTCACTTTCTTTATCTTGTAAATGGTGAAAATACTTAAATTGATAATTTTATTTTACTTGGATGTGATGATTAAATTCAGATGATAAAGTATAGCACACAGTAGAAGTATAATTAATATATATAGATAGATTGATATAAATATGTGGTAACATTTGTTATTATTCCTATAAGAAGTTTTTGTTTGTTTGTTTGTTTTGAGACAGGGTTTCTTTGTGTAGCCTTGGTGGACTTAGAACTTTGTAGATTATGCTGGCCTCAAACACACAGAGATCCACCTGTCTGGCCCTGTAGGAATCTTAATGCAAAGGATTTATTTGCAGCACACAGTAACAACAAGAGATGGAACTGAGATCTACCAACTGAGATGACGTGGTTTTGTTGTCGACCTTCAGATACAGACGTACGTCACTTAACAAAGGGATGTGCTCTGAGAAGGGTCAGTACATGGCCTCATGAGGTGGTATATTCTTATGAGACAGTTGCCACACATGCATTTCATCAATGACTGAAAGACTGTAGTTTGACAGGTGACTGCCTGGGTAAGTGGTATTTGTAAATGGTGCTCAGTGATTTGGAAGGCATCGGTGCTTGTGAGCTCACTGATACAGGAACTCACTTTAGGACAACACTGGTTCTCACACCTAAATCTTTACACAATTCCAACAGTTATTATTCTGGAGAATGTTCTCAACACAGGGATGCAATGGAATTTATGCCATTTACAGTGTCTTCTCTGGCTTATACTACTACAAAGAACAGGGCCAGAATAGGACACAGGTCAGCAATAACTAATCTGAGAACGGCAAGGTGAGAGGAGTTTTGAGTTGTCTGCCAGCTTGTGATGTGTTTAAAGGCTGGAATTGGGATGCAGCAGAAGAACGCTTCCCACCCTTAAGGTCTCAAGCTCGATCCCCAGAACCATGGAAACAGGAGAAAAATCATCCTTCCAGGACTCCCAGGAAATCTTTTTTTTTTTTTTGGAACTAAGTATGATTTAGGGTAACTTAAAAATATTAAATTTTTGTCCCATGCTAGAGAGCATGTGGACACTGATTCTACTAGACACACCTTAAAGCGTGTGCAGTGGGCTTGATGACTCTACTTCTGGAACTGATCAATAGGTTAAAACATCTAAGCTGCAGGTTGGTTTCAGAGAGAGACAACATCCTCGACCCCATGCCCATGTCTCTTCTACCCTCTAGCGCTTGCTCCTTTGCAGGTGGCTGGCTGGAGAAGCAGTAGCGTTGGAGTAAGCTGGAGTGGCCGTGGGACTTCCCTGTCTCCAGAGGCAGGCCCAGTGAAGACGAAGGGTACTTTTCTCAAATCTCTTTGATAGAAGTGAGCCTCTGGCCTTGGTCATACTTCAATTAGGCCAACTTCCCTTATGAATTGCTGTGGTTTTGAGGCTGTGAACATGTCAGGACTCTGCTGGCCTAAGCATTCTCAGGTGTCTGCCTAGCTTACAATATGCCTGAGAGCTAACGCGTCCTAAAGTGTGAACATTTTGACCTATGGGGTCATGTTAGTAGAGGATGGCATTACAAGCATGGAGTTACATTTAGTTCATGTACCATTTAGTATTTGGCTTAAAACAAGACTGACCACATATCAGGAGTCAGTCCCGCTGTGTTAGTGTAGGATCAAAGCCAGTGCCGGCCCAGGAGCTCTTACCTTCATGATGAACGTGTGTCTGAGCTTACCAAATGAAGGTCCTCATCTTCCTCATCTTCCCCTCCCTTTCTTCCTTTAAGACAGGAGCAAATGTACCCCAGGCTGGCCTTGAACTCCTGAGCCCCTTGCCACATTCCCAGTGCTGGGATGACAGGCATGTAACACCACGCTCTGCTCTCAGTTCCTCTCTTCTGGCATGCCACCCTACATGCCAATGTTGATTCATTGAGACAGAAAAGTCAGCTCTCTTGAGACTCGGTGAGCCAGGTTCTAAATTAGCAGAGTTCATCATTGGGGAAATCAAAAGCCAGTTGGAAAGAGCTTATTATAACTGTGCTGATTACAAGCTCTCCAATTATTGTTATTGTTATTTGAGTTATCCAGCTTCTGGAATGCTGGCTTATTTAATTAACATTTCAGAGTGTGAGTTCCCAATTTCTGGCTTTGCTCTACTGAAGCTAGAGCGATTGTTAAAATCTAATAAAGTTTCTGTCCCATTTTCTAACTCCATGAAAGACTGACACATTTGTAGACCGCCTCCTTCCATTCACCCTGAGCTGAAGACTTGCACCAATCAACTCGATTGTTTAATGAAATAGATTTAAAGTGTAAAGCGGTTCACATTTAAAAGCATGTCAACTGGAAGCGCTCCTTGAACTCATTTGACCAAGCATTTCCCCCCAATTTTTGAAGTCACACCTGTGTTAAGATGTGCATGCTCTTCCTCTATCTGGTAAGCACAAGGTGTGGGAACTTGTGCAGTGGATAATTAATCTCTATTGCTATCTATAGTTTCATAGTTAACACTGTCTTAGCAGAAGTGTGAAAACACATTCACACCTTTGAAAATGGATGATTAACTAATCAAACGACAATATGAATGTTAGATAGAATTACAGAAATGACTGCAAGGCAGAGCTATTTATGATTATAACATTCTATTTAATTTTTAAGGGTGGATTGTTCAGTATAATCCAGGCTCCTCAAACATCCGAGCAGATTCTCAACTTTTTAATTACACAACTCCCCCAAAATTAAAAAAAAAAACGAAGATGGTTTCAGATTCCTCTCTAATTATGCATTTTACACTCAGGAGGTTAAAAAGGAAGAGAGAGGGAGCTCAAGAGAAGCCAAGAAAAGAGGACCACTTTTGAGTGACTAGTCAGTCAGCTTTCCCCCGGGATGCCATCACTCCCATTTGAAATACAAACTGATCTGAATAGAAAATTGAACACACTCTCTATCATGGGAAGTTCTCTGTAGATTATCTGATATGTAAAAATCCAAACTGGGAAGTAGGCCACTGTCTTCATGATTTTGAAATTAAAAAAAAAAAACAAGTTAGCTGTGTGTTTTTTCCTTAAGTCTATGATGACACCATCAGAGGAAAGCAGACATGCCCACTGACGCTTCAGACCAGTGTTCCACAGATGGTGCACAAGACGCCATGAAAATGGCTGCACAGGGCAGCATTCGCTAAAGACAGAGGAAGAGCATCAGGAGCTTCAAGGTCATTCCCAGCTACACCGCAAGCTGGAGGGCAGCCTGGGCTTCCTGAGACCCTGCCTCAAAAAAGGGACAAGCAAACAACAAAGGCCTCTAGAATAAAACTATTTACCCATACTTGTATTTTAAAGGGAAAAACACCTGTTAGTGGCACATGGCACTTTTGGACCTATAGTAGTATATTTCAAGGATGTCTTAACTCCCCTATAATGCTCTAAAATCTGGCTGCATAACTGTTTCATTATCCTGCTCTGCAACGATTTCTACTAAAGTAGGCATTTTTGTCTACTGACCAAGTACAGTTAGTTACTGCAAAGTTGTACTTTCATGAAAAATTTTTGGTCATTTACAGCATAAAGACACTATATTCAATTAACAAATTAGTCACACATTTCCTTGCTACATGGAAAAATTAAAATATATTACTTAACAACAGATTATATACTGGTGCATATTCAACCTTACAGTTGTTATTAAATGTTACTTCAACATGGCATCTGCCTCCACTTCTTTACTGGAACCACCTAGGCTCAGGACTTGCCCATCTGCTTTAACTCCTCAGTAGCACTGACCCAGCTCAGTACTTCCTTCAGAAGCAGTAACTTCTTTTGGTTCCATGCCATGCTCTGTTTCTTCTTGGGAGATCTCACCCAGGAAGATCTCTGCACCCAGGTCCAGAGATCTTTTGTGATATATTAACAGGGCTGCCAACTTTAAATGTCCATCTTTACCCTTTTTAGCTTTGGTTCCAGGCACACACTTGGCCGTGTGAGGGCACACGCGTACTTAGGCTCTATTCTCATCCTCTAAGCCCACACTCCTCCACCGTATTTATCTCACTCTGTAACAAGAAGCTACTTATTCTGTTGTCCAAGAAGAAACCGGGGCATCAGCGTTCACACCACCACATCTAATCTCTTATGATATCTTGATTAGTTCTACCTTCAAATTATTTCGTGGGCTCATCTCTTTCTACACATCTTCACTGTCTTCCTTCAGTCTGGGCAGCCATATCTGGTCCCACACCTCACCACACAGGACCAGCTGGTCTTGTTTCTAACCTTGTCTTCTTCTGTTCATTGTCACAGTGTATTGAAGTGATTTTTCTAACTGAAGTTTGTGAAGTACAGATATGTATTTGGGAATATAAATATATATTTATGTATACATTTTTAAGTTGGCACAAAATTATCTGAAAAAACATATGAAGTAAGCACTGGTGGAGGAAAAAAACCCTATAGAATATTCCTTTAGATACGCCTTGCTTTGAAAGAACCCCAAATGATATGAATCATAAGAAAGATTTGATATTTGTGTGCATCTCCTTAAAAAATATGAACATGCCCACTGTGGTGGTACACACCTTTAATTTCAGCACACAAAAGGCAGAGGCAGGCGAATCTCTGTGAGTCTGAGGCCAGCCTGATCTACACAGTGAGTTCCAGGCCAGTCAGGGTTATACAGTGAAACCCTGTCTCAAAAACAAATAAATGAACAAATAAGAATAAGTTCTTCTTATCCCTTTGTCCTTGAATTTGCATTTCTATTTCACATTTCCCACAAATTTTATCTTAGTATTAATATATATTATCTTTTCCTTACTGCCTATCATACCACAGCAGAGCATCTGTAGAAGCTGAGATTTGGGTTTGTTTCCTGTAACCTTGTGATCTCAGTAGTAAATAATATCATGCAGATTCATTTTCTGTTCTAACATATCTTTACTACTATTACCAGAGAAAAGAACACAGATAGATTATATGTTCTAAAATACTTAGTAAGCAAACCTAAGTAATTTTGTTGAGAACTAACCTCTCAATAACAGCAGTTCAGCGTAGACCTACATCCTTCCACGTTGCTGGTTCAGTCCACTACTTGAGTTGTCTGTGGATAAACATTACTAATTTCTAGAGTAAATTGAAAATAGGTTATATTTCAATATTGACTCTTATAAGTTTTGAGAAGCTTTGATTCTATAAATAACCATTTGTGGCAAGAACGAATTTTATTGTCTTGTTGACAGTAATCTCTTTATACTTTCACCAAGTAATTCACTAAAATTCACAAGGTATAGTATTGAAAATTATGATATGATGATCTTTCATTTGGCATCTTGATGAAATCATTTACTAAATTTTATGAAAAGCAATCAGTCAGACATCGTATCTTTTGTTATAAATGATGCTGTGTGTCATTAACGTGTTTGGGAAACATGGGAAGGAGCAGGAGTGCAGCTGTACAGTGCGCAGCTGGCGTGCAGGAAGCCTTGGCCTCAGTCCCCAGCACCAGGCAAACGGCGTGGTGGTGATGCCTGTGATTGCACCACTCTGCAGGTGAGGACAGAAGGATCAGAAGTTCAAGGTTCCTCTCTGGCTAGAGAGCACTGGAGGACAGCCTGGGCTCGATAAGACCTTGCTTCCAAAACCAAATAAATAATAATAACGAATAAACCTTAGCAAGTGATATTTAATATTATTTTTTTTTACTTATACACACTCAACTTACAGATTTAAAACTAGTGTGTGTGTATCTCCCCTCATTTGAATTTTGGGTTATCTTATAACCAAATGTATAAGCAATACATGGCCTGATAAATCACTGTCCATCCTTTGTCCATTACTTATTTTTTTTTGACAAAAAGTTTGGTTGGTGTTAGAAAAAAAGAAGGGTAAAGTTTTTAGATTACTGCACATTTCATGAGTGTGAAAGGGTGAAGTCAGAACAAAAGTATTAGCTATAGGGAAGAGGGTCTACGGTATGAAAAATTACACATTATGATTTGGACTTAGGGAATAATGGCAGGACTTGGTTCAAGAATGATTTATATTCAAAACAGTAAGTCCTTCAAAGTCTTTACCTAGGGTGTTGAGTTTAAGGTATTGTTAGAGACATCTTGGTCTGGATTCTCTGCAGCTCCTTGCTCCTTATTACCTCCACTGAAACAAATCAAATGAGACCCACAGAGCATGTGAATAAAGTGGAATAGAGTAGAAAACAAGCATAGAAACAATTAATTAAGATGAGCGCACTTTATGTGTAAGAGTGAGCAATGGCCACTGCTAGAGGGCATGTTCTCATGAGCTGAGCATGGACAAAAGCTAAAAGGATTTTTTGATAAAGGACAGGGCACACTCTCAAGGAGTAAGAATGCACAATGGCTAAAGATACCATTGTGTTGGTCTACACCTGAGGCAGGCTTTATATTACTTTTGAAGGCTCTGCAACAAACTGCTTTTTCTTTAAGAAAAAGACCACAGTGAAGACACGAGTTCTCAGGTCAAGGGTTTAAAACTGAAGAAAATACTAGTTAAAGAGAAAATAATGAATTAATAGGAGAAATAAGTGAGTTTAGTTTCAGTCTAGTCCAAAGCAGGGGTGCAGTTCAAAACAAAAACATAGGAGAGTCGGGTGCTACACAGAGGCTGAAAACACAGCAAAGGGAAAGGACCTCAGGCTCCAGGTGCATTCACGATGCTGTAAGTCTGATTTCTTGTTTAAACTGTTAGCAGTGAACACCATCCAGCAAGTCTGATTCTGTTTTGCACTGGAGAATGCAGGTTCCTAGGTTTGTGAGCTTTGCCAACTCTTCTCCCAAGACCTTCTAGAGCACAGACAGCATATGATGGGACATTTGCCACATCTAGCATTCCACTTGGACATACTCGAAAGAGAAAATTGTTTCCTTGACCAAAGGTATGTTTATGGACATTTCTATTTCTTAAGATTCAACCCACAGATGCTAAGGTACTTAGAGAGGTTCAAAGCTCACAAGCAACATCAAACATGTGTCAAGCACCAGATGCTAGTCGTGCACTGGCTGGCATTTCCATAATTATTTTCTCCTCTAATATTGAGAACAATGTAGCAAATTAGGAGCTTTCCCCATTTAAAACCAATAGTATCTAAAAACTGTTCAGTTCCCAGTGGTAGAAAGCAGCATTGCTGTACTCATGAAACCTAAATGATGTCTAACTTTGGAACAAAGAGGTCAAAAGATCAAAATTAAAAACAATAGTTCTAAAGAATAATGCTGATTAGGACACCTGTCATCTCCTGGCTTGTTAGTGAGTATCTAAAATCACAAATTCTGAGAAATCCGACCTAGTGGACATTGCGCATAACTTCTTCTGTTCATGTGAAATACCATCATTTCCAGGTGTAAAGGATTTCTCTCAAAGTAAATTTACTTAGCCCAAGCACAATTAAAACTTCTAACCTGAAAGTTGACACGCTGGCATAGCTATTATCACTTGCATCTGTTTTATCAGAACTTGACAGGTTTTCTTTGTTGGTTTAAACCTATTTAGCTTATGTAGGCTATCGACAATCATTTATACTTAAACTCAACCTTCAAAGTAAAAGTAATATGCAAATCCAAGGCGTATTTCACCCCGAAAGTAAACAGAGTATATAATTTTTCAGGGCTACTAATTTCTATAATTGGAGAACTTCTGGGATAATTAAGGGTGAGCTGGGTTAGTCCTCTCTGAGAGCCCAGCCTATGCTGCCCTCTCAATGGTAAGATGAAGAGGCTGCCATTAGCAACATTTCACAGATGGGTTGTGTTTGAAATTTTATTTTATTTTTCTGCCTAGATTTTTCTCCTCCTTTTTGATCACAGAGTGTACAATAAATATTTAAGTAAAAATATTAAACATGGTCTCATGCATTTTGTCTCCTGCAAGCCAAAGGATAAACTGAAGAATGGTGGGATTATATTGAAGCCAGGAGAAAAGTGTTTGCTGATGAAGCCCAAGAAAAAGGGCACGTTCTACCAGGAACCTAGAGCATACACACCCACAGCCAAAAAAGCCATAGTTCTAGTGGGCATAGCTACTTTCAAAATTCAGGAACCAGTGAACCAAATTAGATCAGTCAGAGCTCTTATCCTGTCCTGTTAGGATGTGGAAGCCAGGGAGACAAATGAATGGAACATTCAGAGAACATAGTCTGAACCTTAAGAAGGAAATGCATAGATCAGAGAACCCTGGAAGGGTGCCAGGCAAGAGCTTGGGCAGAAGAGTTTTGTTGCTCTGATGAATACCATGACCAAAGCAAATGGAGGAAACAGGGTTTGCTTGATTTTGAGGAGACAGTTCATTATGGACGGATGCCAAGGCAGGAACTAGAGACAAGAGCTTGAAGCAGAAACTACAGAAGAATGCTGCTTACTGGCTTGCTCTGAGGCTCACACCAGCTATCTTATACTGCCCAGGCCCACCTTCCTAGGGATGGGGCTGCCCCCATTGGCCTGGGCCCTTCTGCATCAATTATCAATCAATAAAATACCCCAAGACATGTCCACAGGCCAATATGATGGAGGAAATCCTTCAGCTGAGGTTCCCTCTTCCCAAACATCCCTAAATGACAGCAAAGATTGGCTGTCACATTCAGAAAGGTGGACACAGAGTGCAGATGCATGGACCCGTGGGTTTTACGGGCTAATGAATAAGACGCTAACCAAAACTGCTGTCTGCTAGGCTTTCTGGTCAGACCCTAACAAAAGAAAAAGAACTCCCTAAGAAGTTAGGAAATAAAATATCACATCAATGATTTAAACCTTTCACACACAATGAAAATAAAGCGACTTTAAGCATGGATTTAACAGTAGCTAACCCTGCCCACCAAGTGAACCATCAGAAACACAAAACTGTCAGCCTGAGTCCCTGTATGTCATATCTTGCCACAGTTTTGAGAACTTCTACAGTCAAAGACAGAGTTGCCGCATTTACAAGATACATTGGTAGGCTCTTTAGGTGGCCAGATTCCCCACAATGAATCATTCTTGACCATTATTCTACACCTACTTCATACAGTAATGGTTTGTAAACTAGGCCTCAGTGTCTTTTTCTTATTCAGTACCTTATTGTTCCTTAAGATATACCTTAAGATCATATGTTTATACCATTTATTTGCATATTTGTCTCTGACTGTTTGAGAACAATGGATACCCTAAAGGCAAGGGCTTCATCGCCTTTATTGCTGCTTTCCCAGTACCCAGTGAAGTACTTGGTATGGGGGAAGCGCTCTTATTTGAGGAAGCAGCAGATGTTGAATTCAGGTCATTTGTCCTTTTTCCCAGTAACAGTGAAAAGATATTGAGTACAGGTCATCGGCTTCACCTCCTCTACATGAACAAAGTTCCCTGAGATGTTTACAGTGCAGCTGGTCACTGAAACAGGATGTCACTGCACTGATCTTTCAGAGTCAGAAGGAAAGAAAAAGCATTACTATCATTTGTTAGTCAGGCTTCTTAGCTCACATGAGAACATTTGCAAAGGATCTTTGCATATGCGAAGAGAAATCCAGCAAGACCTGTTAGAGTGCTATCTACTGTCATCATCTAAAAAAATTTTTTTTGAGATGCTGAAGACTGAAACCAAGCTTTGTGAGGTACTCTACCATTGACTCACATCCTTAGCCGGATTACTGTTATTTTTAAAGATTTATTTTCTATTTTAAATTATGTTTATGTGTGCATGGGTATAAGCACATGCTTGCAGTTGCCAGGGGAGGCCAGAAGAGGGTGTCAGATTCCCTGGTGCTGTAGGTACAGGTGCGTGTGAGCTGTGTGACTTGTGTGTTGGGAGTGAATTAGGGTCCTCTGCAAGAACAATATATGATCTTACCCAATGAGCCATATCTATATCCATCATCATTATTTATTTTGAGATAGGGTCTCACTGTGTTGCTCTGTCTGAATTGGAACTTGCTCTGTAGATCAGGCTGACCTGGGACTCCAAAGATGATCCCCCTGCCTCTGCCTCCTGTGTTCTGGGATCAAAGGCATGTGCCACCACACCAAGCTCCTCTTCTTAAGTTTTTAATTCATTTTATTTTTTTTAAATTTTATTTATTTGTTTTTCTAATGAACTGAAATCCTTGACCCAAGAGAAAACTGCAGTCTGTCTCAAAGGAAGCCACCCAGAGAACAACCCACACAACAAAGTATGAACCTAGGAAGCTTTCTGCAGAAGTCAGAGGCGATTTTTGTCACACTTGTTTTTTTTCTCACTTGAAGTGATAGGGCACACTGCTAAATCTCCTCTGTTCACTTGAAGCATGCTTCACAGAGTACTGAGTTAAATATATTTGTGCCTAGATTTTAGTCCTGATGGCAGGCTAATGCTGGGTAATTAAATTTTAAAAGGGTACACAGTGTAACAGTAGCTCAAAAGAAGAGTTTTCCAAATGGAAAAAGAAGACATAAAAGATACATTTCATGGTAACAAGTGCTCTAAATTATGAATGAAATAATGAAGCTCAGACACCAATGTCAGGATTTCTACTGGGTCATCTCTAAGGCTCAGATGATTCATGCAGGCTGTGTTTTAAGTCTGCAGGCGAGAGAACTGAGGACAAATCACTTACCAAAAGCAACACGGGAACTCAGAGAAACAGAGATGTCACAGTTCTGAAGTTGGGCAAAAGAAGCTAATCCCAAAGGCTTTCCTGTGTGATTATGTTGGGATAAGATCCAGAACATGCAAATCTAATTAATACTCATAAAAGTTAGTAACATAGTCACTTTTGTGGCTAGGGATTTTACTGGGAAGTTAAATCACGGAATCTTCTAGACCATTAATATACAGCATGGTACATCCACATGTAACAAGTCATTCACCTGTACAAAAGCTTCTGTTATATGTGTGTTGCTGAGGAAGAATGAATTGAGCTCCATCCAGGTCGCCCTATGTAGTTCCAGAGTCTCTCTTACTAGCCACATCTTTCTGTGGTAGGTTTTACACTTCTAGGTTAAACAGAGACCCTTAACCACTTTACCAGAAGAATGAACAGAAAAATTACTACATGTAAGTTAAGGTAACAGAAATTGCTGGTTCATGTGGAAACCTATTTCATTAGCTTTGTAATATATACTTTAGGACAGTTTAACTGGAATTACTCTATACAGGATAATAATGGTCCTCCTGGATACCACAGTGGAACAAAAGCCCAGTCATAGGTATGGGATACATCCCTTCAAGTTGTTGCTTAGGGCGGTCTTCTAAGACCGCCCCCCACCCCCATTGACACTGTACTTGGTTACCCACCAGAACTTGAGTGTAAAGCCTATTGCTGAAGATACCATAGAATTTGCCCACAAAAGTTGGGGAAATCAAGCTGCTACTGATCTGGACACCTTCTGATTGATGGCCAGCTTTTACAGTGCCATAGGGGAAAGTCTGGCTGCTGGAGGGAAAAAAGGTACCAACAGTCTAACTCATTTGTGAACCTGTGAACTACAATGACTCACTTAGCAAGATATGCTCATTAGTTTTTGTGTTGTGTGTGTGTTTGTTACACACACACACATAAAAGTATATTAAGTCTTTAGAAAAATCTGACTCCAATATGATTTTTTTTATTGCCTTCAAATAGTGCATAAGTTGTAGGCTGCTTATGACAAGTTCATATACTCTTGAGCCTACTGTTGAAGCTATATGCCTCTAGGCTCTTCTGGTGTAACTTATTTATAGCTACTCAAGCTTTACAAATCCTTCAGTCCTTAGAGGTCCTGTGCTCCATTTCTGTCAGTCAGCCCTTATAGTCCCACGCCTGTGCAGTTGCTCTTCGGTCACACTCCATCATGGAGAGAGTCAGGGAAGGATCTCAAGGCAGGAAGCTAGAGGCAGGAACTGAAGCCATGGAGGAACACTGCTTCCTGGTTTGCTTCTCCGTGGCTTGCTCAGTCTTTCTTATACCCCCCAGGACACTGCCACCAGGAGGCTGGGCTCTCCCTCTCCCACATCAGTCATTAAACAAGAAAATGTCCTGCAAACTGGACTACAGGGCAATCTTACAGAAGCGTTTCTTCAATTAATATTCTCTCCTCTCAGATATGTCCAGGTTTGTGTCAGGTTGACAAAATTCAACCAGCACAGACATCAACCTATTCTATGTTCTAGATGTCCTTTAAGAACTACTCAGATCTTTGATGCCTTTCCTCTGTTTTTTGTTTTGTTTTGTTTCTGTACTGGCTGACTTATTTCCTTATTCATTATTCAGGCCACTATCTTTTTAGCCAAGCAAAATTTTAACTGATGTCTCGTGGCTTTCCCAAACACCTTGCTACTCCATCCCTTCTGAGAGGCTGTGGTGGAGCTATTAGGTACCAGCCTTACGCTGGCATTGTTTCAGCCTGAAGGATCATGGTTGTATAAGATGCAGTTTCAAGTGTCCAGGATGGTTGTGTTTTCCTTATTCTTTGAATTTCTATTGTACATTCCAAGGTATTATCTGTCATAACGTGTTAACTTGTAATTTTTCTTGTTTTGAGTTGCCAACCTACTTTCTGGGACTTAACTCTTAAGAATGATCTTTATTGTAAAGACTGTTTCTCCAAAAGCATTCCATTTACTATGAGAATGGGAAGGCCTTTAAGTACCAGACATCGAGGTGTATTTTTTGCTATGCTTTCCCTGGTTTTAAATGTCTAATAGCCAATTTTAGGAAACACAGAAAAATCAAGATTTTCCAAAATAATATTGTCTAGGATAAGGAAAAAGCAAAGAGCAATTGTTTAGATACTTGAAAGGTGAATTGATTTAAGTAGAAAATACTGAATGATAATGTTTCAAGTGGTAGTGATGGCTGAAACTATACAAGGGATCCCTCAAAGTCTCTGAGGTGTGTTCTGTTTCTAATGTATTCCTAAGCGTGACCTTGAAAATGAAACTTAAAGTCCAGAAAATTATTGGAACGGAATGTCGCAAAACCAATAGTGGTGGGTATAGAATTCAAGTGTATGTATATAGTTCTGTTTGACTGAAGCAGACCAAATTCACTTCCTTTGGCAAGTTATGTTTTGCATATTTGGTTTGATTACTTGAATATGGGTGCCTGACTTGTGTTTTTATAACTCATTTCATCTTCACTAAAAGATTCCCGCACCTCTGCTACACATCCTGTGGTCAGCTTCGGGTACATGAGCGACCTTCTGAACCGAAGATGGCAACACTGTTTTAGCTTTTCTAAATCCTTTGCTTCTAGCAAAATAAAAAGGGCATCCATAGCAGAGTCGGTGTCTGTTTCGAAGCACATTTACAAAACGTACAAGATTTCCTGCCCGGTTGAGTGAAGGTTTAATTCTCCTCCTTGGCACCTCAGCCTACAGCTGCAGTGAGTGTTGTTATGTCCAAACAGGCCCTTAAATGAGAGCCCTGCCGTGCAGAGACCCACTTTCCAGGGCCTGTTCAACTGTGGAATCTTTTCTGCCAACTGACCAGGCAGATGCAGCAGCAGGGGAGGAGAGAATGCAAGTAGGTGGGAGGCGATCATTTTGAAAGCCTTAAATCCCCTTGCAGGGAAGAGGCAGCTGCTCCATGTTTTCCAAACATCTGTCCCTAGCCTTACTCACCCTTTGGAGGCTCGAACTTACTAAATGTTGATCTGAGCTCCAGGTCGGTCAGTGAGGGGAAACAGGCCTAAGTGCCAATCAAAAAGTTACTTCTGTCGAGGAAGCCTTTGGGTAACTATTCCTTTCCCTTACATCAGCAACAAATTAGAGCTTTGAAGGAGAGTCAAGATCCTTAACACCAGACTGGGCTGTACGCCCAGAGGATGTTCACAAAACCGAGGACTCCTGCAGGCTGTTCTCCCAGTATCAGTGGGGTGAGAATAAGGGCTTTATTTTTATTACTTTATCCCCAGCACTCAAGACTAAGGTTGGAATCTGACAGAGCGACTAATGACTGAATGACCGGGACCTTAAGCACCATTGAGGGAAGAAGACCCACATCTTACGCGTTACTTTGAAAAGCCAGGCGCGTGCACACCGAGGCCGCGCTCGGGGTGGGACGCGCATGCGTAGTCACGCCCCTCCCGGGGCCGTTCCCAGAGAGACCCGCCCACTCTAGAGCAGGCTTCCGGGAGTGGGCAGTCAGGCGCAGGCGTAGAGCTCAACGGACGGAGGAGCAGGGAAAAGGGGGCGTGGCCTACCCTCGCTCGGGAGGTTGCTCTCCTCCTGCGGCAGGCTGCGGCGGGCGGCTGCGCGCGCAGCACAGCTCAGGCTCCGCCCCTCCCGGCCCGCGGAGCCCGCGAGTGGCCTGCTTCCTCTCCGCCCTCCGAGATGGCGCTGGACCCCGCAGGTACTGGGGTCGGCGTGGTTGTGAGGGCCTGGGCGCGGGGCTCGGGCCGTCGCCGCCGGGGACAGGTGCTCCGGGGGTGCGCGGCTTCCGCGGTTAGCGCCTCACCCGGCTGCTGGGTTTCCTCCCTCCGTGACCGGCCATCCATCTGCTGCTGGCTGGGGCTCTAGTTGCTCAGTGAGGGGCGTTGGGTTGGTTGTGTCAACTTCCATTATCTCTTCACGGTCTATTTTTTCTCCCCCTCCCCCCTCCGTGGGGTCACGGGTTTCTTTTAAACAGTATCGGGTGTAGATACTGTTTAAGAAAAACGTAAAAGTTTCATGCTGGTGCAGTTTGACATTTTATACTTCCTCCTCCCAAGTTCAACCTTGTAGCCCAGTGTAGCCCAGTGTAACAGAGATTCCATGACCGCCTTGCTGGAGTCATTTTCTTGGAAAGGCTCTCCAAACATCTTCCGCGTCCTTTTAACTTTCGTGGCTCCAAACTTCGGTTTGCAGGAGAGTTCAGTTCCTCAGGAAGTTTTACGGAAGCGCGCTCAGTATTTAGTTGACTTAAGTAACGGCGAAGAGGTAGAGAGGGAAAGGTAAATGAGCCTAGTCTGTTTATCTGATGGATAGAAAAAAACTTAAGGCATTGGTAGGTAAGAAATTTACAAATCTTTGGAGGTTCTGAACTGTAAGGTATCGTGTGGCCCTGGAATAGGATGGAAAGATGTAGCAGACAAATAACTGGACACGTTTTTATCCAGCTGAGTGTATCCAGTTGTCACAAAATAGTATTTGCATGGTTGGTTCGTTTACCTCCATTTTCACAGAGTAAGAAACAGCTTCAGAGAGGTTACTGCTATTGACCATGCCTTTGTTTTAGTACTTTTTGGTTAAATAAACTTGACAGTATTCATGAGGTATTGTTCTAACCTAGGAAACATACAGGTCAAACAAGTGTAGAGGAATTTTAATTCAGAACATGGCTGCTGGCAAAGAGATTATATCTAAAGACCTTTAAGATCTGTGTGACCCAGCTGGCAAGAGATCACATCCAGAGATCTTGGTCTGTGTGATCCAGCTGGAACACAAACACACCTTTAATCCAGGAGACAGAGGCAAGCAGATCTGAGTTCAAGGGCAGCCTGATATAGAGCAAGTTTCAGGTAAAGAAAAGCTTTGATCCAGGCGTGGTGGTGGTGGTACATGTCTTTAATCTCAAACAGTGAAGGTAAAGTTAGTTTGTAGAAGGAAGCACCCATGTTTGAAAGTGATGTCTAATTGAGTGGCAGAAACAGTGATGAATCAGAGAAAGACTTGATAGAATAAGGTACGCCCAACTCTCAAGAGAGAGGAAGAGGAAAGGGAAGCTACTTAAGGGGCAGTGACAGAGAGGAGGCAGTTTTACCAGGACAGTAATAGGGAGACAGGTTGCCGAGAGAGAGAATTCAGGTGAAGATGGAACAAGCCAGAGAATGAGCCAGGAGAGTAGAGCAGATTGCCAGAGTTAGTTGGAGGCCAAGCAGAACAATTCGGAGACAGAGAAAAGCCAGACTGAGTAAATCAGCTGGGAGAGGAGTTTGAGCCAGAACAGCTGAGTCGAACCAGCCAGCCCAGAGCTCAGAAAGAACAAGAAGGGTGAGCTTATTCAGCAGTAAGTCTCAGAGGCTGAAAACATTCTAGGCTTATGTTAGATTGTATGGAGATTGGAAGCTTCCAGGACTAGGCCTAGGTTAGCAGATGGAGGCAGTGAGCCTCAAGACAACAATTGAACTAGTCAAATAAAAGTTTCTTTTACTGCTGGGCGCAGTGACCCACGCCTGAAAGCCCAGCACTCAGGGAGGCAGATGCAGGCAGATGTCTGAGTTGAGGCCAGCCTGGTCTACAAATGGAGTCCAGGACAGCCAAGGCTACACTGAGAAACCCTGTCTCTAATTCCCCCCCCCCCCCGAAAAAAACCCCAAACAAAAAAACAAGTTCCCCACCCGATCTGTCCCCTCCCTGTCTGTACGCATACACTTAAAGACTGGTAAACATTATGAAGAAGGCAGCTTGTGAGGGGAGAGCTACTTTTGCTAAGAGCTTTTATGGAGAAGTACTGTTTGCTTTAAATGTCAAGGATGAGAATAAGCTACCATGAAAAGAGCTGGGAGGGACTGTAGTGGACGTTCAAAGTGGCAGATGCTTGAAAAAACATTTAACTGGTAGAGGGGCAGAGTACAGAGGAAGGCCATAAGGAAAAGGGTGGGAAAGTAGGTTTGAGGTGAACACCTAGCTGTTTTTTTTTTTTTTTCCTTTTGGTTTTTCTCAAATTCTGAATCCAGTGAAATGCAGATGGCGTCAATCTTATCTTCATGTGTCTTTTCATTCTAACTTTTCCATTTCGTAGAGTTGATAACACACTCACTGAAGGTTTATCAACCACGGTTAAACTCATTATTTTATAGTTTGTGGAAAAAAATAGAGAAAGGACAGAATGCAAAGTAAAGTGGTTGTGAGAGAGACTGAACTTTTAAAACATATGATGCCTGCTTGATTTGTTTTCTTAGAACCTCTGACTTTTAGATATTTGTTAGGCAGTTCCCTGACACCTAAACAAAGTGGAGGAAAACAGTTGTCCTGCGTGTTCCCAGTTTCACTAACTTATCACTCAGCTTTTTTTCCCCTTCAAGTCCCTCTGCGTGTGTGCATGTTTGCTTGCTTTCCTTCTTTTTCTTTGTTCTTTCCTTCCTTCCTTTCTTTCTTGAGTCCCTGTTCTTCTAGGACATTCTTACACCCTCCAGTCATAAGTGGGACCTTTGAGCTCCATAATCCTGAAAGAGTTTGTAGCACAGCTCATTGTCCTGTCCTAGGATTTAAGCGTGTCTTACATATCAAGTTACAGTTCTTTGCAAACTCATACTTTCTGTAAACATTGTAGAGTTTAGAAAAATCTAGTCAAATTTAGTGATTAAAACTTCAAAAGATTTTTATGTTTTAAAAACATAACCCATGAGCACCTATAGAAACATGTTAAAATTCATGCTTGTTAAATATAATTTTCAAAAAGGTAAAATTATGATTCATGTGTTGAAGATTTTCTTCAGCTCATTAATTAGTGAAAGAACCGGCAACATATAAAAATTCATCCAAAAATATTTGAGAAACTATGTACAAAGACATTTATAGGTTATGGCCATAGATAAGAACTTTAATTTGCGTCAGGTTCTCTTTGGGGCTAACCTTTCAAATTTTCATTTTGATTTCTACTTGATAAGAGTTTTAGAAGTTAGCCCTTGTCCCTAACAAAGTCTAAAATACCCACTAATTGAAAATGTCAATAAACCACCTACTTACACCTTTGTCTTTTCTGGTATTTCAGGAAAAAATTCTGATATTATATTCCCAGATGACAGACACAGGTGCTTGGGGCTCCCTTGTAAGTTTGGGTTCGTTTGCTTTCTGTGTCACCCAGGAGTGATCCTGTCCTCCTCCTTTTTCCTCTTGCCTCCTATTCAGCAAGACCGCAGATTCCCTTTCCTCAGTCAGCCACTGCAGGTTCCTCCTTTCCTTTTACATTTGCAAGATGGGAAGTGGGTTTATGTGTATGTCTGTGTCTGTCCGTGTTTTACCGCTGTCTTTCTATTGCTGTTTTCTTCCAGGAATCTGGTAAGTGGACAAAGTGGGTCAGTTCGAAGGCTTGGGGTGGAAAGTGAGGTGAGGCAGTTGAGGACGTTCCAGGGGTGTGTATATAAAGTGTATCTCTGAAGAAGGTTGCAACAACAGCTCCTGAAGTGCTTGGCTGACTCTGGTTCTTTTTCTTTTCTTAAGTGTTTCCTATTGGAGTATGATATGCTGTGAGTTAGAGAGTGGCTAAGAAAGAACAACTACAGAATCTTCAGCCTCAATAAACACCATTATTCATGATTAGCTATTTATTAGGATAATTTGGGGAGCTTTTAATACTTCTCCACTTCTGAAATAACTGTCTGGATGGAACCCAAGGATCAGAAGAAAGCTGTCTTCTGTGGTGGTTTTTAGGTACAGCCAGGGTAAGAACTTTGAGTATCACAATCTTCCTGAGTTGGCTCAACCTACAAGAGCATAGTACCATGGCCTGGCTGACTGACACTGTAGGTAGGTAGCTTGACCAGGGCAATATAGCTTATCTTTCTGGAGGCTGGGGATCCAGGGTGCCATTTGATCTTGGTATTGGTAAGGATCTTGCTGATAGTTGCTTTATAGATCTTCATATGGTAGAAGGAAGGGCTCTGTATCTTTTACCAGGCCAATACTACCCGATGGTCACATTTAACCTTAGTCACTGTCTAAAAGCACAGGTAGGCACACTTGGGAGAGCAAACAGGATTCAGTCTGCGGCAGCTGCCCACTTACCTGGAAAGGTGACACAGTATAATGTGGTATGTTCTGCATTTACATTAGCAAGAGGAAGCAGGAATGCCGTTTGGGTGTTGTGTCAAGAAGGATATTGAGATACAGAAGTCTGAATTAGATTTAAATAATTTAATCTTGACGGGGAAAAATAAGAGAAAGCAAGACAAAATTGAGCTATTTGAGTTTACCAGTGCACTGCGGGTAATGTTACAAGATTGCCTTTAGTTGTGTTTTTCATACCTGCTTCTAAGTCTCTGAGAGTGTGTGGGATACGTGTAAAACTATCCTCAAACTCCCTCCTTCCATCTGCAAAAAAACTTATTGTGCTCTTGCGTTCCATAGGAGCATAAGTTGTTTTTTTTTTTTTTTTTGAAAGTAGGGTAATATAACTCAGTGAAAGTTCAAGGTTAAGTTGGAATTGACATCCCTGTGTGTGATGCTGTGATGGAAGATTAGGGACTGGATTACATGATCGGGATACTGCCACTTCATGGGTTTCATACACTTCACCATCTACAGAATGGAATTAAACACAGAGGGCTGATGTGGGGACGCTGTTGCCCCATCTGTTCTTGCAGTTCAAAGCAGGCAAGAGTTTGTGTTGTCAGCTCAAGTGCAGCTTGAAAAGAAAAAAGGACTGCTGCTGCTGCTGTCTTCATTTTCCCAGTTGAAGCCCTTTTCCAAAGCTTTTCCTCCCTTTGCCCCCTCCCCCCCCCTTTTTTGTAAGTATGAGAATATAATTTAAGCAGCCTGGCAAGATAGCAAGAATCTGTATTTTTATGGGTGGGGAGAGCTGGTCTGCACTTGGTGAGGAAGTACTAGTTGAGAGCTGAGCCCACCTGCTGGGACCCTTGTCTTTTGAGTTTCTTAGGAGCTAGGACATGGGGTCCCAAAGACAGAAAGTGTTGTACAATTAAACACGCAGCAGAGCTGGGTGATAGTGGCAGGTGCCAGACAGATCTCTGAGTTCAGGACCAGTCTGGTGGCATGGTCTATTGAGTGCGTTCAAGGACAGCCAGGGCTACACAGAGGAGGAAACAAAACAAAAACAAAAGCAAATCAGAACAAACCAATCACTCAGCAGATTATTGCAGCAATTTTGCTGGTTTTTCTCTAGAATAAACAGTGGCGTGGAAGTGTCTCCAGACACAAATAAGAGTAACGTGTTGGCATACTTTTTAAAAAAACTCTTTTATTTATATTTCTTTTTTTGTTTTCCTACTCCACCTCAATCCCTTCCAACACTCCAACGCCAGGTAGGAGACAGAAAAGATTAGTAGGAGAGGGATCACGGTTCTTTCTTAGCTGCTTCCTTCTGGTTAGGGTCCTTGGGTTCCTTGGAGCCACTCCAATCCTTCTTTCAGGAGATCTCCAACTTCTTGTCTCACGACAGCAACCAGGAGCAGCAAAGGGAAGGAGGAGCATCCTTACTCTTTCTCTGATCTCCACGCTCTCTGGGCTCTGGTGTTTATTCTCTGCCAGTGACAATTCCTGGGATAGCACTTGTATCCTTCATTAGAATACTGGCTTGAGGAATAAAGATACGTAGCACAGGAAAATTATTGTAGAAATTGATTTAATGTTCAGACAGAGTGTTGAGTAAACTAATGGGACCATAATCTAGGAGAAGTAGGATAGTGCCCTCCTTTTTCCAGGTCTAGACAATTTAGCATTTTACACTTCTTACAACATTATGATGGGTTAAGTGATATATAGTTCAAAATTAATGCAATCATTATTAGGGTGGAGTGCATTCAGGTAGACTTTCATGGGCCTCATGAGTCCTCAGATTAAAACTCTCTGCAGCTGGCAAAGAGTTCTTCTCAGAGCCCATATTAAAGCAAATAGTCTACTGCTGTGGGCCATCTGAATCAGTTCAATATCCCACAAAACATGTTTATATCCACAACAGTAACGTTTATTTATTACTCTTTTTAAAGGTGGCGTTACTCGAAAAACTAAGTTAGGGGCTGAAGAGACGGCTCAGCAGTTCTGAGCACTTGGAGCTCTTGCAGAGGCCTGGATTCAGTTTCTAGCACTCACACGGTGGTTCATAGTTATCTGTTGATAACTGTGGATCCAGGGACTCTAATGCTGTCTTCTGTCCTTTGTGTGCATCAGTCATGCATACACACATGCATAATACATACAGGCAAAACATTAAAACACGGGGAGGGGGCTACGCCTGGGATTCAAAGTACCCAACCTGTGATTGAGATAAAAATAAATAAATTAAAAAAAAAAAAAGAATAATCACCAAAGTAAAAAAAAAAACATTAAAACACATGAAATAAAAATATGTAAAATCTTTATAAAAACTAAATTAGTTAGATCAGAATATTTCCATTACTGAAAAGGCAGACCTGGCCCTTCGTGTGCTATCTTTTTTTCCTAGGAAAGATTCTGCAGTACTCTGATTTACTTCACTGTTATCTTGTAGAGTCATAGTAAGCCCTGCTGTCGGTAGCCTTATAATCTAGTGCTGCCATATTGCAGGAACACATGAGTCCCCAAACAAAACCCAAGCTAACAAATGCAGCCAGTGGAAAAGGTGAAAATTGACTTTCAGGTGATGATAGAATGCTGAGAAGTTGGAGCTTTGGAAATTTTCCCCAGTGCTGTTATCTTGATTCCTGTCTTAGTATAAATTTATATGACAGTATTGTAGCACACAATATTGACACTAGGAGATGAGTTCCTAATTTTTTATATTGTTTGTAGTATCAAGGATAATTTTGTACTAAATATGAAATTATAGAATAATATGATGGCTTATATATCATCACAGAAAATTTTTAGAGTGTGTGCATTTAAAACTATCTTAAATTTTTTGACATAAAATTAATTTTTTGAGCATTTAATTCATGAGTATATTGTATTTACATCATTGCTGCTGCCTTTGTTTCTGCTCTCCAATTCTAGTGTCCCCCACATCACTTTAGAATTTACAACTCCTTCTATAATAATTATTGTTACACAGATTGTGTAACGGAACTGATCCAGGAAAATTGTTTCTTAGTTGCCTAAAACCATTGCAGGACTTAGAATAGATCCACCAGGGTATGTAATAAGTAAGTTATTCAGTAAGACTGGGTAGGTAAAAGGAAAAGGTGAATTGGAATTGATTTTATAAAGTAGATCAGCACTCCATAATTATTTGACTCTGTTCAACAGTTACAGTGTTAATTATCAATGCCTAATTATGATTTGCATTGTATATAAGGAGGCAAGTGGTGTGCAGAGGTAGTCCTAGTTCATGCACACACTGACATCTGCTCTCCACCTGCTAAGGTGTGTTACACGCACTTGAAATCTAACACGTCCTACAACAGAATTGTTTTTTGTCCTGCTTTCTGTTTTATCTCCGTGTGTGGCCACATTATTTCACTGGGTGTTAGCAAACAAGGAGCCTCTTTGGATCTTCATTTGTTCCCTGTTCTGATAGGTCCTTTAACTTTGACCTTTATCTGTCTTCTAGTTTCTTCTCAAAGATCACCTTTTGCATTTACCCTAATCTTATGACAGTTTCTAGTAAAACTAAGGGGAAAAAGATAGAAGTAAAAATAATATAGAGATTAAGAAACTGGCTTTTGAGCCTTATCTGGTAAGTGCTACAAGGCAAGAATGGTTAGTGACATTTTAAACATTGTTAAAAAATACAAACAGAACAGAAATAATAGCCTACAGAGGTAAAAACATCATTTTGATACGTAAACAAAATGTTTGTTTTCATTGACACAGGCAGTGGAGATTTGGGTACAGTTGTAGGTGTGGGCAAGGGAAAAGGAATCGGGAGAGATACTTTGCATGTTTACTGTGAAATTTTGGATGAGATGGATGGTGTCCTTGAAAATTGAAACAAACAGCAATGTACATAAAATAAAAATAAATAAATTTCAAAAAGAAAATGAATCTGTAGTTAAAATTGTAACTGTGTAACACACTCAGACACAAACACACATACACACACTCACACCAACTCACACCCAAGCTGTGCTAAGCAGTTTATGAGGACTCTATCAGAAAAACCGTCAGTAGGAGATATATATATATATATGTATGTATATATGTATATATATGTATATGTATATATATGTATATATATATATATATATACACACACACACACATCTATTTATGTATGAAAGCATTTAGTGCATGGAATTGGTATAGGCAGCTGGTCAGTTTGGAACGAGGGGCTGGGCAGACTGTTAGGAAGGGCAGGCTTAGAACAGTTGGTCAGATACCGAATCTTTAGTCAATGCAGTTGCTGAAGAAAACCTCATTCTTGCTCTTAACCTTTTGACTGAATAAACCCACGCAATCTTTACAGAAGTCTGCAAAAGGTGTTCACAACTACAGCTGGACTCCTGCTTCCTTGGATAACAGCCTGTAGGAGGTCACCCATGACACACTGTTTCAGAGGCTTTCCAGCGCACTTCACTGGAACTGGCAGTAATCTATATGCATTGAGTACCGTCAGTCTGGAAATGTGAGATCTGAAGAGACGTACAATTTGTGAGTGCTCAGCCAGGACAGTCTATAGATACTCAAACATGAAAGATACCAGACCAGAACACAAGTCCCAAGCATTCCTGGGAAAGAATACTCAGTCTGCTCAGTTTTTCTGGAGATCATAATGTGGGAAATACATCTCTGATACTTAGCCTTGTTTTGAGATAAGAAAGGCACAGGAAGTCTTGACATCAAGATTGCTAGGAAAAAAAAACAATCTATCAACAGTGTGAACATGATCATTGTGTTTTAAAGAGCAGGGAAGATGCAAACTGGCTTTAAGGTCAGTTATGTAGAAACTGGGGAAACAACCTGTTGCCCCATTTCTGAGGGAGTCAAGGGAGGCCGAGCCAAATTCACGTGACCAGCACATTGCTTATACAAGGGTTGGAGAAGGGGGGAAACCCAAACCATAAATAGAGAAGAACCGGCTGCACACGCCCTCTTCTACAGGGTTTTTGTTTTTAAAATGAATTTCATTGTGGTTGCTTCTTTCAGATTATACTGGATGTCCTGCTATGAGTGAGATTTGATTTTCAGTTTCAAGACATTTTTCCATTTCATTTTAATTGGCAAATTTACCTTTCCAAATTTCTGAATGACCTCTTATTTTCTAAAAATTTGTATTTTTTTTTGTGTTTGAAATTTGTGATTCCCCATCAATCTTAGTAGGGTTTATCATTTTAATTATCTTAGCCAGTTTTTGTTTAATTGATTTTGTTTCTATTATTTTGTTTTGCTTTTTTCATTAATTTATTTATTCATTCACTTTACAACTTGATCAAAGCCCTCACCTCTTCCCAGTCCCACCCTGACATTCCTCTTCCCCTATTCCCCCTCCCTTTCTCCTCTGAGAAGGAGAAGTCCCCATGGGTACACCCCTCCTTGGCGCATCAAGTCTTAGCAGGACTAAGCACATCGTCTCCCACTGAGGCCAGACAAGGAAGCCCAGCCCGGGAAAGGGATCCAAAGGCAGGCAGCAGAGTCGGTGACAACCCCCACTCCAGTTGTTAGGGAACCATCATGAAGAACAAGCTGCACATCTGCTACATTTGTCCAGGTTTGACCCACACATGCTCTTCGGTTGCTGGTTCAGTCTCTGTGAGCCCCTATGGGCCCAGGTTTTTAGGTCTTCCTGTGTTGTCCTTGACCCCTCAGGCTCCCTCAATCTTTCCTCCTACTCTTTCACAAGACTCCCTGAGCTCTGTCTAACGTTTAGCTCTGGATCTCTGCAACTGTTCTCATCAGCTGCTGAGTGAAGCCTCTCAGAGGACAGTTATACTAGGCTCCTGTCAGCAGGTATATCAGAATATCATTAATAGTGTCAGGGGTTAGCTTGCTCTCATGGCATGGGTCTCAAGTTTGGACACTCATTGGTTGGCCATTCCATCAATCTCTGCTCCATCTTTATCTCTGCACATCTTGTAGAAAGGACAAGGTTTGGGTCAAAGGCTTTGTGGATGGGGTGTTGTTCCCATCCCTCCATCAGAAGTCTTGCCTGGTTACATACAGGAGGTGGCCATTTCAGGTGTTAGTTTCCATTGTCCTAGATTTCTAGTGCATCCCTGAGATGCCAGGCTCTCCCCTCCCCCATTTCCTTTCTCTTTCCCAGTTCTTTTTCTCTGTGTCCTCCCCTCACTTGATCTTCCTCTTCTCCCCTCTCACCCAGTTTCCTCCCTCCATCTGCCTCCAGTGTTTGTTTTATTTTCTCTTATTTTATTTTATTTTTTTTAATTTTTGTTATCAATCACAGGTTAGGTACTTTGCATCCCATGCGCAGCCCGCCCACTCCCTCCCACCCTCCCCAACCCTCCCTCATCTCCCTCCTCCCCGCCCCCTCCAA
>CM053749.1:5163199-5186919 GCA_028658305.1 Pachyuromys duprasi
CCTTGGCATGCTCCTGTCCTGTTGCTTGTTTTCTCCTCCACTCAATGTCCATCCCATTTGTTCATCCAAACAAGCATTGATCATACCAACCTGGGTCCTCCTTCCTGTATATCCTCTCTAGGTGTGTAGATTTCAGCTTGATTAGGGCTGGTGAGATGGCTCAGCCGTTAAAGGCTAGGCTCACAACCATAAACATACATTTCTTTACAAGTACTGTTTTAGCTGTAATGTTGAACTTTTGGTATATTTGCATTTTTATTAATTTTGAAATATTTTATAATTTCCATTTCATTTCTCTTTAGATGCAGTGGGTTATCTAAAAAAAAAAAAGTGAGTTGTGGTTGGAGTTGCTCAGTTTGTGGTTTCAGCCCCTGGTGGCTGGTGTGTTTCAAGGGCACATAATTTCATAGGCCCCTGGTGTTTTGTTTTTTCTGTGCTAGTTATTTATTTCTTAGACTACTTGTACTCAAGGTGGGGCATTGTTGTGGTATATTAATATTTACCATTGATATATTTTTTAGTTAAGTAGCGGTTAGTCCTAAACCAGCTGTGTATACCCAAATCACCACACAGAGACTGGGAATTTATTTAAATAACCTAGAGTACAATGCTGGGCAATAGTTATTCCATCCTAAACCTCCAAGCCCACATAGTTTCCTACATTCAGATTTCACCCATTATACTTGCTTTTAGTCATATCTTAGGTCCAGTCCATCTGGACCTACGGTTCCAAGACCTCTCCTACTTGCTTCCTTCTCCATTACACAGCATTGGGGCTGGTTGTTTAATTGACAGTATAGAGAACAAATGGTGGCATGTTTACACAAACTTGAGACAGGTGATGCTAATGCAGTGTCCTGATTGAAACCAGATAGTGGGGGAGAGAAATTGGCATTTGAATGAACAAGGATAAATTGTATACATTCCAAAAGAATATTATAGCAACAGGGCATGCTTCTCATGTATCTTTTAATTTTGTATCTTTTCATCTATTCCAGCACCTCAGTGTCTGTAAAGATCAAAAGATATGCAAATTACATTAATAAGAAAATGAGATTCAGACTTTAAATTTGTGCCAGTCTGATAGAATACATTGTCGGGGAAGTGTTGCAGTAAAATTTTCAGAGATTTTTAAGAAAGATGTAGTTTATGACCTTCCCTTTTATATAAAAAATTTAGAATGATATATAGTAATTAAAGTAATCACAACTTTAGTGGTAAAAGAGCCATTTAAAACAAATTTTCTTAGGTTTTTATTTTAAGTAAACTAGAATGCTAATATCATTTTTCCTGTCTGGTTATTGACTTGAGATTACCATGAACTCTTTTTTTTTTTTTTTCCAGACCAACATCTTCGACATGTTGAAAAAGATGTTCTGATCCCAAAGATAATGAGAGAAAAGGCCAGAGAAAGGTGTTCTGAACAAGTTGAAGGTAAGATTCATACATTCATATAAAGATCAAACTCATTTGTAGTAATACAATGTGAATTTAATCCTTAGCCTCAAAGTCAAGTAGAGTGAATTAATATGTATGAGTTGCTTCTCACACTTGCACTGAGGTTGTAGCATTCCAGCTTCTAGATCCAGTCAGTATTCAGTTCATTTACAATTTAAAAGCATCCTCCAACTAAGGAGCAAACCCCCTTCTTCCTGAAAGTGTAGTTTTATAGAGAAAACTTGATGTGAGTGGTCTGGAGAAAGTAGTTACTCTGGTAATTTTGATAGGGAAAGAATAAACATTAAATCTAATGTGTTTCTAAGAAGAAACATCAAGTTACAGCAGGTTGTAATGTGCTCACACACAGACTTACAACATGGTGGTTTTTCTTAGTGTTGCCCTCTCTGAATTATGAGGAGTCTTGCTTGAACTTGCAGTGGTCAAGGCTTGTTTTTTTGTTGTTGTTCTTTGCTTTGTCCTGTGCTGAGGGAGAAGTTACTTATGTAAATGCATGCACCCATACATACATGTCCTTGAAAATGTTTTTCATAGTACTGCTTCTGTGTATAGTAATTTTAGAAACCTTGTTGATTGATATGTAAACATCCTGGTAAAAATGCAAACAAAGTGATAGTGATAACTAAAAAATGGGGCCAGCCATCATAGGTCTGTAATTGATGGACTGTTAGAAAAGTAGGTGGGAACTTTACTGTAGAAACGTCTTTACCCATAAATAACCTCTTGGAATGGCCATCAAAAAACCCAAACAGGCTGGGGAGGTGGCTCAGTGGTGAAGAGCCACTGTTCTCACAGTGGCTGTTCTCACAGAGGACCCAGGATAGCCCAGCACTCACATGCTGCTCACAATCATTGTAACTCCAGTTCCAGGGCATCTGATACCGTCTTTTTGTCTCTTTGGGTACCAGAAGTACATGCCGCTCAGATGTGCATATAGGCAAAACACTCACATAAAATAAAAGATATAATCTTATTTCTTTATTATTTTGTGCTGGGGTAGGCTGTTTTCCACTCCCCTTCCCCCAACTGCTTTTCCCCCTAGTTTTGTCCAAGCATAACAGTCATTTTAGTGAGAGGATTGCCCCCGAGCTCTGCAAGTCTTTTTCTGGGGAATCAGGCTGTGTCAACTCTAGTTTTATGATTATCAATAAAGTTAACATGCTAGGGACCTTTTTTCCTCCTCCTTCAGTCCGTGAAACTTCTGTACTGCAGTGGAGGCAGACAGGGATGGTCCCTGTGGTAAGCCCTGTATTGCTTACATTGATTACTTCTATAGTGTGACTAGTATATTTGAAATCCTCTATTCAGTAGTAATTGAAAAGTCATTCTGTGATACTGCTCCTGCTTTTTACTGGAAATTAGTTGTTTAATCAGGGCACCTTCCTTCAGCTCTCCCACCCCAGGTGTCAGGAGAAATTAGCCCATTGGCACCTGCAGGGTTCAGGGCACATCTGGCATTGGCAGGTGTCACACTAATAATCTCAAGAGGCAGTTCTCCACTTGCCTCATGGGACTTTTCAAAACACATCCTCATTCAGGCAAGGCAGGGGGAATCTTGAGAGTGGAAGAATAAAGTTATTGGAGTAAAACTTGCCACCGATAGGGAACTTTGTTAACTAAAATTCCCAGTCCAGAGTGGTGAACACAAAGGCGTTTGTGTGATACCTTGAGCAGAAAAGCTAGCTGCCTGTTGTTAACAAGATCCCAATGAAATCACAGAAGAGCTGCAAGACTTTAGGTTTCAGAACTGAACTTGCCTTTAGAAAGTGAAACTGTTTTGATTTCTGAGATGAAGGAGCAGACTCTAAAATATCTCATTATAATGGCAGAAAATGAGGCAGGTTCAAGTTTTGTAAAAAATTGAGTTATAGCATGTTAAGATTTTAGTTTTTAAAAGTTACAATATTTTAGCTAGTAAAAGCATCTTAGTTTGGTGGCTGGCAAGGTGGCTCAGTGGTAAAGGTGTTTGCCACCTAGTCTAAGGACATGGATTTCATCTCCAGATCCTATAACTTGTCCTCTGACCCCCTCAAGATACACGTTGACAAGTACACCTGCACACACACAACATTCACATGCACAATAAATAAGTAAATAAGTATAAACACTTTTAAAAGCATCTTAGAATTTGAGATTCATTTAGATTATTTTAATGATTTTCTGTTACTAGCAAGTATGCGATAATTGATTTCTGAATATTTGAGTATTGACTTTTTTTAAAGACTGTTTCCAAATAGTGTTTAGAATGTAACATTATTATATAGACACATGATACTCCTTAGTCTCCTTTTCCCCCTGTGACAAGTGTGCACACTAGTGTTAGTCCCACCGCTGGGGTTATGCTGAGGCAGAGCAGGAAGTCACAGTTTAGAGGCAGGACATTGTCCTTTAATTACTGTTTATAGTCTGCTTTAAAAATGATCATAGGAGTTCACTTAGTATTAGGTATGCTAATTGTATGGTTCCTGGATAAAGATATAGGAATTTTAATAAGCAATCAGACTTTCTGCTAAATTCCAGAAAAATTGCTGTTCTGTTTAATTTTTTTTTTCATGTCCTTTCAACCCAGCTGGTTGTAAGAACCAGGTCACACTACCAGCAGTTTAGGTTTGAAGGAGAGAGAAGCTTTTTTAGAGACAGAGGGAGCTAAAATTGCTCCCTGTGAAAGATGGGTGCCTTGTTAGAGTCACCAGCAGCAGTTATTGACAGCTACACTTCCTATTAACAGGGAGCATTTAACTAAGAGTTTGGCTGTTGGATCTTCGGACTTGATCTAATTTGCTAGCATTAATTAGTTTCTTTTGAGCACAGACACTTGGTACTCACAGCTATAGATTTGGAGGGCTAATTAGGGTAGAAAATTGAACAGAATGGGGTAAGGCATTAACCTTCAACCATTACCAGCTGGGACACTGATAAAGACCGCAGAGTCCAAATGGCCGTATTGATGTGAAGAGTACCCTAATGAATATCAATTTCAGCCAGGTTGCTGTGTTCTTATAGCGCTCTCTTATTATGATTTTAAACCAGTGTCTCTGGTACCTTTGTTATCTTTGCACTAATGGGTTTTACTTTACCCTGATGTATTCTAAGCTACACATTTCATTTAGAGCAATAAAGGTACTTTTAAGCAATAGGTACCATTTAAAATGTTTCACTATTGCATTTCCAAGTAATAAAATTTAACTTTAATGTACAATTAATGTGATTCTGATTCTGTACACTGCCCAAATGCTGGGATTACAGGTGTGGGTCCCATGCCTGTCTATAAACTGTGTTTGTAAGGTAGACATGCTGGCGTATGCCTGTAATCCCAGCACTTGGGAAACAGAAGCTGGAGTATCCAGAGTTTGATACTAACTTATGCTGTAGAGTGAAATCCTGTTTAAAACATCTGTGTGTGTATGCGTGTGTGTACACCTTACTGGGCACTTTATAAAGATTTAAAATAAGAAACACAAAAGCATGTGTTTCTTTTTTGAGTAGAAACATACTACTTACCATCTTTGAAACTTTGATTTGCTCATGTACAGGGAGTTGATACAGAGGTTAGATACACAGAGAACTCTGGGCTTACTTGTATAAGCTTTGACAAGTTTGTAAACATTTATATCAACCCCCTCCCCCCAACTCTATAGAAGTCCTTGTCTTCATGTCTGTGTAAAAAGGCATTAGAGCAAATGACTGAAGTGTGCACGCTGAACTCAGCTCACTGAGCACACAGGATGGGACTGATGAAAAACCCCAGAGTGGCTGAGTTTCTAGACCTCCAAGCCCAAACAGAAGTTCCTTCCTCACATCTGTGATGAGGTCCTCATCATTCTTTCAGGCATGCTTCTAGGAACTGCTAACTTTGTTTTAAGGAGGTAGTTAAATTCTTTGTCATGTTTTTTGGCTTTTCCAGTGTATAGTTGACATTTGGTACAAATTTGCTATGTTGAATCATGATGTTTGTTTTAAAAATAATATGATTTTCTTTTTTACTGTCAAAATACAAATTATTTTTTTATCAGGAGTGGCTTAGAATGCTCTCTAGCTGAGCCTTGGGTCTTCTTTTACCTTGTTCTAGCGTGTGTTTGTGTAGTCATCTTCTTGATCTTGTGGCTAGAAAGTGGATGTGCGGTCTAAAGGACTAACCATAATGCGCCAAGAAGTAGGACTTGTTTGTGTGCTTGGAGCATTATTACAGAGCTGCACTACTTAGAGAAGGCTGATGAAGCTCCTGCTTTCTTCTGTCACCCACATGCAGCTGAAACATATCACTTATGCCAAACTCTTGTGTGTGAACAGACAAAAGGAAAGAAAGCACCAGTAGGAACGTGTAAGATGCTCTTTAGGACGTTTGCAGGGAAAGAACAAGCAGAAACAAGACTGCATGTGATTAACTGTCTCTGCCCGACTGCATTGCTTGAAACTGCCCACACTTGTGCTTTTATTTATGGGTTGAACTATACTATATATCACACTGTGTTTTTGCTGTTTCCACCGGTTTATCTTAAGATAGAGTGTGAGTAGGGATGTAACACACCTTCAGACTGGCTCGGATGTCCAGAGAGTGTCACATGCCAAATCACCAGCACAGTGAAGAGCTTTTATGTATGTGATGTTTAAGAGTTACAGGTAGATAGAGTCCTGTGATGCTCATGGCCCTTACACTGGGCAGGGTTAGGGTCCCAGTGACCACCCCGATTCAGTGATTTGCTGTAAGGACTCAGCATATAGTTGTGATCATGAACAGTATACAATTTCCAAGAATCTCCCCAAAGAGTCACTGAGCATGATCTTAGCTTTGCCAGTGTGGGATTGGCACAATATACCTGCTGTCTACCAGGGAAGCTTATTAAAGACCCCATCCACAGAATTTTTCCTGGGAGTGGGCCCTGGGCAACTGCTGCCTAGCAGGTACCATGGTTTCAGATTCTCGGAAGGAAAGTAGTTCTGCACAGACCATATTGTTTGCTCAGGTGACTTGCGCTCAGTAAGCCACTCAAATCATTTGCATGGTGGTGGGAACAGTCCTCAAATCCAGGCTCTCAGATGCTAGTGAAGAGCCAGCCTTGACAGCGAGCCCTTCCGGGATGGCTGCAGTGCCAGGGGTGCTGCCGCCTCTGCTCTGTGAATGGACGTAACAAAAGTTCATTACCATCCTTCTTGCCTCACTTACGAGGCCTAATGTTACACAACTGAATTGATTTTTGTAATAACTGAAAAGAGATCATGGTAGTCTCTGTTCATTGATCTAGTTGTTGGTTTGTAAACTCAGGTGTCCATTCTCAGTCGCCAGTTTATTGGGATTGCCTTATGTAGTTAGACATAGATGCTCTTGAATATTGTGGTTTCAGAGGTAAATGACACCTTTTAATACTCTTAATATGTAGATGAGAATATTAACAAGGAACTTTTGTTCAAGTAGCTGAACTTACTATTTGGTTTACTTTTTATTTCTGTATTTATGTTCATGTGAAGGGGTTTGTACATGTGTGTGCAGATTTGTGCATATTTGTGCATATGGAAGCCAGAAATGGAGGACTTGTCTTCCACCTTGCTTCCTGATACAGCCCCTCACTGAATCTGGAACTCAGCAATTGGGTAAGACTAGATGGCTCCAAGTACCAGTGACCCTCCTGCTCTGCCGTCCCAGTGCTAGGATTAGTGGCACAAGACCACACGCCTGGCCTTTTCATGTTGGTGCTGGGGATCCGAACTCAGGTCCTTTACTGATCATGCTGCCTCCCAGCCGTGGACACCGTATTCTAAACAAATGATGTGTGCAGCTAATCCTTGGGGATAAATATCAGTGTGGAAAGCCTACATTTGAACTCAGTCAACAGCAGAGAAATGCACGTCGTAAAACTTAGCAGCGTTGTTAAGATGAGTAAACATCATTATAAAGTATGGTATCGCCTTATGCCACTACTTCATTTACAAGTTACTATTATCCTGGTATTCCTAAACATCAACTTTTAATTATTTTCTTGTAATAGACTTAAATCTTTTTATCTTATGAGAAATTAATCCAAAATTAGTTATAGTCTTTAAGCAGTACTGTGCCTTTGTGTTTAAAATCTGTTAAAGATCACACTTTGCTTAAGCTACGTGCTGATCCCCTGTAGTGATGGCATCTTTTCCAGGGAACCAGAGCCCAGCACTTGTAAACTTTATATTTTGACTGAAATACAGTGCAGTAGAAATCTTGTCCATCTGTTCGAAAGTGATAGACTATTTGGTATTTACAAAACTCTAGAAAATATTGACTAGAATAAATAGAACCACTTAAAAGTCATCCTTTTGTGCAGAGTCCTTAACCCATAGTTCCTAAATGAATTAGAAGTGTCCTACTGTCCTCTGTTCAACATACAGAGTCAGTGCGTGAAAGTGGGTTGTGTCATTTGTACACTTGATTTTAAATAGAAAGTTATAGATTACCGTTGCATCCCTTCTAGTTTATTTTTGTGGTCTTCTTTTTCTGAGGGGTTTGGTACAGGGGGTTATTGTGGATTATAGAACAAGCTAAGTTACACAGAGGAGTGGCTCCTGCTGTGCGGGGCTGCCGCCTGTAGCCTCAGCACTAGGGGTTGGAGAGCAGTGTGAGTGCAAGGCCCTTGTGGGCTGTCTTGAGATTTTAGGTCAAGCCTGAGCTATATACTGAGCTCCTGGTCCCAAAACACAATATTGTTATTTTTTTTCTTATGTATAGTTTGTTTTTTTGTGTGTTAAAAATGAAAACCTGTTACCTTCTCTAGTTGTATCCTACATGTAAAAATTATATATATTCATCAAGATACATATATACATATATTACAAGATACATATATATATATACATATATATATGTATCTTGATGAATTAGGACAGCATAATCACAGTTGAGTGAAATAGATGTTATCAGAAGCCTTAATTCCCATTTTTTTCCCCCCTAAAGCCATCACTAGCAGAAACAGAAACGAGAGGGAGTCAAACAGGAAAGGTGAATTTGCCAGGGTAGCTGAATCTGAAGAAGCAGGAAATGGACAGCAACAACAACCCTTCAGTCCTGATAGAGCAGTTTGAACAGCTAAGGACAAGGGTTGATGTAACTGTGTAACTGCAGCTCCTGGAAAGTGAGAGAGAGAAAGAGGGAGAAAGAGAGACTGTATGTGCATGTGGGCATGTGTGTGTGTAGAGTAGATTGCATTGTATGCTTGAATGAAACAAGTCTTTATAGAAACTAAACAGCTCAGAATCTTCCTGTGTCATACCGTCCACAATAGTCATAATGCAATCAAAATAACCCAGTGCACACAGACACAGCAAGGCAGGACACATGCTGAGGAGCACTCAGTGGAGGCAGGGAGCTTCAGGAGAACTCAATGTCGCAATTAGCAGACAAGGGTCTTAAAACAGCTGCTGTAATAAAGAATGTAAATGAAAACGTTCTTGGAACAAATAACATAGGAAATCTTATTCAGAAGATTTAAAACAGTAAAAAATGGGTATGCTAGAACTGAAAAATATCTCCTGTAAAAAGTTCAAAATGGCAATTATAGGAAACATGAGCCTAAAAATCTATAGAAATATTTAATCTATAAAAAAAAGAGGTAAAATGTGATGTAAAAAATGAAGGGAACCTTAGGACTTGTAGCATGTAAGAGAAGGCCGAGCCCCTGTAGCCCATGGCACAGTTGCTCCTCTGGATCTAGCTGAGCTCGCCAAACAGTTGCTCTGCTACCTCCACCAGGGACCAGGAGAGGAAAATGTCACAGGTCAGAAGGCCAAGGAAGTAGCACATATTAGGAATTCCTAACAGCTAAAAATTGCAAGTAGCCTAGGTTTCTTTCAGAGGGAGAGAGTTAGCTAACCGTAGTGCTCTCCTGTCGTTGGCTACTCCTTAGCAGAGCACTGCTGATCTGCACCACAGCACAGATGATTCAAAACCATCTGGCTGAGTGAGATGTAAAGAGAAACCTAAGAACGCACTCTTTATAATCAGTGTGGTCCAGGACAGGCAGGGTTCATCTGGCAGAATTAATCTAAACAGGAGTTGCAGTTTTAGGATGGGTGTAGAAGGTACTGATTGGAAGGGGACATTGAAGGATCTTTCTGTAGTAATTTCACTGTTGTCTTGTTGCTGATTGGTACTGACCAGGCTTTGTCTCACTAGGTAGTGTATATACTTAAGATCTGTTCATTTCATTGTGTATCATGCTGTCTAGTTAAAATGTGAAGAAGTCTTTAATCACACATGGTGAAGTTTTTGTGGGTAGAAAAACATGATGAGTAATGTTGGCAAGGTTTTGAGAAACTTGTTTATACTGCAAAGAACTGTCAGTACAAATACAAAAATAAAAACTCACAAATGTGCTCATTCTCTGACCTAGTAGATTTTTCTAATAGAATTTTATCTTTGTTGGTAATGTGCTATAAAATATTCATAAATAATATCATGTATAACATTACTGCCAAAAACTTAGCTGCAGGCTTCTGCCTGTCACATACTCAATGGGGTATGTTTTGCATATTGTAAGTGCGAAGTGAGTTTCATTGGTTGATGTAGAGGCCAGTGGTAGCACTAAGCTGTCAACGAGGAACTGACACATGGCAACACTGATGGTGAGATCCATTCTGCTGCTGTGTCCATGAAGCTCTACTGCGCATGGATTCTTCGTGCCTCACCCCTGCAGTGTGATCACACAGCTCATGAAGTCAAAGACGTGTGGACTCTTCATGAACAAGATTTCCTAACCACAGTTTAAACTTTTTAAAATTTAAGAATGCAGGAAGGTTTTACTTAAATAACATAGATTTATTATATACCCAGCTGTGTGTATAATGTAAATGGCCACTTAAATGTAGCTGAAAGGGATTTAGTCCTTTTTCTTCTGGAGTATGCAAGAGATAGTACACAGTGTGGCAAGAGCTGCTTACAAATAATATGACAAATGCTGTGAATAGTAATGTCATGAGGAAGCTGGCTATTTCTAAGTGCTAGTAATACTGATATTTTGAAAATTTTCTTTTCTAAATTTTCTAGAAGTATTTTTACATTCATCAATTTTTTAATTGGAAAAAGGTATTAAGGACTAAGTAGGTAAGGAACCATTTCTTTAGAAGTTAAAGAAAATACTGTTGCTTCCAATTCACAGAATTTGAAAAATGTCAGGGGGGTGTGTGTCTAAGCAAGCATGTTTAGGTGTATGTGCATCTGGAGGTCAGGTGATGCTGAGTGTCCCTTGGTTATTCCCCTTATTATTTGGCCTGGAGTTCACTGATTTGGGTAAGCTCTCAGGCCAGTGAACCCCAGGATCCACTTCCTTTTACATGGACTCTGGTCCTCAGACACTTTTCTGTCCAAGCCATCTCTTCAGTCCCTCAAAGCTAAGTTTAATTGCATTTTTTAAAAGAATATTTCTTGAATGCCTACCAGTTGTTGAATATAATGGGAAATACCATAAAAGTAAAATAAACATGAAATTGGCTTTGAATATGTTATGGTCAGGTTGATAAGATAGAAGCTAAATACCTATCTAGAATTACATCACAGAAACAACTTAGAATACTTAGATATTAAGTGAAATAAAAGCCAGAGCAGTTGTGAATAAGCAGGGTCTGAATAGAAGTATTGCCTACACCTTAAGGATTTCTAGTGGTTTGGCTAAGTATAGGGAAACTGAAAAAAAAAAAAAATTCACACTGCAGATTCTGGACTCTGCAAAGGCAGATGTGGCCATGCTTTCTCCAGGTGCCATTAAGATTGAGCTAAGAGCAGCAGTGCACTTGAGAAAAGTTAGACATTATGGCTGGAAGGAAAGGCTGATGTCAGAGTACTACAAAAGAAGTAGTTGGATTCTTAATAGAAATCAAGAGCATCTGGAATCTCTTTTCCTTCCGTCTTTAATTCAGTCTTCTATTTATCTGTTTTTTCTTTGTTTTTTAAAAATACAAATTGAATTGGTTTTAAAAACATACTCTTGCTATGTAGCCCAGGGAAGCCTTCAATTACAATCCTCATGACTCAGCTCCCCAAATGCTTGAATTACAGTCGTGCACCACCAAGCTTGACTTTGTGAATAAATGGAAAGAAGATTGATTTTACAGCAGAATGCCGGACATTGATAGCATTTCTTTAAATTTAGGCACTGTGCATTTCTTTAAAGCTAGATTTTGCTGATTAGTAGTGGCAGGCAGTGGTTTTTGTTTGCCAGGGATGTGGTTTGTTCTTTCCTCAGATGAAAAGTGTTGGGCTGATGCTTCTAGATGCATTAGCTCCGAGGCAGTATTGACTGTGATGTGGTCTGTAAATGTAACTTGTATTTATCCTCTTGGAGGCTTACTGCCTCTGTTTGCTGAACCTAGGCCTAGTCCTGGAAGCTTCTAGCCTCCAAACAATCAAATCTAGGTCTCGAATATTTTCAGCCTCTGAGACTTAACTGCTGAATAATCTTACCTTTTCTAGTTCTTTCTGACTCTGGCTGGCTGGTTCAACTCAGCTGTCTGGCTAAAAACTCCTCTCCAAGTTGATTCTAACTGGCTTCTCTCTGCTCTAACTGAATTGCTCTGCTTGGCTTCAAACTAACTTTAGCAATCTGTTCTAATCTTCTGGTTCCTTCTCATTCTCTGGCTCTTCTGTCTTCACTTGTGTCTAGCTTGTTCTCTCTACAACTTGTCCCTGTAAAACTGTCCCAATAAAATTGCCTCTTCCCCTTCTCTCTGTCTTTGTCTCTCTCTCTTTCCCTGTCTCTCCACTGCTCTCTCAAGTCACTTTTTTTCTCTGTTCTTCTGAGAGTTGGGCCTATCTTATTTTGTCATATCTTTTTCTGATTTGTTGCTTTTTCTGCCCCTCCATTAGACATCAATTTCAAACATGAGTTCTTCCTTCCACAAATTAACTTTACTTTCATGTTTTGTATTAAAGGTGTGTACTTAGGGCATGCCTGCCTAGAAGGTCTATGGATGTGATCAGAGCAGCCAAGTTGCTGGAGTAAAATTCCTTTCATTTTTATAGCTGTTTTAGGTGTGCATTGATCTTTATCTTCTCTAAAGACATGATTTGTCAGTTTTGTCAGATTTTTTTAATGAAGCATTTTAAGTCTCTAAATTCTAAGAGGTCTTCTAGGCATAAGAATTGCTAAACAACATTAGCATACAGTCAGTATTCCTTTATTCATGCTACCACTTTGTGAGGTTTAAGTTACTATCATAGCTACAATTCTGTAATGTTAAGTGGATATGAATTATCCCCTTGGCTGGTGTAGCCATGCTGTATAAGCTACCCACCCACTAGTTACTCAGTAGTCTTCTCAGATACTAACAGACTAGCAGTTCAGGGCAGTACTTCAATAATGGCCCCAGAGTTCAAGAGCGGTGCTGCAAAGAAAGCAGCAGGCATCACATTTGGAACGCACATTAACTCTGGCACTTGGAACATTATAGGGAAAACATAGCGCACGGGTTTTGATTCTAGCCATAGCTGTAGGTATCCACAGGAGTTGGAACTTGTCCCCATGGGTAAAGGGGGGGGGGTGACATTACACTGTTCTCGTAAGTTATTGGCAGATTTCTATGTATATAATCTAAAAATCCATATTGTCATGCTGCCTCTCCTGATTAACATTAGGAGTAGACAAGCATCTTTCCACACCAAGTGGAAGATGCCAAGGTGATGTGAATGAGAAACAGTAAACAGTGGGTAAAAGGAACAGCATTTTGCCTTAAGGCAACATGGAACAGTGGGCTATGTGGTGTCATGGTCTTCCAGTTACTGGGTTTCAGTACTGCTTTGTCTACACTCTACAGTTTTTGGTTGTGATTATTGCTGTTAGTTTTGGTGTGTATAGAGTTGCTGGATGTCTGGAGTTTGACCGTCCCTCATTTCATCATGGAGATTGAGCTACAGATCATCTAGACCAGCTCTTAAGTTCTTTCTTTTAGCAAGGGAGCTGGCCATGAATCATCAACTTTTTATCTTAGATATTTTGTGTCTACTCATTTACTAGCCTCCTAGCTCACGAGCTTCACCTTTTTCAGACATGTCCCATCAGTGTGTTCTTTGATTTGCCAGGTTTTATCTATGGCTTCTAATACGAATGAACAGAGATTTGTTTCTTATTATTTTAGTTTCCTGTGTATCCAGGGCATACAGGCATGAAAGTACATAGTTTATAAATCTGGTGGAGGAAATTATTGTGGCATAGAGGAAGAGTGTTGAACCGGCCTTTACACTGTTGGTCTTTTGCAAGATAATAGATGGTTCTAACCCTGGAGATAAGAAGGTGATGGTGAGCTTCCGCAGGGAAAGGACAACGAGCTCATCGTCCCACGCCATGGTTTCCCATCCCATCTCAAAACTGTTCATGGTTTGTGTGGTAAACCTGTCCAATACATATTGTAGAAACACTCATAACGAGAAGAGTTGGTGACTTAAAATTTTCATTGGGTGTTAATATGGCTTACCAGGAGTTGTGCTGCAGGTGTAAGTCAGCACCGAGAGAATGAAGCAGGAGGATCCCGAGTTCAAGGCCAGTCTATAGAGGGAGGTCCTGTCTTTGAAAATTGGGTGAGGGGTATAGCTCGGTGATAGAGTTACTTAAATGTGTGAGGACCCACCTTCAATCCCCAGCACTGCAGAAATACAGGAAACAACAGAGTATGACTTCCTTACCAAGTTCTTATAGCCTGTTCCTTGCTCATTCTTTTGTGCTGCTCTGTTTATACAAATGTTTTAGGCTTGTATAAGCCCAGTCTTTAAGACTGTCTGAAAAAGGTATACTACCATTGCTATCTTGTCTAAGTTTGTGGTCTTTCTGGGTGGTAGTCTTTCAACATGTAGCATACCATTCTAAGACAGCTTCTTCCAGTGGTATTTGAGTGTCAACATTGCTATCTCATTGGTAGGCAGTCAGTAGACTGCTTGATTCTTTGAAGGAAGAACTCTACACAGTTTATGTTTGGGTAGCTCATGTAGGGTTAATTGCTATTGGAATTAGATTCTTCACCCTTTTTTCCTATAAATTTTAACATGTTATTTAATGAATGTAAAGTTATGCAAAACATTTATATTAAATAGACTTGTTAAGTATATCTTTCCTATCTGCCATCCGATTCCTACTGAGTGTTAATGCTCAAATATTCATTTGTGATGTGTATTCAAGAATAGGCTTGTGTACCGTAGTCTTCATTCATCAGTTTTTATTGTTAAAGAATATGTATTTTGGTGTTTTCGTTACTTTATAGGACATAACCATTTTGTTTCCCATTTCCTTTTTTGTTTTAAAGGACAAGGTTTAGGATGTAAGGAAGTAAGTAGGTCATGGTATCTCTAAGCTGGTGAGGACCTGAAGTATGTTATGAAGTAAAAAGTGGAGCTTCATTGCCCTCTAGGGGCTCAGTTTTACACAGGCCTCTTTTTTTTTTTTTTTTTTTTTTAAAGATTTAGTAAGCTCTGAGCAGAGAGGTCTGCTGCACAGAGAACACTGTGATTATCTATAGAATGTGACCACCAAAAGTTAACACCAGAAGTAGTTGACAGCAATTATTACAAGTGAAAGCACAGCAGATGCTTTGTAATATTTTAATTAAATGCCCTTTTCAGGGTGCCTGAACACACCAGTTATGAATTTTCAAGAATTATTTGGTGACCACTTACTATTTTTAGTGTACTGTCCATATCCCATAACAGACCAGGGAATTAGGTTTGTAAGATTGGGGCCTGGGGTGTCATCAGGAAATATGTCCTTTGGTTTCAGCTGCTTTCATGGGCATTTTCTTCTCACTTTGTAAGAACACTTCTTCTAGTTTGAAACATCCCCTGTGGCTTTCTTTGAATGGTTACTAAGTGCTGGGTTACGGTACTCATGCTAAAGTGTCTGCAGCTGCAGAGTTTGGTAAGGGAAGTAATTTGTTTCTCCATTATTGAAACTATTAGCTAACTGTTAGCTATGTAAGTGATGCATATTGAGTTTGTATGCAGATATGTTGATGTTTTGAATATTTAAGCACATGTCTATATTGGACATGAAAATTCATGTGGTTATTAACATTTGGAAAATTTTTTTCTGTATGTTAATTCCCTAGAAGGATGCTATAAAGCTGTAGAGTGGGTTTTATACTGTTCCTGATTATGAGCTGTGATATTAAGTATTTTAATAAGTAGCATATAGTTTTGCAGTATGTAAATACATTTACTTTATCTCCATCTTGTGGTAGAAACAGAAGCCAGTCCTGTTGAGACTGTCAGTGCCTGGGCTGTGTGCATTCCCTCGCCCCTTCTCTTTCATCACTATAAGCTGAACGTTAGATATTAAGAGTTTACTTGGAATTTAAATTTTATAATTAATATGAAAAAGAAATCTTGAACCATAGGTGCCATGTTGAAACAAGGATTGTAAACATTTTAGTCATGGCTAAGAGTAAAGATGAACCCTTAGCTGTCTGCTGGAAAAGTAGCTTTGTGCTAAAAGAATTGCAGTGAATATTCTTCCATGACAAATCTCTGAGCCATTTCTTATTGATGGTTAGAGTGAGTGAGTATGCCAGCTTTCAAAACAGTTTTCAGTTCTCTTGGCCAAAGGGCTTGCTGAAGCTCAGTGGCACATGGCCAAGCATGGCCAAGGCCTATGTCAGGCTCCAACGATATTTGTCTGTTTGTTTTTGTTCTTGATTTTTCCAGTTTTATAGTTTCCGAGTTTTTAGTGTGCTTGCTCTAAAGAGTGTTATTACAGCTTATAAGCTCCAGCAAGCTGTGGACACCCATTATATGAACAGAGAACACTGGGTTAAGAATGGGTTTGAGAACAGGATATTTTTATCATTCTTACTTTCTTTTTAATTGTTGAATGCCCTTTATTCAACTAAATATATTTAAGCCACTTCTATTTTTATGTTCTTCGGGTGGCTTTAAGGTTTTTTCCTTTTTTTTTTTCCATTTAGTTTAAACAGATATAATCTATAGGACAGTTAACCATAGAGTTAAGTTTTTAAAATATAAAACTTGCCTCTTGCTCCCGACTGTTGGCAGTGGTGGCTGCTGAATGGGATGCAGATCAGCACTGCTCCCTCATAGACGTCTGCCCTGGCCCCACTGTCTGCATGGCTGTGGTGCTGCTGAATCACTCGCAGAGGGCTGGCCTCTGGGGTTGGGCAACAAGTACATCCAGCATACCAAGTGCCTCCCCCTGGAGCATACTGTTAGCCTGTACCCACTTACCAACTACACCCTTGCACAGATTCCGTCTATGAGAAAGACAGCTCTGTTGCAGCCAGGTTTCAGAGCATGAGGGGGGAATTTGATAAAATTGGGATGAGAAGGAAATGTAGAAGGGTTTCTGATTGTGCAGAAGCACCGGCTCCCCCAGCTGTTAGTGCTACATCCGGGAACAGCTTTCTTCACCTAGTGGTAAACCTAACCTAGCGGAAAATGAGGGACTAAAATGCCAATGACAGAGATCCTGGGTAGTCAAGATGCAGTCCTGGTCATTGATGACTGCATTGGTAACTGGTGGAGACCAGTATCCATATATTCCTGCACAAATTACAAAGCCCAAGGAACATAAGAAGTTGTTTCTGGGTCAGCTTCAAGAGAAAGCCTTGCTTGCAGTCCCTAAAAATTACAAGCTGCTAGCTGCACCATTGTTTGAGTTGAATGACAGTGCACCGGGATATGGGCCTACCGTGTCTAGTCTTCCTCAGCTGCTGAGCAGGTCTCAGTTTTATACACAACTGAATTCCTGCTCACAGAATTAAAAGAATTCTACACACGTAGAAGAATAATAGAAAAAAATTTTGGTTTTTCTCTTGTTCCCTAAATTGTTACCTCCTTCCTGTTTGAAGAGTAAAATTAATATGCACAAGATAGTGGTGGAAGCATTTGACAGTGTTCATTAACTTGTACAACATTAAAGAAAGTAAACTTCCTATTTGTATTTTTTTTAAAGTTTCTCATTAAGCTCTAAAACATGTTTAAAAATATAAAACTTAGATTGCTCTAAGAATTATATTCTCATGTTTTTGTATTTATTTAAGGTATAGCACTAACCTCAACCATGAAAATATTATGAAAGCCATTAGTAAGCTTGAGTCATTATGTCTCTTTTAAGTGCATATTCTAATTTTGAACTGTGTCAATTGAATCCGGCTAATATTACATTATTTTTTAAAACCGTAAATGCACTGCTTACCCCGTCCTCAACTTACTATTTTTTTTTGATCCAGCTTGCTTGATTTTCATTGTTAATAGTTTAAGAAAATCTGTGAACTAAAGTAGACACTTTTGCTAAGATTTTGAACTGAGCTCTTGTCATATTCCTATGGCACCAGTTTGGAAATAAAACAGTTTTATTCTAGAACAAGGTTGTAGAGTGTTTCTATCTGTGGCATTTGGGAAGAGCTCTTGTCATATATTTTGTGTCCGTGTGGACAGGTATTTTCAGGTCGTGTTTTCTCTGCCTTGGAGGTTTGTACACCTCACATCAGTATGTACCCACACTGAATGTTGCTCTGTGAAGTTTGAGGCCAGTTTAATTTTCCTTCCTACACATCACCAAACTCAAGCCTAAAGCGGGTCCTTTCAGTATGATCAAGGAGTATATTGTACCAGTGCTTTTTTTTTTTTTTTTTTTTTTTTTTGCCACATATATCTTTTTTTTGGTAGGTACCATTATGTTGAAAAGTCTCCTATTTTTTATTGTACTTAACATTAATTGTAATTTTTACATGTCTTTTCTTCTGCTTTAGAGTTCTCTCCCTTAAAGGTGGCAGTCATCCCTGGAACACGGAAACCAGGCTTCGTACTTGATTACTAATTACCTGGAAGGTACTGGATTGCAGCAGCAGCCACTCATTAGCAGGTGTGCTCAGGACTCTCCTCAGTCTCTGATGCCACCTCAGTTAGCTGTCTGTGCATGGCGCTGCCTTCTGAAGCCTGAATTGGGAAGGATCTGCTCTACCCTTGGTTGTTGGCAGCATTTAGTTCCTCAGTTCCTTGTCAGTTAGGTCTTTCCATGTAGCAATATATGCCACCCAGACCCGCTGGCTGAGGAGAGCACTCGTACAGAGAGACAGCCCCAGTCTTCTATAACCTGGTCATGGGAGTGGCAGCATCCACTTTGCCATAGTCCCTGGCTAGATGCCAGTAAGGGGGTTTGACCTATCTCTTCTCTGTGGGCAACATTCACCCTGGGCATAGGCACCAGCAGCTGGGACTCTGGGAAGCTGCCCAGAGGCTGCCTGCCTTTGCAGCTGCCTGCCACATCTTGGTTTTCTTTCTTTCCTGTTTACTGAGATTATTTTAACTCATTTTTATAAAACCTCCCACTTGAATTTTACATATGTCTGTGCTGTCTTTTTTGTATTTCTGCTGCATTTGTTAGCGCTGCTAGGGGTTTATTTTGGCTTTCAGGCTCTTTTCTTTATCTCTTTTTCATCTCACTTTTGTCAACTATTTCTTGAAGTATAGTTTTCCTGAATTTATGCTTTTAATAAGTTCTTATATGTGTGACATCGAGATGCCGCCTCTTTTCCTAAGGCATCTTTGCAGAGTTGTCCTGCTGCTCCTGCAGCATTGTGCGTGAATGCTCTTGAACACGTTGCTACCCTTTTCTGATGTTTGTCAGAAAAGCTCCCCTGTGGGCTGTTTTGAGAACTCTGGTGATCTGTGTGCTTTCCTGAAGCCGAGAGGGGGCAGGGGCAGGGGACAGCACAGCATTTTTTGTTTAATGGCCTTTAGGAATGGTTTTCTTTCCCCGTAAGGTTACATTTGGCTTATCATCTCTAGGAGGTGTGGATCCCTGAAAAACGGCATACCCTGGTGGCTTCGCTGAGCCCAGCTGAAGTCTCCTGAAGGTGCGTAGATACTCTTTCATGGAGTGCTTTTCCTTTGCTTGTTTCCTTCTGTTGTTTTTTGAGACTTCCTATATGCTTGCCCTCAGGGTTTTGTTGAGAATGAAGAGTACTGTCACTGGGTGTTTGGGGGTGTTAGTGCATCTGTTAAGGTAGCGTATCCTAGGAAGAGGAATTGGGGCTTACTATGCCTAGAATCTGCCTTCTTGACACTGCTCTTTGAGGTTTTGTGATAGGAAACTCTCCTCTTAGTACAGTGGCAGCCAACTATTTTTTGACTGTTTAAAAGCCAGTGTTCTCTCTCTGGAACACTGAGAAAATTATTATTTACTATCCTGCAGTTTTTACTCAGAACTGTCTTTGTCATCTTTCACCTGACCTGCTCCGTTTGCACACAGACTGTTTCTCCATCTGGAAGATTTCTTTCCTCTTCTAGTCTCACCTGAAACTCTGCTGCTAGTTATATCTTTTTTTTGCAGCTCAGTGACACCACTTTGTGTAGGATCAAGCCTGAACTCTAATATTTAAAGGCACAAATTAGTTGCATTCCCTTTCTGGCTAAATACTGTCTTTCATCCCATTCATACCACGTGAGGGTTGCAAGCCGTGCTTATCCGCTGTAGGCTCTTGCACTCTCAAACCCTGACCTCTTCTGTGGGCCTCCATTCTTCCGGCTGAGAGCCACATAAGGATGCGCTGCAAAAGTGGACTCAGATGGACCGTGCAGCTCCTGGAGGGATTCGGGAGAGAAGCTGAGGTTGTTCGTTCTGTGTGTTAGGTTTCATCGCACATCGAATCTTGTTAGGCTTATCAAATGACACTGCACTTCTAAAATTTTAGCTCTTTGCATTATCCTTGAGAAGTTATGCTTTCTATTTCCCCAGACTTTCCCATCGTTTTAGGTTTTTTGAGTCTCTAGTAGTCCTCACCATGTATTACCTGTGGGCCAATTGTGCATGTAGTGGAGTCCTCCAGGGCGCTAATATGAGTAGTAACAGAGTAACTTAGGGGGAAGGAAACACAGGCGTTTCACTTTTGCATCTTTTAATTTCACGGATATCATTTTCTTCTGGTTTTCTCAGTGCCAAGAGACTAAAATCCTGTTCATGATATATTTGGGCTGGGGGGAGGATGGAAGAGTTGGTACTGAAGAAAGGCTTTTCCCTCGACAGAGCTGCAATAGAAGCCTGCTTTGTGAGAGATGACAACGTGAATGACAAGCTTCACATGAAGCCTTAGCCTCAGGTGGGCTCCACAATGAAGAGCCGTGAAGAGAAACCAGATCAGTGAACATGGGCCTGTTACGTTTCAGGGCTTGGTTGTCAGCCCTCTGAGGAGATAGGCAGCCTTCAGAGAAACATGGCTTTGAGTATTAGGTTCCAGGCTTTAAACCAAAATTCCTTTAAAATTGCATTTATTTATTAAAGTATAGTGGAGGAGAGGTAAGCAGACAACTTGTAGGAATCAGTTCTTATTTTCTACTATATGGGTCTGAAATAACAAACTTGGGTCATCAGACTTAGTGACAGGCACCTATACAAATTGAGCTATCTAACTGGCCAACATGTCTTTTAAAAGTTGCCCTTTTTAGTTGGGAGGTGTGGTGCACACCTTTAATCCCAGCACTTGGAGGCAGAGGCAGGAGGATCTCTGAGTTCAAGGCCAGCCTGTTCTACAGAGTGAGTACCAGTATAGCCAGGGCCACACAGAGAAACCCTGTCTTAAAACCAACAAACCTATCAACCTAATGAATAAATAAATCTACCTCTTCTTTAACTTGAGAGTCTATTCAATCCCGCCAAAGCCATGTTGATTTTCTTCTTTTTTTTTTTTTTTTTTTTTTTGGTTTTTTGAGACAGGGTTTCTCTGTGTAGCCCTGGCTATCCTGGGCTTGCTTTGTAGACCAGGCAGGCCTCAAACTGTCAGAGATCTGCCTGCCTCTGCCTCCCCAAGTGCTGGGATTACAGGCGTGCACCACAGCACCCAGCTGTTGATTTTCTTCTTAATACAGGTGTTGAATTTGGTTGTAGGATTAAATTTGACTTCTGTATGTAGTCACACTGCAGGACTTGCCTCTGTCGTAACTCAGTGCATTGAAACAGTAATGTCAGGGCATCTGTGGGAGGAATGGATTGGTAGCCAGAGCTGTTCAGAGTGAGATGGGTGGCATTGCAGTGTGAGTCCTAGTGCCTGTGGGCCCAAAAGGGAGAAAATGTTCCTCCCTTGCTATGTGTGTAATTTTGTACAGTTGCCTTATTTGCTTGCAGAATAGTGAGTGCTGTGTGTCAAAATTCAGGGTGGCTTGTCCTTTCTGTTAAATGGAATAAATCCTTGTACAGTGTAGGACAAACACATTTTTATCCATTGCTTCAGTGTTAGGTGGATTTGGAGAACTTTTTTTTTTTAACTTTTAACTTTATTTATTTACTTGTTCACTTTACATCTTAATTGTATGGAGAATATTTTAATAGGATTTACAAATAAGAGGAAGAACCTGGAGCAGTGGTCATGGTACCTCATGCCAAGGGGGCTGTGGGTTGTCCTATTTGAGATTTCAAGAATTTTAGATGCTAGGTTAAGTATGGAAACTGTCTGTGTGCAATGTTGTGAACAAGGAATTAACCTAGAAGCTTTATCATTGGTTATCCAGGAGTGCCATGTTGCTATCAAAGTTCTAAAGGCTGAAAAATGGCAAGCTGTATTTGCAAGAAATTTGAAGATTGCATCATAGTTAAGGATATACAGTGAAACTACTACATACAGTGTAGAAAACCTTTCGTTTTAAAAAGATTATGAAGCCATAGGTTTATAAGTTGGTGGAAAGTGACTTACAGGGAATATTGAATGGGCTTGCATCACACACACATTTTCAGATTCTCCTATGCTCTTGCAGTGTTCATGCTCATGCATTCCTTATTTGTAGCTCCAATAACTGGTTTTCTATACAGTCTGTTTATGAACTAGCCCCTTCTGATGCTCCTGGCTGAGTACAGTGGTGCCCATCTGTCGACAGTCTTATTATAAACCTGAATTTATAGTCTTTCCATATGTAATCAGGCTTATGTTGTACTGGGCTGAAAATTGAACTTAGATGTCTTATTGTGTATGTATTTTGACTCTTAAGAGCATAGAAAACATCCCTTCGGATGCACTCTATAACAGAAAACATGTAATTTTAAAAATAGTGTGGGCCCGTAGTGCGCGAGTCAGATTTCTCAGTCTCATGAATGGAGGTTAACCATGTAGAGAAGTGTAGATGCTTAAAGCCTTGCTGGTTCTCGGCCTCACACTGATCCAGTTGGGATCAGTTAAAGCTAACGGGAACATGTTGGGAATGTTTCTTAGTGTCAGTTTAATACTTTGCATATTAAAGACTGAAAAATAATGTGTAAAAGGAAACAGAACCAAAGTACAGCATCCATGTTTCACAGACGTGTTTACAGATAAGTCTTCAGTGGTTATGAAGTCACAGGATATGTGACGCTTCAACAGATGTGATGTTTTCTAAAGTACTTATCTAACAAAACAAGTGAAAAGTGTAACAGAGGGACTGTGTAGACACTGAGTGCTGGAACTTAAGACTTTGTTTTTATTTAATAAGTATGAAGAAAATTCTTAATTGGAAGTTAAGATCTTAATGGAGTTTAACAAGTTAAAGCATAAAACAGCAATACCAGAAACTCTGGATTTGTTAAGAGCATTCTTCACGTTTTTAGAGATTTAATAAATCACTTTAGCCTTAAGTCTCTGACTAGAATTCTCCTCCTGTCCTCTATACTGTTTACCATATATACCTATCATCTTACTGTCGATCATATATACCTATCATCTTACTGTTGATCATATATACCTATCATCTGGCCCCCAAGTCCGTCTTGCAGTGCTGGAAGTATCACCCGTGACATCATGCTTGCTAGACAAGTGTTCTGTCACTGAGCTGTTTCCAGTCCCTGACTTCTCTTTAGAAAACATATTTGTGCTCATTGATTTGGGTAAAGTAGAGGTTCTCAGAATGGACTGTAACTAGGTGAGACATCTCAGCCTGTTAGCCAGCACGTAGTCCTTCCTGCAGGCCTGTTAGAGAGCTGCTGCTCTGAACCTTGCCCTTAATTGTTTGTTCCCATGGAGAAGTCGCACCAGTGCTTAGGTTTTGTTGTTGTTGTTTTAGAAAAATAAAATAAGATTCAGTTTCTATATTCTGCTACTCCAGAATTATTCTTAGTGAATAATGTTTTCCCAACTGAGTGCTTTTATTATAAACCTTTTATTTTTAATTATTTAATTATTTAAAAGTATTATTTAGTTATTTAATAATCTTTTATTTTTAAAAAAATGACACAATTACATCATTCCTTCATTCTTTTCCTTCCTTCAACACATCCCATATATCTCATTTGTTCTCCCTCAAAATTACAGCTTTTTTGTTTTATATATGTGTGTCTATACCCTCC
>CM053749.1:5187419-5225655 GCA_028658305.1 Pachyuromys duprasi
AGGTTCAAGCCAGCATGGGTGATGGAGTCATAGTGTCTCATAAAACCACAGGGGGAGAAATAGAGAAAAATGTCTTCATTACAAGAATATGACAGACATTAGAGGAAATGCCGGTGCAGTCCTGGCTGTCCTGGACTCTCTGTAGACCAGGCTGGCCTTGTTGAACTCACAGAGATCCGTCTGCCTCTGCCTCCTGAGTGCTGGGATTAAACGTGTGCGCCACCACCCCTAGGCCAGTCTACCACATTTTTATGATCACTAAAGAGTTGCAGGTTTTAGTTGCCATATACAACAGATAAACTTCAAACAAAAATTATGTACGCATGGGACCTAGTTTCCCATTGTGACTGTTGATGTTTTATATGACATCAGATTGATTTTGGGTGCTAATTGTAACTGCTTCAACATTTCCACGTTTCGTACCCAGTTGACTGCACACGTAAGACTTGCAGGACTGAGGGTGTTATGGAACGAGAGTAAGCGGTGCGGGGTCTCTTCACAGGGCTGACTTCAGCCCACTTCTTTGCTTGTTTTGATGAATAGGGCAAACACGGAGCTGCATTGGGTTGAAAGGCAGTCTAGGGCTCATTTTAGAATTACAATAAAATCCAGGACCAAGTAGGCCAGGAACAGATTGTTAGAAATCTGAATTCGTCTCTCTTCCCAGCTGTTACAAGATATAACAGGTCAGAAATTATGCATCTATTCAGTTAAGTAGAGTGCGACAGAGTCCTCCCATAAAGATGGTGATGTTGAGAGTCTTTGATTGGCTCGTTAGTATTGTAACCGTGGACTGTTTTACACCAAAGGCAGAGGACCTAGGAAGCAACACTCTGTGTGACTTGAGAGGGTGGATGATCCCATGGTGTTCAAGCTTGTACATTTTAAGGAAGCTCTTTTTAGGTTAATGTCAGCGGAGCAGCTGCTGCTTGAATTTAGTTTCTGAAACACTGAATTATTCATTTCCATAAACAAAACTTCCTTAGTAATTATTTAGCATTAATTTATTTCTCTTTATTTCAGTCGACCCTGTTGACATTCTGGTTTAAGATTAAAAATATTCTTTGTGGAGTCTTAACAAACAAGACTTTGTGACAGCTATTTTTTTGCCCCTATTCTATGGCAAACACATATATTTGGAGAGAGGAATTATATCTTATGGCTCCTTTTTAGCATTTTAATACAGTTCTTAATAAAACAGTCAAAATAAAATATTTCTCTAGTGTCTCTAAGTATTCAAGACTCTCCTTGGCACCAACTCTTGACTTGTTAGATCTTAGCATGCTACTCTTCGCTTGCACTCGTGGAGCACATAATTAGTCTGAAGTCTTAAGACTGTAAACGCATCAGCAGCATTTAAATAATGATTTATTTCATCATATGTATTCATATTGTTTGATAGACTAGTAGAATAAAAACAAGTTTGTTGTTTTGTGGTTCTTTGAATTCCCCATCTACAAAAAAATTTATGAAGCATAGAAACGAAAATGTCCATTTTTATATTATATGTAGATTTTTATAAATAAAATGCATACCATTGTTATAACATGAAGTTACATTATATATCTATTCTATGTACAGCACAATTTTGGCTTTCACTGCTTGGAATTGTAGTATTTTCAACTGTAGTAAACTATACATTTAGCTGCAATTTTCATTATAAAAAATTTTAAGTTTTTCTAATTTTCTTCTAAATTTTTGAGTTTGCTAACAAGCAAAACAATCATTTCTGGTCCATTAACACAACAAATAATCAGGCTTTACAGTTCGTATTCATGTTAAATTTAAAGGAAATGGACAAAGTCAATTTCACCTTCTCTTTAATAGAAACAGTTACAAATGCATAAGGATTTAGTAATTTCTCTACTCAGCAAGCTTGGGCCACCATGTTTCTCTCTCTCTGCAAAGGTCACATAGAAATAATTTGGCTTGGTTTCAAGAATGCCTGCCTTTTAGAGAGGATAGTTATAGAAAGAATGTTATAGAAAAGAGTTGCTGTTTCTTAGCCCCTTGTAAATATGTCTGGCATGTATTTTTTTTTTTTTCTGAGAGTAATCAATCTCTAGTAAAACTATATTCTTAACTACTTGAGCTGATAAACAGTAAGGTTTGTTTTAAAGAAGTCAAGTTTATTTTATGTCAATTTTCTATTTGCCCTGTATAAGACATATCTAATTACTTTACCCCATCTCTGTGTTCAGATTAATCAGATTCTGCTACATAGTGGTGCTCAAATTAGAATAATACTTTAATCAACTGTGTTACCCATGCCATGGTAGACTAGGAAAGCCATTCTTGGCATATTGAAGATGCATGCATTTTATTTTCTATTGTAATTTAAAAGTAAAATCAGAAATATTGATTTCTACTTGACTGGAGAGATGATTTAGTTTGAATATCAGTCTGATGTTAATCAGGTGAGAATTAATTGAGTTGGAGGTATTAGATATTCAGTGCTGTTAACTGAGCCGTGATCAATCTAGAGAGAAGCTTTCTGTTGGACTGTGCTAGAATTGTCAAACAGCTCATGCACTACAATATAGAATAATCTTTTTATGTTCATCCTTCTATCTTCTTGTCTCATTAAATGCACCACTAAATTCATTCTTATACACAGACTAATCTTTAAAGTGTAGAATGTTAATAAATCATAATTTAATAGAAAATTAAAAGCATAATAATTTTGTCACAAAATGCTTTTGTTGTCACGATTTTTCTAATACATTATCTTGAACTGAATTTTAAAGCCAAGTGATTAAATACTTGCTTCCGAAGTCTACTTGTAACATAAAAAAGAAAAACCTACATCGTTTTGTTTAACTGTTCAACGCTAAAAGAAGTGAGCAATACAGAATTATTTTAATGTTTATTTTCTGAAATAAAAATAGAGTCAGTAGCATTTTGTTGATTTGAAATGTGGCATGGGCTTTTCATTTATTTTAAGAGTGTGACAGCGGTATCATAAGTGTTGTGAAAATATAAATGGTGAGATATCACCTCCATAGGACCTGGTCTTAAGTAGTAACATTGTAAAGTCTTTAAATAAACTGCAGCCAGAACTGAAAGGATCGATTTGTCTTGTTAAGCAGGGATAGTATACTGATCGATGTCTAATTAAATTTAGGCCACCATTTCTTTTAGCCCCTTTCTCCCACTTTTTTCCCCCTCTTCAAAACTGAGAATTTGGCTGTACTTACCAGGAAGGTAGCACATATTATTGTCAGATTTCTTTCGTTTTGGCAGTTGGTGTGACCGTGTTAGATTAGAAGAAAGCCTACGGTGTGACTTTTGAGAGTGTCTTTTTACCCTGAAATAATGCTTTTTGCTTGATGTGACTATATACATTTCACAAAAAGGAATTTCTAAATTTGTAGTTGAGAACAATTAATTAGTGTTTAAGGAAATTAAGCTATACATCTGAAACAGGCCTGGAAGGTGGTGAATGGGGAGTTCTTAGTCAGTGGGTTCCCACCAGTTGTTGCTAAACAGACTGGGAGAAAGAAGGATGAGGACGCTGGCTTCCTCATGCCGCCCCCTCAGCCCAGGCTCCGTTCTCTTCCCAGCCTACAGCTGCTTCTTCTCCTCTGTCTGTCTCTCCTCAGTCAACAGTTGTTCCGTGCTTATAGAATACCAAAACCCCAGGGTTTTTAGTTGTTGTCCCCTAGCCCGCCCTTGCCCCTCCTGTGTGATGCCCACAGCTATTGGCTCAGTTCTTCTGCAGCCGCTTTGTGCTTGTGTTCTGAGCAGTAACGCTCTGCAGCATACTGCAGTGCATTTTACTGACATCCCTCTGTCTTGGGGACTGCTGGAGGCGTAGCCTACCCATGCTGTAGTCACAGCTCCTGGGGCAAAGGCCTCGCTGAAGATGGTTACTTACGCCCCTCAGGAAAGAACAGAACCTAGGAGACCAGCACCTGTCAGTGTGCTCTTCTGTTTATAGTATTTTCATTTTGGCAGGTGGGATAAGAGTTAGATCTGATGTTGACAAAAGACACAGCTTTTGTTTAAAAAAATAGAAAATGGCAGTCAATATGCTATTCCTTTACTAAATAGCTGTATAATAGTCCCATTATGGTTACCCACAAAGTAACATATCTTTAAAAAGACATATATACATTTATGTATTTAAGTATTTATTATTTATGTATTTATTTATTCAGTTTTTTTTTTTTTCAAGTCAGGGTTTCTCTGTTTAGCCTTGCCTGTCCTGGACTTGCTTTGTAGACCAAGCTGGTCTCGAACTCACAGCAATCCGCATGCCTCTGCCTCCCTGAGTGTTGGGGTTACAGGTGTGTGTCACCACACCCAGCTTTCTAATAGTGATTTTAATATGAGGTGGGTGGATCTGCTCCTGTGTTATCTTGGAGGTTCTTACTGTCTTTATGGACATTGACCTGTCTAAAGCAGCTTGTTTAAAATTTTCACGCCAGCACATTTTAGGAGTTGCGACCATCCTGACTTGTGAACAGACTGTGTATCCCAAATGGAATCTCTAAGGAAAATGGAAGAGACAGAGTCGTTGACTTTTTGGTTTTCTTTCTTGGCTGTTTTCTCAGCCTTCTACTCTCATCATTAATCCTGATTGTGGATGCTGTCGTTTGAGCATCACCCACCTACACTCCTTTAAGAAGCTAGTTGTTTGGGGCCGTGCTGCTTACACTGGTCAGTTCTCATGCCTTCCTTTCAAATTCTCAGAGCACTTTGTTGCGATCTGGCTGCCCTGCATTGCACTAAGTTACTCCAAATCCTGTGGAACATTGGCTTTCAGGCTGTCTTGCTCTAGTGACTCCATTCACAAAGCGACCTTTGGTTCCATTTTATGTGCAAGCACAGAAAGGGTGCTGCACATCAGTGTATGTGCAGGTACCAGCACCGTCTGTGATTCACAGGTTGATAATACATTACTCCTGAGGACAGAAGACACACAAACATGTTAAAAACATACCAGGCCAAGAACTTCCTGAGCACATCAGACAGTGGAAAGCTGCAGCCTCACTAGTGTTCTACAGATAGGAGCCTGTCTGTCACCTGAGACCCCTGTGTGTGGACAGCTCAATGAGGGCTCTACCACTTGACAGGGCCTTCTTTAATTGCCGTGTAATTGTGTCTGTTGATGACAGACCTGGTCGTGTACCTTGCCATTTTGGTCTCGAGGGTCCTCTGTGCCTCACTCTGCAGCTCCGCTCACCGTGAGGCTTGGAGCCGGCTCTCCACCTGGTCCGGTTAACAATCTGACTGCCCGCCCAACTCTTCTCTTGTTGACGTCTGAGCCCACAGCCACCTCTTCGAACTTTATTCGCTCTTTTAACCCTTTTATAACTCCCACCCCATGTAAACGCACTGAGAGAGAGACATAATTACTACATGATACATGTGATCTGAGAGTTCATATTAGTAATTAAGATTGAAATTAATCTCTGATCAGCAAGCTATCAAGGGAAATTGAGAGCACTTGGAAAATGCAGTCAATAGACTGATGATATAGCTTGTAAATCTGTCATTATTCTTTAAAATAATGGCTGACATTGTGGAAAAACAGCATAGTGTCCTCACGACATACTTCAAATCTGAAGTGCACAATTTATCATTTTGTGTGGTTATTGTGAGAAGCTTATGGAAGGAAAGAGAGGCTTTATTATTGCATGTATGAATTTAGTCTCAGTGGCTTCTTCCAATACACAATAAAAATATCTGCCACTGTCCTCTATAACCCTTCACCCATGATCATGTCAGCAGCTGTAATTAAGCTCCTCAGGTCACAATGAGAACTAAGGTATTTATTGAGATAGAATCATTTTTAAAGATACATTTTTTTAAGTCTGTTATTGGTGGCTAGAGAGATGGCTCAGCAGGTAAGAGTACTTGGTGCTCCTGCAAAAGGTACATGTCCTAGCACCCACCTTTTTTTTTTTTTTAATTCTTCTGTTCTTCCACATAATTTTCATTATTACTTTGCTGCCAGGCACTTAATGATAATCGAAACAATGGCGACTAAGACCCTGACTGCCCACGGGGGGCTGGGCACTGCTCTACGTGTCTCTGCACACACCCTCCACCAGACAGGCACCACGATTACTTTCAGTTGCCAGCTGGGACAACTGCACTGTAAATAGGTAATAGACCACACAGTGTGGCACAGGTTAGACTAGAACCAGGCTCCTGGACAACACTTACTCCTCTTTCCGATCAGAGCACGGGGTGGGAGGCTCACTACACTGGAGGAACACTCGGGCCAACAAAGCAGACCACCGGCCAGCGTCCTTAAATGACTCAGAAGCCCTAAGAGTAGAGGGCCTTAACCCACATGCCACGTCACGGCCACAGAAGCAGGGAGTCAGGGCTGCTGGCTGGGTTCTTACTGAACGGCATCTTAGTAATCACCGAAAATAAAACAGCATCAGAAACTTCAACTCCTTAGTCTATATCCTATTCTGCAAAACTCATATTTTTAGCGAGAATTTTACATAATAAAAAGTGGTTCCTCCAATGTGACTATAATAAATGAGCTAAAACTTTCAGCTTTGTTGACTGCAACACATTTCTTTCTCTTCGGCTGGATCCACTTCCTGTTAGCAGCTCTTGTTGGCATATACCCCATAGCTCTGGCATCTCTTAACATCTTTCAGTCTCAAAGGCAGTCCAGGCTTCACACAGTGGCCTCTCCAGGCCTCCATGCACATGTGCCTGGCCTCAGCAGCTTTTCTTACCCTGGAGGGGGATTCCGTAACCCCTTTATTCTTTCCTTGACTTTAAAGCCAGAACCACATGGATGAAGCTGCCATGTTCTCTTGCTGCTGAGGGCAGAACATGGTGCTTTCTTGTTCAGTTACATCTTTACTAGCTTTCTGTTTTTCATTATTTTCCTTCACTGCCTAAACTTGGCTATCCTGAGACTTGTTCTGTAGACCATGTTGGCCTTGAACTCAGAGATCCACCACCCTCTGCTAGATTAAAGGTGTGCACCACCATGCCAGGTTCTAAACTTCTTTTAATTTCTTTTCACTTTTCTTTGTTTCCTTTTCACAAATTTGAAGCTTCGATAAGTAGGGTCTTACTCTGTGGTCACCATTCCCTTTATTGCACCTACCATCAGGCTTTTCTTTAATCTATTTATAGTTCCTGGTACCTGTTTTCTCCACAAACTACGTTTTGTATTTCTGCTTGCTTAGTTTGCTTCTTTTCATTATAAATCTGCATAAGTGTGGCTACTAAGAAGCAAGAAACACAGTCAATGCTAGGCTGTCTGGAAATCTCCGTAACTCTTCAATTTAGTGTCAGACAGATTTGTGGACAAGGGTAGAAAGCAGCCATATCCTTTGGCAAAATACCACAAGAATGGTCTCTAGGCCACATCAGCGTATTCTGATTCCTAAACCTTTTGAGCCTGGTCTCCACAGTTCAGATCACACTCAGCACCACTGTCTTCCATGCTCCTAGTAACATGGCCCATTAAGATCCACTTAAAGCATTACGCTGCTTTCTTAATCCAAGTCCCAAAGTCCACACTCCTCCAAACAAAAGCATGGCCAGGGCCATCACAGCAATACCCCACCCCTGGTACCAACTTCTTAGGGTTTCTGTTGTTGTGAAGAAAACCTTGAACACACAACTCTAACAAGGAAAACATTTAATTGAGGCTGGCTTAAAAGGTTCAGAGGTTTAGTCCATTATTGTCAAGGCGGGAAGCATTATTGCATGCAGTGAGATATGATGCTAGAGAAGGAATTGGCAGTTCTGTATCCAGATCAGCTGGTAGCAGGAAGAGCATGACACTAGGCCTGACTTGAACATCTGAAACTTCAAAACCCACCCCCAGTGACATATTTTCTCCACGAAGGCCATACCTCCTACGGACCACCCCCTTGGGCCTATGGGGGCCATTTTCATTCAAACCACGTCTTGTTACTATTTCCCTTACAATGCATTAAAAATCCTGCGAGGTCATTATGGCCTGTGTGTGTTCAGGCAGCTTTCCGGCCTTTATCTTACAAATCCTCCCCTCAGATCCTTTTCTACAAAATGAGCAATACTTGTAGTCTGCCCTTTAGTAGTGTGTGTGGGTTTGGTTTGTTTGTCTTGTTGTTTTGTTTTTTGAATATGGAATGTGCATAGTCTGGATAATGGATTCTAAGTGAAAGCCTGTTAGGACTTTTAAAATCATGTTAATGTAATGTCTCTCTCTCTTTTCTTCTTTTCTTCCCCTTCTCTTCTCTTCTCTCCCCTCCCCTCTTCTCTTCTCCTTCCCTCCCCTCCCTTTTCTTTCTTTTTCTTTCTTTTCTCTTCTCTTTTTTCTCCCCCCCCCTCTTTTTTTTCTTCAGATTTTACTAGATGTTGCAAGGACTCTGGACTCCTTATGGTAGTAAAATGCCGGAAAGAAAATTCTGCATTGAAAGGCTGTCTAACTGCTTAGTAAGTAGCTACCTCTGTGTTTGTGGATCTGTGATTGCAGAGTGTGTAGTAAGAGATGTTAATAGCTCGTTACCTTTAATATGTTCTGTACCACCCCACACACCACCAAATTCTGCATTTTGCTGGTGAAGATATCAGTATGTTATAGGTTATTCTAAAAGAAGAACATTTAGGGAGGGATTTTTAAGAAATATATGGCAGAATTGTATATATGATTTTTCACATTGTTTAACAAATCCTTTATCTCTAACAGGTTGCTTTATAGAATTTGGGATAGCCTGCTCTTTAGTTCTTCTAACGAACAGCAAGTGAACTAGACATTCCCCAGGAACTTTTCAGCCTGGCAGCTTGCTCAATTGTTGCTTCAGCTCCTAGTTGCAACACATGATATGAAAGCTATAAAAGTAAATATCGAATTTTGAAGCATTGGCTAGAGTACTGAGTCCTACAAAAAACAGGAGGGTGTGGGGAAGCCTTACAGAAAAAAACACCAACTGAACAGACCAGTTGGTCTGAGGCTGCTGCCTTTTTCCTGTAAGAACAAAACTTGTGCTGGGCTGGTGGCACTCACCTGTATTTTTTATTTTATTATTGTTTTTAAATTTTTATTTATTTTTATTAATTACAATTTATTCACTTTGCATCCCAGTAGTAGCCCCCTCCCTCATATACATTCTCCCAATCCTGCCCTCCCTCCCTCTTCTCCTCCCATGCCTCTCTCCAAGTCCACTGATAAGGGAGGTCCTCTTCCCCTTCCATATGACCCTAGGCTGTCATGTCTCATGAGGACTGGTTCCATTGTTTTCCTCTGTGGCCTAGTAAGGCTGCCCCTCCACCTCAGGGGGAGGTGATCAAAGAACTCTTGTGAGAGACCGCCCCTGTTCTCATTACTAGGGAAGGCACTTGGGAGACTGGGTTGCCATGGGCTACATCTGTCCAGGGGTTCTAGGTTATCTCCATGCATGGTCCTGGGTTGGAGTATCAGTCTTAGAAAAGACCTCTGGGCCCATATAATTTGTTTCTGTTGCTCTCCTTGTGGAGCTCCTGTCCTCTCCAGGTCTTTCATCTCCCCCTTTCATAAGATTCACTGCACTCTGCCCAAAGTTTGGCTCTGAGTCTCAGCATCTGCTTTAGTACCCTGCTGGGTAGAGTCTTTCAGAGGCCCTCAGTGGTAGGTTTCTGCCCTGTTCCCTGTTTTCTCCCTCTTCTGATCAATCTGGCACTTTCTCAGACAGTTAGGAATAATGCTACCTCAAGATCCAGCTATACCACTGCTAGGTGTATATCCAAAATATGCTCAAGTATACAACAAGGACATTTGCTCAGCCATGTTCATAGCAGCTTTATTCATAATAGCCACAAGCTGGAAACAACTCAGAAGTCCCTCAGTTGAAGAATGGATACAGAAATTGTAGAGCATTTACACAATGGAATATTACTCAGCAATTAAAAACAAGGAAATCATGAAATTTGCAGGCAAATGGTGGGAACTAGAAAAGATCATCCTGAGTGAGGTATCCCAGGAGCAGAAAGACACACATGGTATATACTCACTTATAAGTGGATATTAGACTTATAATATAGGATAAATATACTAAAATCTGTACACCTAAAGAAGCTAGTCAAGAAGGAGGACCCTGGGTAAGGTGATCAAACCGGATGGACATTGGCACCCACCTGTAATCCCAGAGGCAGAGAGGCAGAGGCATTTGGATTTGCCAGCCTGACATACAAAGTGAGTTCAGGACAGCCAAGGCTCTGTTAGACAGAGAAACCCTGCCTTTGTAAGCAACCAAAAAACAAACAAAAACCAACCAACCAACCAAAAGAACAAAAGTGTGCTCCATTGAGGGGTGGGTCACCAGCCCAGAGTCTACAGACCACAGAAGGAGGCTGGCACAACACAGCCTTCACTAGCACACAAGCCCATGCATTTTGGGCAGATGAAAGTAAGTGTCAGGGTTTCTGTTGCTGTGAAACACCATGACCAAAAAGCAAGTTGGGAGGAAGTCTTTGTCTGGCCTCTTGTTTCCTTTTGCTCCACATCACTGAAGGAAGTCAGGACAGGAACCCAGACAGAGCAGGAACTTGGAGGCAGGAGCTGATGCAGAGGCCGTCAAGGGCGCTGCTTATTGGCTGTTCCCCATGCTTGCTCAGCCTGCTTTCTTAGAGAACCCAGGTCCACCAGTCCAGGAATGGTACCACCCACCGTGGGCTGGACGCTCCCCCGTCAATTACTAATTAAGAAAATGCCCTACAGCTGGATCTCATGGATCCATTTCCTCAACTGAGGCTCCTTCCTCTCTGATGACTCTAGTTTATGTCAAGTTGACATAAAACCAGCCAGTCTACAGTAAGCACCATCACCCCATCCTAAGTGCCTCAGCTTTGCAAGAGGCACTTTGGCTTTCTGCCTCACACCCAGCAAAGTGCACAGTTCTTTCCTTCCCAGCCACCCAGACCCACAGGGATTCTGGGGATGGGAGACAGGTGACTGTTTTGAATCCTGATACTCCTGGTGCTTTTCCCTCCAGAGTCCTTTGTGCTAGAACCATCATCATTTTCTTTTCTTGCTGTGAGGCTGGTTTACACTCCAGCTTGAATCCTGAGGAAACCTGAAACAGGGAATCCTTTGTGTCTCTTCCTCAAAATTCAGCCCCACCTTCTAGCTCAGGGGCCTAAGCCATACACTGCACTCATACCTGAATCCCTCACTGCTGTGTGTTGTCCTTGAGTGTGACAGGAAGATCTCCTGAGCCCACCAAATTACAAAGGCTTTCAGTAGATAAACAGCCCCTGACACAAGAGTCCGTAGGTTTGTGCCTTCCACCTGGGAAATAGGCTAGGCTGACAGTCTGAATTCCCAACCTGGAAGGTTCCTGGATGTATGAGACATAGGCTCATCTGCAGAACCTAGAGAGCATCCTGACCTAGCCCGATTCATCTGCTGGTCATTGATAGAAACTGTGGCTCTTCCTTTCTGTGTACAGGAGTGGTGAGCAGTGCTGGGGTCCTGGTGGCGAGCACACTGCTGCTCTGTGGATGGGAGACCATCTGCTCAGCACTTAGAGCCCGAGCACAGAAGCCTGTTCACAAGCCAGTTGGAATTTCTTCCCTGAACCTCAAATTTCCCCTGCCCTGGTGACTGCCAGTGCCAGTGTGTGCTTCCTGTGTGGCCTTTTAAAAGGCTCCAGAGTCCTTTAACAGGGAGGAAGGAGGTGTTTGAGGGATGCACTAAAAACTTCTCTTGCTGTGGCAGACAGCCCCCCTTAAGTCTGCAGGTGATGCCTGTGAAAACCAAGAGTTCTCCTTACAAACCGCAGCCGCTGTTCCTAGATTTCCTCAGGTGATGCACACAGCAGTGTGAGAGCCTAAGACCACTTTTTCCCTCCTCAGTTTTCACAGGAGTAGGCAGTACACAGAATAAGACAGCTCCTGAAAGCCTTGGCCAACCAATCTGGAATTTTCGTGGGAAACTAAAGGTCTGCTCCATCAGATAAGTTCTGCTTTGGTCAGGAGCGCATTCTTCCTCAGGTCACAGAGGACTAGAAGTTGCCCAGCCTCCTACAATGCCCTTTCCAGATGTGTTGGGAATATGGAAGGAGTGTAGCCTGGACCAACCATCTCAGACTTTTGAATGCTGCGATAAGCATGCATCATCATATTCCACTCTCTGGCATTTTCAATGACTTTTTTTGGAGAAAAATCAGAGATTCTAGGCTGAGAAGGTGGAGGGTTTCTCTAATCAGGCAAGATAGAATGACTTCAGACATGCTCCCTTCTCTAATGGCTGAGAGCAGAGATACCATGGAGCACAGGCATGTCCAGCGTCAAAACACTGTTGATTAAAACAAGACAAACTTGCCACATGTTAGTTATATGACTTGGGGTTTAGTAAAGTTATAGTGGGAGCTTCTGCTTGACCATGGTAGAGAGCTATGATGACTAGGAAACAGCTAACCTCTGTGGTGCAAATTTGAAATTGTCACATTGTTTACATATGTGTATACATGTTTACATATGCATATGTAAACAACTGTTTGCTAGAGGAACAACTGGAATGAATCTATATGCATTAAAAGGGGCTTTATCTGAGGGGCTTACAGGCTATGGTCAGGCTAGTCCATCAATGGCTCTCTGACAGAAAGGCCAGGAATCAGTAGTTTTTCAGTCCTCGAGGCTGGATGTCTCAGCTGCTCTGAGGTCTGTATTGGCTCCTGAGGAAAGGTGTTCCACAGCCTGTGAAGAAAAAGCCTCAGCAGCAGGAGAGATGGACTTGCCAGCGAGAGTGAGTGCAAATAGGAAAAAAGCAAGAACTTCCTTCTCGCACGTCCATTTGAACAGGCTGCCACCAGAAGGTGTGCCCAGACTTTTCATGAGTCTTCTGACCTCAGGTCAGAAAAATTCCTGAAGAAAAATTCCCACAGATGTACCCAGCTCCTTGGGTTCAGTTGTTTCTATATGTGGACGAGTTGACAACCGAGATTAGCCTTCACAAGTCCTCTCATTTAACTTGGCACACAGTCACTTCTCCTTATGTAATTTTTAGTTTTCAAATGAAAACAAAAACAAGTTGTAATTGCACTTAACATGATACAGCTATCCCGTGTACAACAGCAAATGCATCATATATTTTGAAATACCGAAGAGTTTTACTGTTAACCTTTCTCACATCCTTTCCTACATGGACATATAGCCTTTTAAAAGGGTATGCTCACTGGGGGAGGGAAATCATAAGACTTTCCAGGGTCTATTATAGGTTCTGAATTGACACTGATTTTGGGAGACCCCAAGCAGCACTGTGGCCCTCCAGTTAAAGTACAGACTTTTGGGAGGAGGTGATTAATGGTGTTCTGTCTGACATCATGTCACAGTAGGTACAGTTCCTGGAATCATCCTGTGGTTATTTCCCAGTTTCAGAATGTATAATGGGGATAGATGACTTAGAAGTTGTCAGAATTTTCACATTGGTTCCATAACTGTGGAGTAAAGTTGTTACTGTTAGAAAGGCTAAATGGAAACCATTAGAATTGCCTCTACTAGGGAAAGTAGTGAACCACAGACAGTACCACATCCCTGGAAGAATGGCAGAAATTAGTGTCACCATCAAAGACTTTGAAAGTTGAAGGGGTAGTGGTTTTCATCACATTTCCCTTTAACTCTCCTCTCTGGACTGTGAATAGTGACTGGACTCTCCTATCTGGCCTGGACTGATGGATAATGGGGAATGACAGTTGGCTATAAAAACTTACCAAGTAGTGTCTTACTTTTCTGTTGCTCTGAAAAGGCACTAAGGCCAAGGCAACTTATATAAGAAACCATTTAATTAGGGGCTTGTTTAGCGTTTCAAAGGCGAGTTTATGAGCATGGTGATCGGGAGCATGGCACGGGCCAGGCAGACATGGTGCTGGAGCAGGAGCTGAGAGCTTACATCGTATCTGCAAGTTGGAGGCACAGAGACAGACTGGGCCTGCCATTGGGTTTTGAAGCCTCAAAGCCCAGCCCCAGTAACATACCTCTTCCAAGGTCAGACCTCCTAATCCTTCCTAAAACAGTCCTACCAACCTGTGGATCTAGCATTCAAATGGCCTGTGGAGGCCATTTTCATTCGGACTACCATAGCAGTGACTCTGCTGTACCGTGTGTTGTTAGCTGAGCAGACTGTACCTCCTGGTATGTGGTATGCAGCTGCTGATCTAGCTACTGATCTCTGTACTGGTCTACACAGGCCACCAGAAGCAGTTTGCTTTCAGTTGGCAAAAGCCAGCAGTGTGCCTTTATAGTTTGACTTCAGTGGTATATTAACTCTAGCCTTGTGTCAGAACTTAGTTCAAAGGGATCTTGATCATCTGTCTGTTAACACAAAATATCACATGGTTCACTAAGTTATTGGATCACCTGAGCAGGGATAGCAGCCACTTTGGACTTTTTGGTAACCATAAGTGCATCCGAGGATAGGAAATAAATCTAACCAAATTTAAGGGCTTTCTACCTCAGTGGTATTTTTAGGAACACAGTGGTGGGGGATATACATACAGAGATATTCCTTCTAAGGTGAAGGATGGGTTATTGCACCTGGCCCCCTCCCACCACCAAGAAAGAAGCCAATGCTTAGTGGGTCTCTTTGGATTCTGGAGACAGCACATTTCCTCCCTTGGGTATGTCACTCTGGCCCATACACCAATTGACACAGGAACCTTCCTGCTCTCTTTGAGTGGGGCCTGGAGCAGGAGACTCAAGTCCAGGCTGCCATGCAGGCTGCTCTACCACTTGGACTGTATGATCCAGCAGACCTGATGGTACTTGTGATATCAGTGACAGTTGTTTGGAGCCTTTGGCAGGCCCTGTTGGTGAATCACAGAGGAGACCTTTGGGATTTGGGAGCAAGGTTCTACTATCATTTCAAGACAATTATTCTCCCACTGAGAGACAGCTCTTGACCTGGCGCCTTACTGGAAACTGAATGTTTAATAATGAGCCACCAAGTTATCATGTAACTTGAGCTGTCTGTCTGTCATGAGCTGGGCACCGTTATCTGACCCACCAATCACAAAGTAGTACATGCACAGCAGCAATCCCATACACACACGCACATGTACACTTGTGTATATGATTTGGCCCAAGCTGGTCCTGAAGGCAGAAGAACTTTCATGAAGATTTTACCCAAATGCCTGTGGTTTCTATTCTCTTAATAACATGCATAATTCTTCTCTCTAATCCGTTATTACAACAGCATGTTTCTAGTTGGACACAATCCTTCTCTAGGTTGGGCAGCCCTAGAGCAGAGTGTCAGAACAGTAAACACAGGGCAGCCTGAGCTCACCAGGGTCAGTGAGCACTTAGCCTTGCAACCCTGGGCCACTCTTGTGAGAAGGGACAGCTCTTCTGGCAGTGATTGTGCTGCACTGTGTGAACACAGTGATCAAGGTGCCTGGTGCACAGTAGACGCTGAGTAAACACCAAATGCTCTACTCTTATTTGATTGGTACTTACTGTTGTAGTTTTATTATCCTTTGCCTACCCCTAGAAATAAGCAGCTCAGGCTCTAGTTTGATTTGGGGTAAGGGGATGCAAACTGTTGCTGTTGGCTTAGAGAGGGAAAAGCAACCAGAGAAACAGATGGACGTGACATAAGTTGAAGAATAATGAAAAGTTATGGAACTTTTCTTTGACATTAAGTTCCAGAATAAGTGCTCTTTTTTGTTGTTGTTGTTGTTAATTACAATGGCAAGCCACAACATGCATGCATCCTCTGTTCCCTTTTAGGAACATGTTGAAATAGTAGTGGTTTGTGCTCCTTTATTTCTGCCTCTCATCTTCATTCCTCAGTATACTGTTACCTACTTCTGATTCCTCCCAAACTGCTAACGACTAATGTACTTGTTGATGGCCAAACCCAACAAGCAGCCCTTTCTCTTTCCCTCAACTCTCTGACAGTTCAAACTCTGATTCCCCTGGCAATGCTCTCTAGTCGGCCACAAATTTCTCCACTCCTCAACATCGTCTCCCTTAAGCTATTCCTTAAAGTTCATTTCTTTGGGTTCTGTTAAGAATCTTTTAAATCTGACTGTAATTTATAACTATGGATTAAATAATTACAGATCGGTTTCTCTGCTTTTCTTCATGTGGTAAAGGGAATGCTTTTGTTCAGTCTGTGTCATGTGATTTGATTAAGTGTTCTATGATCTAGAGTCATCTGTGTCCTAACTCTAGTTAGCTACCAAATCAACCTTTTTCCTTTGCATTCTACACCTTTTCCTGTGGGCTGGCTTATGCCCTCATCATTTTTTGTTTAACACTATTGGAGACCCAAGTTTAAAAACTGTGCTGTTCCCTTCCAACCTGCCCGCCACACACTGCCAGCCATTCAAGACTCGTTTTCACTCTTAGTCCTGTCCTGTTGCTTTGAGGATAGACTGTAGCAGTGTGGCAGAAGTGGTCCGTCATGACCTGGTCCCTGTGCACTTCTCTTGGGCTCTTTCTACTGTGTCATCATCCACCGTGGAGTACCAGACTAGGTGTCTCACATACCTCTTTCCCCTCACGTGTGCCTTTTCACATGCCTTTTTGTGGGTTCCGGTGGCCCTGCACAGTGCAGTTCAGCCAAGTTCCCATTGACACCTCCCCTTCCTCATGTTTCCATGTCCATCCTGGTACTGTCTAGATTTTGTTCTAGTCCAGCCCTTGCCTGTCGAGCCGTGGGCTCCTGGAGCATAGGATCACTCACTGGCATCCTGGGATAAGACTCAAGACTTTATATTACTATGTACTTTATTAATTACAAAAATGTTTAAATCTTTAATTCTGTTTTTCTGACTAGCTTGTTAATGTTTATTGTGTCTTGGTGACTTACTGAAAATCAGCTTTTCAAGATTGAACCTCATTAATATCTGAATGCTATTAAAGCTTATATTGTATATGTTTTGAAATATATTAATTTACTCCTTGTAGCTATAATGATCCGGCCTTCTATGAAGAATGCAAATTAGAATATCTCAAAGAAAGGGAAGAATTCAGAAAAACCGGAGTTCCTACCAAGAAAAGGCTACAGAAGCTTCCCACAAGCATGTAGGCAAATAGTGAGTCAAGAAGACACATTATGGAAACCATTTGCAATGTAAACCAGAAATGAACTGAAACAATATTTGCTCACCTTAATCATGAAAATACTGATTTTTTTAAATGAAATAAAGTATTTATTTCAGAGTTCTGGTTTATTAATTATGGGACAGGGAAAAAACTAAATATATCCAATGTATCATTTTCCCAGCCCTCCTCCCCCTTTTTGGGTAAACAGCACAAACCCAATTTCTTCTACAGCTTGTAACTGCAGTCACAGTGCTAATTGTCTTAGAATTTCACATGTACATTACCTTCTGATTGTGCGGGCTGATGTGGAATGAAAAGGTCTAAAGCAAAGAAGGGACAGACAGCCCCACCCTCCCAGCTGCTGGGCCACAGCGGCCGCCAGTCTGTTCCTAGACAACTCACCTGGCACTGCCAGGATAGGCATGTAGGCAGGGCTTGTTTGAAAGCAGATGAGATTAGGTGGGTCAGTTTACTAGAACCTTGATGGAAAAGTTTCTGCACTGTTTCTTGGTCTTTTCAACTTGATTACTAAAAATACTGTATAAGCTTTGATATTAAGAAGTCATTTTTGAGTGTGAACTTCTGTTTTGTAACATTGAAGATTGAGGAGGAACTGTGTTAAGTTTCTGCCTTAGTGTGTCAAATTGGGCCTAGGCTAAGCTTTTTATACTAAAGGGTTTATTTTTATTTTTCCTGACAGGGTTTCTCTGTGTAGCCTTGGCTGTCCTGGACTGGACCAGGCTGGCCTCAAACTCACAGACACCTGCCTGCCTCTGCCTCCCTGAGAACTGGGATTGCAGGTGTGCATCATGCATAGCTAAAGGCTATTAAACAGGAAGGCAAGATTTAACTCTGGCTCCAATCTCATAATTTTTTTTTCTAATTCAAATGAAATGAACCTAGTCAATGAATGCATGTTCAAGTTTTACACTGTACTCAGAAAAGAATTACTTTACTCCTATTTGAAACGCAAAGAACTCATTCTCCCAGACCACAGATCAACAAAAAGTGGCCAGAGGCCAAAGCAGAGAAAAGAGCAAAAGCACTAAGTCCAGAGACTGCAGCACGGGGCCAGGGCAGCAGTGTCTTGCTCCTACCCTGGTCTACTGACCCTGCATTAAGTGATGCATGCTACAGTTGTTTTCAGTGTCTCGAAGAAAAGGCACAGCCAGCAGTTGCTGTAAGAAGTCACTGATACAGTAACAAGATTTTTACAAATCTTGTTGTACAGCCAATAGGTACTAGACACACTGTTCACATCCGCCTCTTGTGTGACTAGTGTGCCAGCTGCAGATGTCTTTGATATACTGGGTTTCTACTGTTGCATGTTCATAGGGCAGGTCTGTTCTTGACTCATGAGTTCAGCGTTTTCTTTTGGCCTCAGTACAGTAAGGAGGCAAGAGGAAGGAACCAGGTGGGTGCTGTTAGCTGTGTCCTGTATCACAGCCTTACAGGTGCGCTTAGCTGGAGTTTCTTACAAAAAGAAATATAGCTATTACAGAAAATTTCAAGGGAATCTCTTTGGAGTGTTAGAAGGACCAACAAAAATGCAAATTTTAATGAATTACAAAATACAGATACCACCGTACCACCGCTTCAAACACAGAGCTGACTAAGTGTATACTTAAACATTTCTGACTAGGTAAAAATATTTTAGGGTTTGTCTTTCTAGCTAAGGAGTCTTACATAGGGCATCAAATACTTTCAAATGTTAAGAATATCAGACTATTCTAGCAATCCTTTTTGGTAACTTATACTGGCTAGAGGAAGATTGCTCCATTGAGAATGTTTGAGAAATAAAATTAATACCAGACTTTGGAAAATATACATAGGCAAAGGACAGTATTTCACATCCAATTCCATTTTAAGAACAAAAATATTTTTAATTAAAACAATTTCTTGACATTGTGCAAAACATTAGAAGACTCTCTTTACAAAAGAAGACTTCTAATCTTGGTTTTAAAAAGGCAAACCAGTAAGCTACATTAGACATGAGATGATAGCCTCCGCAGCCATATGAGAAACGTCTCTGCTTTCTTATTACACAGGTAGTTAGTTCCCTCAGCTGGAGCCTGGAGGCTCGTGTTTGTTTTATGCATATTGGGTTTTGCTGTATTACTTGGCAGAAGCCTGTACTCCCTTGAGTCAGCTGTGTTCATTGGTCAGAACACAATCCAGTATCTGACATCAATTCCATTAATCAGGGCAGGCATGAGTAAGTGAGTGAGATAACTGAATGGTGAACGCTGCTGGGCTGTGCATGGGATTCAGCACAAGATCAGTGGTCCTTTAAATTCAGGATGTAGGAAATGCCACTTAGAAAAGAATAGTCTTCTTACATCACACAGGTAATACATGATCACTAATACTCTTATGTTTTGACCCTGTAGGAATTTAGATGAATTTCCACATGAAGCCATCTTCTTTATTTCTTTTATAAGTGATTGGCCACTTAGGGGATATTTCACAATTATACAGCACAAAATTTAGTTCTAGATGAAGTTAATTAAGATTTACTTTCTCAAATGTCCTGTGTTCTGTGTATGTGTAAAACAGGCAGCTGTTCTGCTGCAAATGACCACATGGTGAGTTCACTATGACTCAATGAACAGACTGCTCTGTGAGATGTTCTTTCTACTTTAACTGGACTTTGTATAAGGTTATAAGTTTATTCGCATACAACATCATTTTTAACTATTTGGATTTGAATATATTGGGAAAAAGTTGGCTTCAATGGTCATTAGTTCAAGTCTTAGAATTCAAATTGCACTTTAAAATTATATACACAAACGTTTTACTTATGATTTTGAATCTTAAAACTTGAAGTAGAAGAGCAGAGATGTAATAACTACTTTTGTTCCATTATAGTTCAAATCTTTATGCATCAGGAAGTCACAGAAGCACCACCTTTCACACTGCCATTTGCTTCTTGATATAATACGAACCAGCAGACATGGTTTTTCTCTTATATTAAAGACTGCTCTTTATTTGAATGGGTATTTAGACCAGTCACATACTGTATAAAACCATGTCTAAAATTTCCATTTTCATTCCTTTTCCTCCAAGAAGCAAAAATTTGTAATTGTTATTAAAGGTACAACCAGAGGTTCTCATACTGGAAAATAAACTACATACATAATGTGCAGAATATACAAATGTACGTATTGGAGAACTCTGCCAGACTGTAATCAAAGTCCACTTCCAGTTTGAACAATCCCTTGGGAGAACCAGTGAGTTAGTGTCCTCCTGACCAAATCACAAGTCCCATCAAATTAACTTTTGTAAAGGCAGTTCTGATTATGTTGATCCAAATAATGCAGCGGTGGCAGGTTGGGTAAAGGTAAGATTCTGCTTTTATTTTCACCAAATGCTGTCTCACTTGATTTAGGAGGGCTTGGGAATACCCAGGAATTATCTTCCAGAGAATTTCTGCCATAGGAATTGTGCTCCTGAAAGTCTGCACCATCATTAGGAGTCAATCTCTCGTTATCTGTCCATGACTGAAGAACTGCTTTGTCTGAGAAAGCCTTTCTATCTCCTGGTAAAGGGGAAGACGGAGCATAACAAGTAGCTTTGCCATTTGGTGACAAAGGGGGGTGTCTTTTGTAAGTTGCAGTGAAGTTTGTCAAGTGCAATTTCGTGCTGTCTCTTCCAAGGTCTTCAACATATCCTACTGGGGTACAGGCTAAAAAGAAAGCAAAGCTATGTGTCAGTCTTCTAGCATGAGACTGTAAACATGTTATTTACTAGTTTTGCAACTGATAATAATTAGCATTTCTAATTTAGTATGATCACTGGAAACTGACTTGGAGATACGTAACATACCTAACCTGAGCTCTGAGATAACACATATTTACTGGAACTGACTTAAAGTCATTCACTCAGCTGCTGCTTTTAGAAAATGGATGTGGGAACCCTTTCCTGCCTATGTCATCCTGCTGATCAAGTCTACATGTTATTAAAAAAAAATGCATCTTTTTTACAAGACAAAGACAAGTAGAGTTCTTGGCCTTTACTGTGGCTAGTGAACATTTTAGATCATATTTAGTAGAGACCAAGAAAGTCATGAAGAATTAGTAGATTTAAAATGTTCTGTTGCTTACTGAAACGTCTCCATGGAAGAGGGTCCAAAAGTAACTTAGTTTTACAAATATACTTTGAATTCTTCAGAGTCAAGTAGAATTTTAACATGTATTCAAAAGCCTTTGTGGCTAAAGTAGTTGAAATAGAAGCTGTAAGGTCAATTTCTTATAATAAATATAAAGTAAACACAATTTTGCTTTGTTCAACAAGCAGGTCAACTTAAAGAAATAAAAAGGTGCTTCATACATACATTAGCTTAGAAAAGACTGCTATGAGGTTACTTAGCTATAGGCAGCATACTGGCAACAGCAGCATCTTTTACTCTCTTCAATCTGCCACAATTGAAAGCCATAAAAAAATGTGTGTGTGTGTGTGTGTATATATATATATGTGTGTGTGTGTGTGTGTGTGTGTGTGTGTGTATACATACACACACATATATATAAAATCAAGGATGTCCAAGTGTATCTACAGCTTGGCTTCATGCAACCTAACATTTTTATGTGTGTGCGCATGAGAATGCAGATACACACACGAGCATGAAGGTCAGAGAACAAGTTTCCAGAGTTGGCTTGCTCTTTCTTTCCACTGTGAGCTCCAGGGGAAATGGGTCCTCAAGCTTGTAGGTGAGCCCTTCCACTTACTGAGCCATTCTGCTGGGCGAACCAATGCATGTAATTTTAGAAGAAACAAACTGAAGCATTTGGGTAGTGGAGTAGGGGGATAGATAAAATGAAAGAGCTGAAAGTAATGAATTCTTCTGGATAACAGTGATGGGTGGGTTAGGGATAAGTGAGCCATAACCCTGTCTACTTAATGAGCTATAGGGACTGGTGACTGCTTAACAGCATCCAAGGAAATATTGTAGGAATTGATAGTGTAAAGGCATCAAAAGACTGTATTACCAGCCAAGAAGGGACACAGGATGGAAAGAGCTTTTCTTCTTTATTTTTTGAACACACTATTTCCGATGTTACTCGACAATAGCTGGGTACCTTTAAGGAGAGGTCTTATCTCTGTCATCCACCTATGGTATCTTCATAAGTAAACTTAACTACTGGAAAACGAGGGCAAGATGAACCATAAATTAAGCTGTTTGCTCAACACCACATTAATTTGCCTGATTCTTAAGTAGCCAACTCCTCAGAAATCAAAAGAAACTGAATTCTGTCTTCGCCCCTCCCCCAATGTGAAACATTTTCCCTTACAAGCACTCCTGAGAATGTTTATAATTTTTCTTGTTCTCCTTTAGGACAATCATTGGTGCAAGTAACAACTTTAAATTAGGTACCGATCATTTTTCAAACTCACATCACATTCCTTTGAAAAGTAAAATTTAAGGCATTAAATGTGTACTGTATATTTTGGTTGTAAACCTGTCATACAATGTTAGGTTCAAACACAGACTGTTTTTTAAGATATAAAAATAGCACTGACAAAACTACTCACTATTAGCTAACATAAAAGTCAAACATTGGATATAAAAAGAAAACAATTCAGATTGAGTCTGCCTTCAAATCAGATATTCCGTATGGAAAAGAAAAGTTTATAAAAAGATATCAGGAATTAAATGAATCAGAGTTGTTGTTTTGAAAATAAAAAGCTAGGTGTTTGATCTACTTCATAGTAATGGAGCTTTTTAAAAATATACAACTAAGTCTATATTGCTGTGGTAAAAAGCCCCTAGCACAGACCTAACACCTTGGCCTTACACACATAAGCAGCACTTGGCTGAGAAAAGCCACAAGGGGAAAATACAGCACTGTAGAAAAACCACCAACACCTTATGTGTGAAGATGACCAGCTAGAGACTGAAGCGAAAGAAATGAACGGCTGTGCACTGTACACACACTGCATGTAGTCTGGCTTATCAACGCCATCCATGAGGTTTTGATAAGACAAAGTAGCTGGCTGCTTTTCAGGCAGTTTGGCTGGAATCTGCATTTCCAGCCAGCAGTGACTTGCCTGTCTTGACTGCAGCAGAGGTTCTCAGTTTTCTTAGTAGTTCTGCTTGCACTTGAGTCACCAGATGTAAGTTAGACATCTCCCTCTTCAGTTCCCAGTATGCATGCTGCATATTGTCACTGAAATGGAATTTTATAAACAAGTTATACTGGTCCTTTTTATGGGAAAAGGGAATAACTTCATAATACAAATAAGCAGGTTTATATTTACCTTTTAATGACAATATAAGTGAAACTAAAAGATATTTAATTGGGACGTTATAAGTGAAAAACCTAGGGATAACATTGCCCTGATTTCAAGCAGTAACTACTGTATTAAACAGATTGTGATAAACACTCTAGCCAGTGACTTTTTTACTGGCTCTTTTGAGAACTAAGGGTTGCTTTTAGTCAATAATGTGCAGTGCTGTTAATATGATTAGTAACTAGTAGGGAATACATCCTTTCTTTGCCAATCTGATCAAGAATAAAATTGCATTCATTCATGTATAGTCTTTGAATTCGTCTTTATCTCTGGATTGTTTTGACACTGTGAAATGAAGTGATGAGTACATACCCAAGACCACATTAAGACAAAATCGAGGTTTCATGCATTACATTCTTTATGTCTGACTGGGCTGTCTCATACTGTTGGTTCTAAACCAATGTGACATGACAGCACAAGACATGAGGAGTCACGTGATTTCCTCATAACGAAGCAGCAGCTAGAGAAGCGGATTATGAAACAAAACTTCAAAACGCCTTTCTGTAGTTTTATAATTAAAAGGATTTTTACCTCAGAATCTGAAACTTTTATATTTAATTTTAATATCTTTCATTTTCCATTAAATCCTCTTAGGTTCATCATTTTCTTTAGGTTCTTAATTGTTAACAAAATGAACTGGTGTCTTCAGCCCATCATCCTGTTTTACTGTACAGCAATACATGAAATAGTCAATATAAGAACTGTCAATATTAGAACCACCATTGTTAGAGAATGTTAACTGTTATGGAAATTAAACTAAACAAACATGCTACCTCATGTTTCAGATTTTACCTGTTCAAAGAACAATTTAAATTTCAAAGGGGTAACCTTGAAATCTGGATTTAGTATCTAATTACAGAAGCAATAGATATTTAAAAACAAGTAGGTTAAATTATGAGGTAAAATTTTACCTCTTTTGGCAGTATTTCTACCCTACTTGGACTGTAATTCTTATAAACAGCAAACTATATTGCTTTGGAGAAAAACATTATTTTAAATATCCTTGGTAACTTTTGGTGTATTTAACCAGATCTACTTCAGAGCCAGTAAACACTGGAGATGCTTTTAACAATTACTTTTTCATAGTGAGTTTGTTTTCAGTGTGAAGAAGTTGCTGGTTTTATGATACAATTCTGGGTATTTAGTGTTTTTCAAAGGTTCACTCAAATTATAAAGCATCAAGTGTAAGCACTGTATACATCCTAATTCAGGCACACAGGCATAAATAATACAGTTTGAAAATAGTTTATTATTGTTATAAAATGGTGAATCTGTACCTGACTTACAAAAAAAGAAAATAATCATAGCAATACTTGGGTAGTCAAATACCAAGTGCATATAGTCACTCAAAATAGCTAGACAAGTCAAGTAAAATATTATAAAGGTATTAGTATCAATACCTAATGTGTATTTTAAAAATATAATGAAAATTGATCAAAATTTAGGATAAAATTACATCATCAAATTACCTCTTTGTCCTTTGCTCTTAGCATCACCTATAGATTAAAAAATTCCTGCAATTGGGCAGGAGATAAATGGTAGTTCAAGACTACTTACTGCTCTTGCAGAGGGCCAGGACTCAGTTCCTGGCATCCCAACTGCCTGTAACTCCAGTTGCAGGGACCTCATGCCCTCTTCTGGCTTCCACGGGCTCCACCCATCCCCATCAACTCATGCCAGTTCACACAGTAACACACATAAAAAGATACATTTAAAAAAAAACTAAGGTGATAGGCTAGCAAGTGACCTGAGTTTAACTCCTGGAACCAACTGAAGAGCGAAGGCAAGCACTGACTCCACTGAGCTGTCTTCTAACCACCACACAGGGTCTGTGGCACACTGCCACCTCAGCATCTAAGATTATTACTAATTACGATTCTTACTCTTATGGATAACAAAATCATTTCGGTTGGTATTAACTTTAACATGAAAGTGTTAAGTCTTTAAAATGTGTAAAGCTGAGTGGTAATTCTATGCACACCAACAAATGTTGAAACCATTAAAAAAGAAATGAAAAGGCAAATTATCTCTCCAATTCCTAGAAGGGTTCCAACTTACCTTCATGACTATTGGGTGTTTTATCAAAGTGTTTTTGAAATTATGCATGGATTGCATACCAACCATTTTACCCTATTTTCTTAACTGAGAGTGTAAACCTAAACTTGCTCTAAATGACATTTAAAAAAAATACATTTTGTGTATATGGCTGCCTCTAAACTACTCACAGAGAAATTTCCTGAGTACTAAAATTATATTAATCCAATTGAGAGCCCTGGAAAACAATACATAGCTATAGCTGAGCATTCATTATGTTCTATGCATGGCACCCACATTCTAACACCAGTCTGGTAAAATGATTGTGCCAGATAGTTTTAGGTCAACTTGACACAAGCTAGAGTCACTGAAGAGGAAGAAGCCTTAACTGAGAAAAGGCCTCCAGAAGACTGGGCTGCAGGCAGGCATGTAGGGCATTTTCTTAGTGGTTGGGATAGTTTTAGGTCAACTTGACACAAGCTAGAGTCACTGAAGGGGAAGGAGCCTTAATTGAGAAACAGCCTCCAGAAGACTGCAGGTAGCTGCAGGCAGGCATGTAGGGCATTTTCTTAGTGGTTGATGTGAAAGGTTCTAGCCCACTGTGGGTGGGACCAAGCCTGGGCAGGTAGTCCTGAGTTCTAAAAGGAAGCAGGTAGAGCAAGCCATGGGGAGGAAGCCAGTAAGCAGCCATGGCCTCTGCATCGGCTCATGCTCTCAGGTTTCTGCCCTGTTTGAGTTCCTGTCCTGACTTCCTTCAATGATGAAGAGCAATAAGGAAACGAAGGCCCAATAAACCCTTTCCTCCCGAACTTGCTATTGGTTATGGTGTTTCATCACAGCAACAGTGACCCTACCTAGGACAATAGGAAATTAGTTTGCACATGAGACAAGTTCAGGAATCAACTCCACTCCACAAGGTTATGTTTTCAAAACTCTGTTCCTTGTCTACTCTGAGTATTGACCACAGTGCCCTTTCAGGGAAGGATATTTTCTCATGGGCTTCATTATTATATACACATCACATCAACTACAGTAAATAGTTGATGGCCCATACAAATATGCTTAGTCTAAGTATAGACTTTTGTATTTTAGTGTTAGGGAACTTGTCTGTGTCTCAGGAAGCACTGCATGTTCTGTTTAGAGAGAACTGTGAAGTCTTCTTGACCAACACTATGTATCAACCAGTTGGTAAATGAATGAACACTGTTCACGAAAGAAAAATACCTTGGTATGATTCTACTGCAGACATATATAATTTTCTTTAGCATTTGAAAAGTCACTATGCTCCCTTAAAGCAGCAGTTCTCAACCTCTGGGTTGCTACTCCTTTGGGGTTTGGACATCAGATACCTGCATATCCGATATTTATGATTCATAAGAGTAGCAAAATTAGTTATGAATTTGCAACAAAATAATTTTATGGTTGGGGGTCACCACAACAGGAGGGACTGTATTAAAGGTTCATAGCATTAGCAAGGTTGAGAACCACTCCTTTGTAGGAACTAAAAATATGCAATTTGCTTAAGAAGCAGAAGATGTGTACTTTGACAATTGTGAGTTCTCTAAAACAAATGTCTTGAAAATTTTTGACAGGATGGCATAGCAAATCAGGTTAAGCCTGATGGTAATTATTAAATCATTTTTATAAATATACAATGACCAGAGATTACAGCTACAGGCAGATGATTTGCTGCTCCTAAAGTTAGACCACATCAGAAAGGTAGAAGCACGCAGGAGACCTGTGGAGAAGGCCCTGGTGTGGAGCATGCTCCTCCCTTGACAAGCTCGGCCTGACGACATCTCTGTTCTGCAGAAAGTCTTCCTGCGATGGACCCTGTGGTGTTTTTAAAAAGGAAAAGACAGGAGTTACTTCAATGATTTCAGATCTTCATTTATTACAGATGTTTCAACATTCATAGACTACAACTACAACTGTATAAAGTGTAAGACTAGATTTCGGACTCGACTTTAATGAAATACTGCCACCTATCCTAGAATTGTCTAAATCACTTTCAGTTATTTACGTGTTCATGATTTCATTTTCCTTTAAAATATGTTCTCATGAGTTTGGAATCCTACAAAACATTTTGACCATATCAGACGTATAACCTATCCATCACATTACTGTTTAAAGTATATCTGCATGAATTCTATGGGGCAAATGGGATTTTCTTTGGTATTACTTCTGTATACAAAACCAGCAAAAACTGGACAAGCTACTGGACAGCATAAATTTCCTCCTAAAGAGATGTAAAATGAGTGATCTGGCAAGAAATTTTTTTGTATGTGCATATATTTTGGTCTTCATTTTCAAAAGCAATTAATCCAGATTTTAGGACAAGCAGTTGTATCTTGAGGAAACCTGTGAACTATGCTGGAATAGTGCTGTCACCTGACATGTGCTGTTGGGTTTTAACTTTATTTTTCATCAAATTTGTATGGATCAACTGGCTTTACTTTCTCTGGTGGTAGGCAAAGAGGCACAGACTGAATAGGTTATCAACACTGCATTATTTTAATAAACATCGTGGTACATTAGAGAAAGAACCATTTTCAGTGAATGTAGCAGAGTTTTCTGATTGTTTTCACAGGGGGAAAAAAAGCAATTTTCTTCAATAACAGTTTGATTTGGGGTTTGGCACAGTGTCACCAGTTTAAGACCACACTTTCCAAACTCCCTTGCAAGGTGTGGCATTGGCAAGAACTTCTTAAAAGTCCCTACCCTTTTAAATTTTAGTTGTTTATACTCTGTGACAAGAACAAACTACCCCCAAACACAAAGCAAAGTAAAAAACAAAACAAAAACAACCCCCCCACACCTGTAAAAGATACTTTTATATCCAATATATTCAAGATCTTCTGAATCACACTTGTTCAAAATGCATTCTCATTTAAGAGTCTGCAACATTAATCTCACAGGTATGAATTACTCTATGAGGAGGAACTGCTAGTACAATCTAAAAAAAACAATGTTAATTTTCAGTATTTCTTATATGACATAAATTATACACTGGGCATAAGCTCACTCCCATAATCCCATTTCTTGGGAGACTGAGGAGGATTGCCACAAGTTGGGACAGCCTCAGCTACAGAGTGAGTTCTGGGCCTACTTGGGCTACAGAGCAACACTGTGTCTCAAAAACTATCCCCTAAGGCATCTTTGGTATTGTCTTCACTGTGCTCCATAGGAAATAAAGTTATCCCAGACCACCTTTCGTTTTCTGTATCATTAATTTAAAAACATGTTCCTTTGTGTATAATTCAAATCACACGTTTACTGCAAACCTCTTTAAAATCAACTATGAAAATAAATCTTGTTAGAATAAGAAAATATTTTATACCTGATAGTTCAGAAAAGCTGAGTGTAAATCATCAAAAATGTAAGTCCTCAAAAGGACTGTCTCCAACATGCAAGACTCCTCACGGCAAGTAAACAGGCTGCACTGTTCTGAGGCCACACTTTCAGAACTGACCAAGTTCTTCAGGTCCCTGCACTACAGCTCTCCTGACGTTTACTATACAGCAGAACTAGGACTCCACATTGGCTATTTATTTTGATCCACTATTTCTCACACCACTTAGGCTGAGTTTGAACTCTCAGAATCAAGTGTGCTGAATGTAAATGGCTAAGATATGAACCTGGAAAAGCCAAGACAGAAGTGCCTCTGAAATGCTGGCCTGACTGACAGCAAACACTGGGCAAGGTTTGCTAATAGCTGAGACCAGAATGCTACTAATGTGGCCACTGTTACACACCCAGAGTGAAGTGTCTTAGTATTTTAAACATGGCCAGAGCAGACACAGTAAGGTATTGATTCATTTGCTCCTTCTTACATTCCCATACCCAAGAAGATTGTAACCAGATCTAAAAGTTCATAAAAAAACACCACAGTCTTAACTTGGAAACCCTGAAAAAATGGCATTTCAATTCTCAGCTTGTTTCTTATTATCAGTTTGGGCATTTTTCTCTTCATAGCCTCCTACTATCAAAAACACATGACTATGTCAGGACAGTGTTCAGTTTTCTCAACCTTTCAACGTTCTTCTCTTCCATCACATAGAACTCTTAAGTTTCTTGCTTCTCAGAATTAATGTCACCATCAGTTTAAACTGATGGAACTTAAGTTTCCTGTACTTCCAATGATCTGGTTATGAACTGCCAGCCTATGATAGATGTAAAGTAAAAGCATATTTATTCCCTAGCACCATCTAGTGGAGGAGAGTAATAAGAACAAATTGACCCTCCATGCCCCAGACAGACACATCTACAAGCGTTGCCTTCATGGACTTTAAACAAGTCTGTCTGTTCATTTTAATTATGTATTGAATATACTCTGTCCAGATACTATGTTAACCTCTTTTTACAGTCCCTAACAATGTTTATGAAAAGTCGGGCACTTAACATCTATAGAAATAAATTTCCTGAAAGTTAAATGACATTCCTGAATTTCAAATTTAATAAACAGCGCAATGAGATAGATTCCCATATTCACATGGTACTGATTCTTACTCTACAGTGAAATAGACTATGCATAAAATATAAACATACAAAAAAATGTAATCAGGCTGTATATAAAAAAGCTAGCAAATTATTTCAAGAGTGTAAACATTGATGGTTACTCAGAACTTTGTAGTGCCAATCTTTTTGTGCAAGCAGCTATTTTGTTAGTGGCTTTGATAACTGGGCTTACGGAACAGAATGCTGGAAGTCTGAAGAAACGGTGGCGTGTGGACAACTATGAGCTTAAAAGTATGGCAGTAAAATTCTGCAGTCAAGTAACAGGGAAACAAAAACCACTTGGGCTTTTACACAACTAGACAGCGATTTTTGTGGTATTTTCCTTTATCAGATCCAGGGTTCTGATGGGTTCTCACTGACCAGTCCAGGTCAGTCAGCTGTGGGCAGAATGCTATAGTATTCACACATGTAGCTCATTCTAGCTAGTGTTCACTGACGAAGACTATGTTACAGGAGAGAAGTGTAAGCAGCATTTAAGGCTGTTTGGGTTATGGGTACATAACCCTGGTTGACAGCATAAGGATGACAAGTAGCTCTACTTTTAGATGGTGACCTCCAGAGGGACATGGACAGGAGGCCTTGATGGGCAAATAAGTGAGCTGAGGATTAACCGGCTATGACTAGTTTAATTTACACGAATATAAAATATTTTCACACTCCCCTGCTTCATCTGCAAATTCTGCCCTCTGCCCTCTTTTTTTTTTGAATCCAGAATACAGTAGTGATAAACAGATTCCTAGAGAGGAACTGAGAGGCAGTTTGTGTGACTGGATGACTTCAGGCTAATCATGCTATGGCACACACTTGGCAGATACTTTTTGTTGTTGATTTTCCTAATTCATTCTCAAGCTGAAAAGCAAGAGGCTATGTCAGGCTTCCTTTGTTAATGATAAGTTTGTTGTTTTTTTAAGAATTCTATAATGTTTCTCTCGTGTCTAAACTAACCAAATTGATATGCTAAATAAATGGAATTGTTAACACTAGGTTCTCTTTACAATTTTCAGGCACATTCAGAACAAGAGGAACTGGAAGGAAAGGACATTTGAAAAAGAATTAAACATAACCTGTGGTGGTCTGAATTCGAATGGTCCCCACAGGCTCATGTACTTGAGTGCTTGGTCTGCAGTTGGCTGAACTATTTGGGAAGGGTTGGGAGATGTGGCCTTGTCGGAGAAGGTGTGTCACTGGGGGTGGGCTTTGAAGTTTAACAAGCTCATAGCATTCCTTAGTAGTTCTCTCTACCTTGTACTTGTGAATTAAATTTAAGCTCTCAGTTACTGCTTCAGCACTATGCCTGCCCGCCTGCCACCATGTTTCCAAATATGACCATCATGTACGCAAACCTGGAACTGCGAGTCCCCAAATTAAATGCTTCCTTTTATAAATCACCTTGGTCATGGTGTTTTGTCACAACAGAAAAGTAAGACATAACCCAATATACATTTTAAATCACATCTCAAAACCATACTAAAACTGTATTTTGGGGTGAGTGAATGTATACAGTGTATGAAATATAGAAGCAATGATTACAAGGTAAACAACATTTCTAGGAAATGAGAACATTATATGGTTATGATTAACTACAGACCTATGATTTCTTACTTAGTTACAAATCCTATATATGTCACATATTACACAGATGTTCAATTTAATAACATTCAAGTACCGTCTGCTTGGCTTTCTGTAGCTCTGTCTTGAGATCGCTGCATTCTTTTTTCATTAGTTCAAGCTCTTGTTCTAAACCATGGATCTTCAAATCACAGCTTAGCTTTTCCACCTCCCAGTTGGATGAGGGTGGATTTAAATTCCTCATCACTAGAAAAGCATAGACAACAAAATAATTATCTTTGCTTTTTATACCAATTACAGTTCCTAGGTGGCACTAGTAAAATGTCAATAAATAACTAGTATAAAACAATCATACATACTAAGGCTCAGTGTCATGTACTCCGTCAGGTACAATGAATGTCAACAAGTTTATTCATAAAAATCTGACTATGGCAAACAATACAGCTGGATCCTATATTGTCTCTGACTTAGTCCTTCCTTCATTTCTCCATTTCGAAAAAGCCCCAACCATTTTCCTGAAAAGATCTCATATTGATTTTCTATCAAAAGTTCTCTCAGTAGTCAATTCTCTTGCTTATCTCATGAGACTACTGACAGGGATAAGACTATTATCTCTAAGTCCCAGAAACACAATTTCAGCTACTCCATGACAGTGTGTTTAACTTGGGCAAAAAGTTTAGTACGAAAGACAAAGTCTCGGAGAGAGCAGTGGGTGAGCTTCAGTAGAGAGGGGTTTATGGCAGTCCTCTGCTTCATCACACACCACCCTTGAGTTACAACAGGAGGAAAAGTACAATCTTCTGGAGGAAAAGTACAATTTTCAGCTAAAGAAAAGTTAACAGGATATTGTATAAAAAAGAACAGAAAAAAATTAAGGCCTTATCAAACAAATATAGGAAACTAATTACAGATATCATACAAATGGCAAGATCGATTAATTCTACTAGAATATTCATAACAAGTAAGTGGCATACCCTGCTGAGTTTCCACCTCTGTTCTGAGCTGCAGAAGTTCTACTTCTTTAGACTGTAGCTGTTCATTCAATACTTTCAAAGATTCAGAGTTGTCTTTATTCTAGTTAAGTAGGGAAAATGCCAAATTACAGTCAATAAAATCTCTAGGCTTGTCTTATATCTTAATTTTTAGGTCAATATTGAATAAACCTCATTCTAACTTTTCAAAGCAAGATGGAAAAACGAACCCTGCTTCTCACACCATTTTCTTTCTTTCTTAGTACACTATTCTCACTGTATTAAAAGTAAAACAAAACAAAACCCCCAATGAGTAAGTCAAACTTGTTATCACTTTTTCAAAGTACGTTAGTGGTGCTGAGATTAAAGCCCTTAACGTCAGTAACTATTAAGTTGTTTTTTTTTTAAATTAGTGGAAAATATAATCATTAAAAATTCTATATGCAATAAACATGTATATTTTAATTAACAATTGTTTCATCCCTTATTTTAATTCTAGTGCTCTGGCAAGACAAAACGATTAAAATATAAAGTATTATTTTCAAATCAACTTACTATTTTTTCCAATTTGTTCTTCAAATTGTCTCTATCAATGCAAACCTCTCGATATGCATGATAGGCCTTATTCACTTGTTCTCGTCCCACGGGACTTGTTTCTTCATCTCCACGAGCTCCAACAAGCTAGTAGTATGAAATTAGGGTAGAAATCTTCAGTGAGTAGTTTGTAGAACCAAGTAAGTCCATCTTCAAATGGTTCTATATCTTCCTCTAACTACTGCAGCGCTAGGATAAAGCCTACTTTTGCCTATAATTAAGTGATTATTTCATTGACACACAATCTTCATTAAGACACATAGTACACAAACAAACACCTTCTCTGTTTGTTGCTCATCAGTCACCTGTGCTTTGTACTATCTGCTTTGTAACAAACTTAATCATAACAATGTAATTTAGTATATTGTCTTGTGAGTGTCTGGGTATTTTCCAAGTCTACAGTATCTAATTTCTATCATCAGAAAAGTATCAAATCAGACTTAATGCTGAACAGACATTAAACCCTGCATTATTCCAGCAATTGAAATTAATAGGATTGATGAGCATAAAAACAAATTTTATATGTTAACTATATACTAAATTCCATAGTTTCTATTTAATTTTAAAAGCATAATTCTTAGTTGTAAAAGTTGGCTTCAATAATTTACTCAATATATGACAAATAAGTATACTTAGTTACTAAGTTAAAATTTATGAGAAGAAATTATGATATTAATAAATTACTTCCCTTGTTTTACCATCCCAACAAACAAATTAAATTCTACTAACCCTCATCCTTAGGTTTTTAAGTACAGTAAAAGTTCTTTCTTTGACTGCTCAAAACTCATTTCTTTTACCATTTATGGAAGCTCTTATTTTTGTAGGATAGAAATAAAAATCTGAGTTTAAGAAATAAACTTATTAAAACTTTGAATGTTCAAAATGTTATTCTTTGTGATAAAAATTTTTAAAAATGCAGAAATAAAGGTTCCATTTCTGGTGAAGGGCTTGTTAAACACAGTGAAGCAGTATCACAGAAGGATCCCCTTAGACAGGTTCCTTTATGGTATCTTATTCTTCTGTCCCCCCCTGAAAATTCTAAATTACATACAAATATCAGGGCTGCGTGACTGCTCAGTTGGTTAAACTGCTTGTTGCAGGACCAGAGTTCAATCCTCACATAAAAACCAGGTGTGGTGATGTGTACTTGTAATCCCTGTAAGAGGAACACAGGGACCCCAAGGTCCCTGAGGCTTCCTAGCCAAGCAGCCTAGTCGAATTAGTCAGCTCTATGACCTAGCACAAGATCCTGTCTCAAAACAGAAGGAGCTCCTAAAGAACACCACTTGAGGTATGCCCATGCACATCTGCCTCATAAGCAAACAAACCAAAACCAAAACCAAATTAAACAAAACAAGAAAAAAAAAAAAAAAACAGGCAACAAAAGCAATGACAGTAGGCAATCTGAAAAAAAAAAAAAAAACAGGAAATTGTGGAATACAATCCCTTCATGCTGTTAAATCCTCTTCTATAATATCACTGAGCACATGTATGCTGATGCAGCACAGTTAGCTTAATGCAAAAGAATTTAGAAATTCTTACTTATTCTTGGAGAAAAGATTGGAAAATATTTTAAATTTCAAATTTCAAATATTGGAATTATTCTTTATAGATATAATCAAAAGAGGAATAAAATACCTTTTCCTCCAAAGCTCTTATTCTTTTCTTTAGGAAGGAGTTTTCTTTCTCTGAGTCCTTAAGTCTCTTCTTGATGTCTTCATACGCAGTGACCAGGGCAAAATGTGAAGCAACAGACTCATCTCCAGGATATGCTGAGAGTGGAGCCACTGTCTCTCTTCTGTGGGCTTTTTCATGATTCAGAATACAGATGTCATCTTCCACTAGTGTGTCCATGGTGGCTATGGAGAAGAAAAAGTATGAGGGTCATACTTGGTCAGTAAGCAGGGGTAAAAAGGTGAAACTACAATGTGAAACTGAAAACAACTTTAAAAGGATCTTCTTTCAGAGGCAACACAGCATAGTTGCTATAAGCTACCCAGGTTCTAATCCAAGGTTCAGGGTCTGTGTGACTTAGTGGAAAAGCTAATAACCACTTTTAGTCTAAATAGTTAAAAATAATTATTTTAAATCTATTAATAGATAAAATTTAGTAATAGATAATAAAACACTTAGGACCATAATCCATTACCATAAAGTCCTATCAGAGTGTGAAATCAGACTGTGAGTATGGTTCAGCAGTACAACATTTGCCAAGCTGCTATCAGGTCCTGGGGCTGGATCCCTTCTCTATTCATTTTTACTATTAATCATCTTGAAAGCAAAAATACAAAATAAAACCTCTATAATGCAGTGTGGGAGACAGGCATACAGAAAAACAATTATTATACTACATAGGTATGAAACAGTACAAAATGCCATGGAGCCAGAGGGATGGTTTTCAAAGAAGGTTCCGAAATGACATCAGCTCACTGTAATACATGAGGAGGGCATTCTGACTCTGTCTATAACACTTAGAACTTTCGGTCTGCTTACTTCTAGCACAATAACTTTAAAGACAAAGTGTGGGGAGGCAGTAAGTAGCTGAAAGGGGAATGACAGGAGATAAAGGTGTAATTGGAGACCAAGTGAGATGATCTTTTATGATGAAGAGGTTGTGAATTGTGGCTCTTACCACAGGGAACAGGTCAGAAGCCTACCACAGAGGGCCTCCACCCAGCACTGTATCAAAGTAGATGCTGAGACTCACAGCCAAACTTTGGGCAGAGTGCAGGGAATCTTATGAAAGAAGAGGGAGATGAAAGACCTGGAGGGGACAGGAGCTCCACAAGGTGACCCACAGAACCAAAAAATCTGGGCACAGGGGTCTTTTTTGAGACTGATACTTCAACCAAGTACCATGCATGGAGATAACCTAGAACTCCTGCACAGAAGTAGTCTGTGGCATCTCAGACTCAAAGTGGCTTCCTTAGTAATGGGAACACGGACTGTCTCTGACATGAACTCAGAAGATGACTCTTTGATCACCTCCTCTTGGCGGGGGCGGGGAGGGCAGCCTTACCAGGCCAGAGAGAAAGACAATGCAGCCAGTCCTGATGAGGGAGGGAGGATGGAAGTGGGAGGGGACGGGGGAGGCTACAGCTGGGATACAAAATGAATAAACTGTAATTAATAAAAAAATTAATAAATAAGAAAGGATAGCCCAGACGGACACTTAAACTTATTAAGAATATCCACAACTGTCATGGTCTCATCTCACAGGGGTAGTGTTGATATTGTGGAGCTTCAGAGGTGGGGTGTTACGCAGGTCCTTAGGTCACTGGAAGCATGTCCTCAAAGGAGACTCTTGAACCCTGGTGCGGTCCTTTACCTCTCTTTTCCTAACTTGTAATGTGAGCACTTTACCCCTAAGTGACCTGTCATGTTGGGCCACTTACCCTTGCCAGAGGCCCAAAGTCAGGGCACCAAGTCTTAAGACTTGAACTTCTAAAACTGTGACCAAAAGTTTTCCTTTTCTTCAGAAGTAGCCCATTCATAGGTATTTCACTTTGGCAACACAAAAACAATTCATACAATCGCCAATGAACTCCTTGGCACTGTGCAGCTTAGAAACATCCATTTAAATTCTCATGATTACTCTAGGAGGTATAAAAATCCATGTTAACACCTTCTTACAGATGAAAATGGGGCCATAAATGTACGCAGGTTAGATTAGTGTGCAGCAGCAGGAGGCTGTCTGATTTTAGGACCAGAATTATTAGTATTTTCCTTCCACAGTGAACTTTTCTTTATAAAACCTTACATTCATCAAGACCTTAGAGAATGGGAGGGGTAGCTCAAATCTATAATCACACACTTGAGTAAGGCAGAGGACTGCTACCAGTTTAAGGCTGCCTAGGTTATATAGTGAGCTCCAGGCAGTCTTGTGCTAGCTATAGTATAGAACCCTATGATAAAATGTATTTAAAAAACTAGCCAGCTGGCCTAGAAGTTCGATTTTTCTGGATAAATGTAATATACTTAAATAGATGAAGCTAATGCAAACATAACATTTTAAGAAATTCGTTCATACGTACTCATGAATAGAAAAATACAGTTACTGGAAATAACTGGTCTGCTGTTGAAGATGAGCAGAAGAACATTTTTCTCGCATACAGATGGCCCTAGGCTTAGCCCCACCACTACAAAAAGAGCGCTCCCCCACCAAAAAAAAAAAAAAAAGATTAACATAAAGACTCACTGATATCTTGATTATTCCCTAGCAGCAACTGGCTAATAGTCACTTTGAAAACTTAACCGCTGTAAACATACTCTCAGTCATAAAGCAGTGATGTTTTCCAGAACACACTGTAAACAAGAGCCAGAGGACGGTGGAAACAGTCTAAGCTAGTGCTTGACAAAGCGAAGTGGAGACGACTGCCTACAATTGCTCGTAGTCCTGCTAAATATATTCATTATGTGGCTTTACTATAGATCCATGAGCTGAAAATTTCAAACTACTCTCTGTAATAAGCACCCCAAGTTATTTTGAGTCCTATTCTTATTATTTGAGAACTATTATCGAGATACACCAGAACTAAAGGGTATTACATGATTTATAAAATTCAAATTACAACTAGTGTTCTTGACCATCTAAAGGCTAGGTTCATTTTATGTTAATCAACTGGTGACCTCCAAACTTTTGAAGGAAGATGATAGCAGTTCAGGAAGTATGTCAACTTTATAATTTCATCCTAACAGTACTAGAGAGTTAGGGCTAGTATATTTAAACGCTTCAAAGACAGCCGAATGTACAAATATTCCATATGTTTGACAAATGTCATACCTTAGAGCATAGACTGAAAGAATACATTGAGTATAAATTAAATATAAAGTAAAAACAGAAATAGAAAGGATTGAGGTAAATAATGCTGCCAATTGCTGCTGAGAGCAGTAAAGTTTGTCAGATAAGCTGGGTAGTGTCTGTGATGGAGAGACATATGTAGAAAGAGGTTCAGGCACTGTTAATCAAAATTATTATTTTTTTTGATTAATGAAAATTAATTTATTACCAGTTTAGCCAAACCATAAAAATATTTCTAGTTTTTTTCAGTCCATTCTATTCCAGTCTTACAATGTTATACAAAAGATGAAACATAAGTCAGAAAATACACATAATAAAATATCATATTCCTCCTCTGATTGGGATCAGCACTTAACCCTTTCCCTATCCCCAGTGTGGGATTCCTGGGGAAATGATAATTCTTGGAGACTCCTTATTCAGTCCTCTGATAGCCGAAGGGAAAGGCACAAGTGTCTGTATA
>CM053749.1:5226155-5244635 GCA_028658305.1 Pachyuromys duprasi
TTTGTACTTCCTTGAATACCATGAATACCCAGTAAACTTTTGACTTTCTTTAAATGTCAGCACTGAAAGGTGCTGGGAAGCTGTGAGGGGGTGGGGGCAATTTGTTGCCTGGTGAACTTCACTGTAGGATTATAAAACCGAGTGCCACTTTTTTATTGTAGGATTTCAACTGTCAGTACTGTAGGTGGTTTATTTGGAGTCCATGTTCCTTAGCAGGAGTCCTGTAACCTCCTGCTTTTGGTGCAAGGGATGGGTGTGTCTGCGTGTGTATAGGGGGAATATGGCAGGCCTATAAACCCTGCTGTCACCATTCTAGGAGCCAGAGTACAGAAGGACAGTGCAACGTTACTTTTTTTTTTGGGTTTCTTTTTTTTTTTTAATGTTTTTTTTCAAAATTATTTTAAAAGATCATAAATTTCCATCTTCATTGAAATCAATACTGAGAGGGATTTGCTATAATAGAAACAAAAATATCTTCTGATAAAAGACTTTCTTTTTTTCTGAGAATTGATTTTCCTGCCATTTTCAGTATCAGAACACTTGCCATTTAGATCATTTCTCAAGTGCCAACCACTAATGCTTGTACATGTGTATTTTTAGTTTTAGGTGGTTACTATTAACCCAATTTACAAAGCTTAAAAAAACAATCAATCAGAGACAAACTTAGGATATGAACCCAAATCCAAATCTTGGGATTTGAACTTAAATCTAGGGTTTATTTTTAAATTTATGCATATATACTATGAAATGTGATCTACCACTGGTTCCCCTTCAAATTCTTCCTATATCCCTCAATATGCCTACACTTAAAAATGTACTTCCTTTTTTTTTTTTTTAATTTTGATAATCCACCAAATGCAGTTTTGCTGCCCATATGTGCCTGCACATGAACCATTCATTGGAACATTGTACATATCTTCAGTAAAGAATGATTCTATCTCTCCCTGTCACTATCCACAGCCAATAAGTCCTGAGATTATATACCTCAACCACACTGGAATTTTGTGTAAAGTCTAGTGTTGGGGACTGGTTTGTTGCAATGCATTCTAATGCTAATTACTGGCCCCCAAGATCTGGGTACTGCCCAGAAGAGCACATTTCCTCCCAGAGGAACACATTCTCAATTATAGCGGTCTTTGTTATATAAACCTTGCTCTACCTAATTTAAAGCTGACTGGTCAATAAAGTTGCTGACAGCCTGGCCTGGACTGAAGAGAGGTAGTTGGAGTTTTGGTTCCTAGGCTGAGGTCTGGGAAAGACCATGAGGCTGAGGGGGAGGGATAAAGAGGAAGCAGAAGATGAAGTAGGAAAGAAAGACAAGAGAAGGAAGTTGCCATGGAGCAGTAAGGACCATGAACATGACCATGAGGACAGACTGCCTGAACAGAAGCAAACCAGGCAGGAACTATTATGGCAAGTAACTTGGGGTGTGTAGTTGGGAAATAGCTAAATAGTTTCAAAGGCTGATACCTGCCCAGTTATTGTGTCTTAAAGCTTTTATAATTCCAAAAGGTCTCTGTCTCAATTATCTGGGAAACTAGCTGGAGTGGAGAAGCCCTTTAGAGTCTAATATCATATCTTTCTAGAACAGCCTTGTAAGGTGACAAAAGCTGCTGAGAGATCACGACTGTGATAAGCCTGTTGTGTCCGAACCGCAGCATTTCACAGCACTCCTCCCTTCGTTCCTTCAGCTCTTCTATTCTTTTCACCTTCCCCAAACCTTGTTGGTACTAAGACTAGTATTTATGTCCCATTCAAGGCTAAGCATTCAGTCTCTTATTCTCAGCACTCTGACCCAGGATGCATCTCTTCAGTGACTGCTAACTACTGCAAAAGGAATTTTCTCTGGCCAAGACTGAGACCAGAGCAGATCTGTCCATGCTAGCAGCAGGGTTGACTGGGAGAGTTTGGATTGAGGGGTCTGAGCCTGGGAGGATTGGGAATCCCTTGCCTGCCTGCACTAGGAGCTTGGCAGATGGAGGTGGGAGTTGAACCTAGCAGTCAGGTCAAATCTAGGTTTTTCATAAAGTACTCTGAGTGTTTTAATTATAATTGTCCTCAATAAGATTCTAGACACAGCAGAAGTCTATGGTACAATGGCCTAGGATTCAGGAACTAAAATTCTAGACTATAATATAATACACTGTAGTTCACGACTGCTCTCTGCATCTTAATTTTCATATGTATGCATGACAGACTATATTAGGATACCATTTTCTTGTATTGTGAAGGTAAATTTTTATTTGAAATACATAATGGGAACCTGGAAAAAAAAAAGGAAACTGGGTAAGTTAAACACCTTATATAACTTGGCAAAAAAGGCACTATCAACACTATAGTTAGGGAAACTGAGGCTTAAAGAAGTGAGTATAGTTGTCTATAATCACACCTGTGGCATGTGACAAGGTGGGGCTTTGAATTAAGGACTATTGTGCATTAACTTCTGAAGTGAATCTTGTTTAGAAATTTCAAGAACCCATTTCATACAGGTCAGTTAAGAAACAGTAGGGAAAAAGATTAAATTTTATGGAGGAGAACCAGGAAATAACAAGTTTTTTTTTTTCCATTTAAATAATTAGGAGCAGGAATGTCTACTGCTTCTTTAAAAGGACTTCTCAAATGCCCTTTTAAAAAGCTGCCAACACTTAAATCTATGTGCCTTATAATGAAATGCTCTGTAATTCAATAAGTGTCCAAAACCTTAAGCATTATCAGATATGTAATATGAAAAATGACACTTTCGTTCTTATGCTCTGATTCACCAATTGCAGTTAAGTTTAAAGTTCAGTTTTTATGGTCAAGGAACTTAAGACCAAAGTACAGCTCAGGACAAAGAGCATCCTTCTTTTCAAGAATGTATCTCAATGCAACCCAACACCTACGTTAACTGTTAAAAATTATTTCCTGACGGTGAAAAACAACTTCAATTCGGAAAGTCGGCACCATTCAAGCTATGTTGATCCTATTCATTTTTTTTTAAATTTTAACTATTTCATTCAGTAAGCATGACAATGTCTTATGTTACCATTAATGAAACACTTCTGGTACTGGTACTTATATAGTAGAAACTGTGATTCACCTTATTTTTCACTTGTAGAGGTCTCACTGTGTAGCAGAGGCTAGGGTCAGAAATCAGCCTGCCTGTTTCCCTAGTGCTGGGTTATTAAAGGCATGCGGCACCTTTCCCATCTTGTGCTTCCCATCACAAGGGAGTAGGTAGTTCTTAAGAATTCGTTAAATGATGTGAAAATACTGAGTTGGGTAAGCATCAATTTACTGGTGAAGTAATTAAACATGCAAGCAGGTTGCCAACTTCAGAGCCAGGACAGCTCTTAGAAACTGTATCCAGGTGCCTTGGAAAGTAAGCACTGTACTTCAGAAAAAGGAGAAAGGGCAAAGCAAGAGGGAGAGACTTAACCTTTTACTTGTGTTAAATGAATAAATGGAAAATGCTCCATCCCAGTACTTCTGATTTAATCCACTGCCATTTCCCATGACAGCATGCTGGCTTTTAGATATTAAACTCTTACATCTGCATGAAAACGACCATTTACAAACCTCAGGGCATTTAGCATTCTGTAACCATTCAGCGAATAATCCCAACTATCTCCACTTTAAGAAGATGGAGTGATCACCACGGATTGTATAATGAGAAGTCTGAGAACTAGAAATGAAACTATGCTTTAAGATTTTGTTCAATCCAACTTAAAATTTAAACGGGGGGTGGGGGGTAAGGAGGGTCTTTTGTCTTTAAAGAGTGGAGGTCAACCCCAGCACGTCAGTGTTTTTGAGCATCACATAAGTACTTCGTTCTCAGCAACTTACGTTAAGATTTCTAGTAGCTTCCGTGTCTATTTTATCTCACTTTGAGTATTCGGGTTCCTTATGAGCAGGACCACAGTGTTAGCCTCCCTACAGGCACAGCCGCAAAACGGGATCGATGGTTACTGCCCAGACGCCACCGACACTACCCCATGTCCCCTTTCCCTTTCCGATATAAATGTCACCCCAGGAAATAAAACTGAAAGCGTTCCCAGTGAACCGGAGCTCGGACAGAACTTGAGCAATCGCCGAGCAACGAAGGCTAAGGAAGAGCCTGCGGCGGCGTGGCTGCGGGCACGGGAAGAGGCGAGCGCCCGGACAGGCGACGGCCACCAGGCCGCCCCTGGCTGGCGCCACGCTGCAGGCGAGCGCGAGCGAGCCACTCACCCTGAGCCCTGGCTGCGCAGGGCCGTCCCCAAGGCCACCGGGTTTCGCTTCCCCAGTGTCTGGAAAGCGACTGAAAACAAACCGGGTCGCCAGGGGTCACCACGGGCTTCCGGTTTCCTCGACGACGGCGCCGCTTCCCCCGTCAAGGTGGCCGTCACAGGTGCACGGAGGGAGCCCCATGTCTTCGGCGCCGGCTCCCGCGGGCGCGCAGTCCCGGGCCCTGGAGGTCACAGACGAGCCGAGCACGAGCGGCCCGGGGCCGCCTGACCAGGCCCGTTACCCAGCAGCACGCGCGCCAGCTCCGGGGCCGCCCTCCCCGGAGGCGGCGGGGCCGATGGGTCCACGAACGCCCCTCAGCCCACGAAGGTGCCGCCGCCCACAGGCTTCGTGCCAGCGCAGCGCGACGAAACCGGAAGCCGGGCCTCAGGGAGCGGAGGGCGCCGCAAGCCGGCGCTCGAGCGGGGCGGGGCGTACTACGAGTCCCAGGAGTCCTTGCGGTGGGACCAGGCGCACTACGAGTCCCGTGAGCCTTCGCGGCGGGGCGGACTACCAGTCCCAGTGGTCTCCGCGGCGGGTGAGGCGGTGCAGCCGGCCGCGGGGAGGCGAAGTGGAGCTGTGTGAGCGTGTCGGGCCGGCGCCTGCTGGGCTGAGGCCCGCGTGCAGGGCGCCCTCTAGCGCGTCTTCCCACTCAGCGGCCACTGGGAATCCGTAAGGTGGGTCCGTGCGCCTCAGCTAGGAGGCGGTGGCGGCGAACCCCATCGCTCATGCCAGTCTCGGGTCCCTGGAACCCACGCAGGCTCCGTGTTTTGGGTCGCGTGACGATCTCCTCGGGTATTCTTTGAAGCAAGGTCGCTGTGTTTTGCCCAAGGCCCCTCACCGACTCATTTGGGGTTCCGGGATACTCTTCAATGTCAGGAGAAGACGGGGGGGGGGGCGCATGGCCAATTCTTGACTTGTTCTGGCGTCCTTACAGTTGTCCTCTCTCTTGGTTATTTCTAGGCTAAAATCCCTCCTTTTTTGAGGCAGGATCATATGCTTCCCACAATGGCCACAAACACGCTCTTTTCACCACCAGGCGAAGGATTCTAAGCACCTATAACTCGTTGTCTAAAGCTGACTAAATATTTTTTTTTTATTATTTTGTTTGTTTGGGAAAGGGCCTCAGGTAGGCCAGGCTAGCCTCAAACTCTTTAATTTCTTGTCCTCCTGTTTCTGTCTCCCAGGTGCTGGATTTATATGCATCACCAGACTATGCCGTGCTTGGGATTGAACCCGAGCCTGTGCGTGCTAGGCAAACATTCTATGTAGTTGCCTCTGTCGAAGACATTGAACTATATGGTTAGGCATAGATGAATTAATTACAGTCTTAGGGGGTGGCAGACAGAAGAAAGTCCACAAGCTCTAGATTGTTTCTGGTTAAATGTGAGTGTCATACTTACAGAAATTTACTGACAGCTAGGAAAGCTCAAATTTCTTGGCACAATACTATTTTGTCAACTGAAACCTTAAATTCTGTCAGTGTTCTGTGGAAGGTCTTTCAGTATATAATATTGCCGATGGGTAGGTACCCTTTTCAGTGGAGTAGATTTGGATTTGAACAAGAAAAAAAAATAGGAACCCTGGTATAACTTATTAATGTGGCTTAGCTCTCTTTGAGGCAGATATTTATTTTTAGGGTTATTACAAGTCTTATTGTGATTAATTGACTTGTTTGAGCAATGAAAACCTTAAAAAAAACTTATTGTTGTTTTTCATGTGTGTGGTGCTTTGCCTGTATATATATGTATCTGCATGCAGTGCTCACTGAGGCCAGAAGAATTGTATCCCTGGATCCAGAGTTAACAGATGTTGTGGGTCTCTGTGTAGGTCCTGAGAATTGAACCCAGATCCTTTAGGAATAGCAGGCAGTGCTCTTAACCACTGAGCCATCTCTCCAGCCCCAGCTTTTTTTCGCCTTTTAAAGTGCTGCGTCTCTGCAGAATACTGCGGTATGAATCAGTAACAGCATAGTTTTGAGAAAGGTTGTGTGTTTCTGATTCAAATTGTATACTGAAATTTCATTGTACCTCTCTATAAATCACTTTTCTGTGGTTTGTTCTATATTCTGAATACTGTACTATTTGTAGACCTTGTTAGTTATGACTCTTAGGTGTCATCCAAACAGAATTAAGGTGTCAAAATCCCTAAAGCTCTAATGGCAGAGTCTTTTCATGTTAATGTCATCTTCAATGTCGTTTTATCACTGTGGATTTAAAAGTGTCCTTGGTACATGTCACATGCACAGGCCAAGTTCTTTAGGGAGAGAATGGTTTTAATAAGAAATATTAAATGTTAAAAGTTTGTAAAATACTGCCAAAAGTAGAAAACGTGTTACATAAGAGGTATAAGTTACTTTTCTCCTTTAAGGAAGGAAGGGGTTGTTCAGGCTCCTAGCAACTGTGCAGTGCATCATGGAGGGAGATGTCTGATCACACTGTGCCCACAGTCAGGAATCAGAGAGGGGAGAGTGCTGGTGTTTGTTTCCTTTGCCAGCACATCAATGGGGGTGACACACTTAGGATAGGTCTTCCCTTCCTGTGTAACCCAATTGAGACACTCCCTCACAGACAGGTTCAGAGGTTTGCTTCCATTGTGATTTTAAATTTGGTTAAGTTGACAATCAAGATTAACCAACACATCCCTTGCCAACTTGACATACATGTCACTTTAAATCGTAACACTCCATCCCTGTCCCCTAGTGTTTCATTTTCATCTCATAATGAAAAAAACACTTACTCTTCCTTCCAAGGTCTCCATAGTCTTTAGCAGTTCCAAAATCATTCAGAATTTCAGGGCAGAGTCTCTTCTGGGGCCAAGTCATTTAACTGTGATACCTATCCCCCTTTATATAAAAAAACACATTACATCTAGCATATAATGGCACAGAAGAAATAGTTCCATTCCAAAAGTGGGGAATAGGGAAAAAATAAGGACAGGTCACAGGCAGTAAGAACAAAACCCAGTAGAGTAAACACCATGCCTTCAGATCCATGTCTGGGTCTGGATATGGATTCCTTTGTGTTCTAAGGGGCTTACTTCCCACCCAGATCTGCTGCCTGTAGCAACACAGCCTCTCTCTTGGCCCTTCTCTGCTTTGTTCCAGCATTGTCCCTCAGAAGCTGTCCCAACCGTTCTGACAATTACACAGCATTGGGTCTCCATTGCAATTTTGGCTTCACTGTCACAGCTTCTTGCTGTGGTCAGCGACTCTGAAATGTCCCCCTCATTTTTGCATTTTTATGCCTTTCAAGCCAGTACCATGTAGAAAACACTGCTAAGTTCTGCCACCCCCTGAAGATGTAATCTGACCTCCTGAACTACAGCCACAAGGGCCACTGTCTGCATTGTTGTGACAAATGCCTGACAAAAGCAATTTACAAAGCTTTTTTAGATTTGAGTTCACATGTTGAGGCATCATGTCAAGAAAGTCATGACAGTAGGAGCGTGACACAGATGTTCATATTCCATCCACAATCAGGAAGCAGAAAAAGAGGTGAAATTTGGTGCTTTGTGCACATCTCATAGGATTGTCGTCTATTTCCATTGTGATTCTAAATCCCATGCAGCTGACCTGAATGTTAAGCAGCCCACGGCTTTTAGGCTAGTCAGGAGCTACACAGTGAGTTCTAGCTCACCCTCGGCTCACCACATATCTCAGAACAAACAAACAAACAAATAAACTAAAAAATTAAAAATAGAAATAGCACATTTCAAGTAATCCTGCTGCAGGGTGTTTTTCCAAAAAGACTAAATATGGAATCTGTAAGAACTTTGTTTATTTTATTGGCGTTTTGGTAGCTAAGATGTGGAAACAAGGTAAAAGTCTGCCAACAGTACCTGGATAGTGAAATGTGGTATAATACAGACATTGCCATATTGTCTAGTCTTACAAAAGGAAACCCTGTCATTTGCAACAGAATGGGTGAAAATTGAAATCATTAAGTTATTTAAAGTAAGCCAGGTACTGACAGATGAAACCTACGTGCTTTAATTTATGTGAGATCAAAACAGTCCCATGTACATCTATAGTATATAGATGGATTACTAAGATTTAATTTGGCATTTAGTATGGTGTATGAAAATTGTTTGATTTTTTCTCACTTTTATTAGTTTTTACCTTTTCTTGAAAAAAATTTGAAGATGTATTTTTTAGTTGTATGAAGTTGTGAGTATGGTGGCCTGTGCGTATGAGTGTGGGTGCCAACAGAGGCCGGAAGAGGGATTCTGATCATGGGGAGCTGGATTATGTGGCTGTGAGCAGCTTAGTGTGAGTGCAGGGAACTGAACTCCAGTCTCTGCAAAAGCAGTGCAAGCCCTTAACCACTGTGCATCTCTCCAGAACCTCCTTGAAAATTTCTGAAGCAGCAGAATATAGTTGTAAGGAACCCTAGCCTTTAATCATGCCAATAAATTTTATTTCCATGCTACTTTTATTTCTCCAACAGAATGAAATCCACCAGTGATCTTCACTATTGAACAAGATGAAAAATTATTATTAAGCATCTTAGAACTATGCTAGAAGCTATCTAGCAGTATCCGCATAAACTAGCCTCTAAATGATAGTTTCACACAGATAATAGGCTGTTAATAAGCTTTTGTTAAATCATTAAGTGTAATCTAAAGTTGACTTATAGGCACAAATTTGTTAATTAGGTAAATGAATGAACAATGAGTGTTAAATTTGCATCATAGAGGAGATTAAGGATAAATGCACTTTAAAGATTAGATGCACACTAAATATCTGAGTCCATCATTTGAGAAAAAAATCATGAAAAACAAGATAATTAAAGTGCTCTTATTCTGCATTTGTTCTTGCATATTCCAATTTTCTTATCTAACTACATTTAAAAGGGGTCTAAAAAGGAAATATCACATTTGTTGTATTGTCATATGTCAAGCACTGAAATGTACTTTTCTCATAGACTATTTTTTGCATGTGTATCTGTGTTTATGCATGTTCTAGTGTAGGAATATGAATGTCTGGGTAGGTACACTTGCATGTGTGTGCACATTTGTGTGGGGGGCTCAAGGTTTATGTTAGATGTCTTCTTTGATTTTTCTCTATATTTTTTATTAATCAAAATATTTAAAAGTTTTTATTTTGATTGGTGTACATTATTTGTACAAAATGGTGGACTTCAACATGACATTCATATATATGCACTATGTACTTTAAGCACACTCTTTTAGCCCCATCTACTACCCTCTGGAGTTTCCATAATTAATAAATAGGTTCTTTTCTACTTTTATGTTTTCTTTTCTAAAATGTTGATTCCGCATATAAGAGCAAACATGGAATTTGTCTTTCTAAGTATTAACTATTTTGCTCTGTAAAATCCTTCCAGTTCCAAACATCTTCCTGCAAATGACATAACTTCATTTTTCTTTATGGAAGAATGATACTTCCACTGAGTTGTTGGTGGGCTGACTGAAATTTGGCTTTTGTGAATAGTATTGCAGTGAGCATGGGTGGGCAGGTATCTCTGTTGTGTACTGACAACACACTATATACTTAAGTGTGGCCTAGCTATATTGTAGTTCAAGTTTTAGCTTAGCATAGGAAACTCAGTTAGAAGTAGTGTAATTTGAAGGCCAATTAGCCAGTGCTATAAGTTGCATTCTAGGTTCTGAAAGCCCCAAAATCAGGAGAGATGGGAAAAGAATGTCAGTGTCCTAGCTCAAATGTTAAAAGAGTGAATTCAGTCCTTCCTTTGCCATTTTGTTCTGTTGGTGCTACTGAGATTGGATGATATGCATCCATCAAAGGGAGGACCATATGCTTTATCTATCCCATCAAACTGAAATGGTGATGTAGTCTGAAAAGATTTACATAGATATACTAAAAAAAAATCCAACCAATCCAATGCCCCAGTCAAGTTGACATGTAAAGTAGCTGTACAATCTAAAAGTCTGAGATCAAGGTGCCAGTGTGGTTAGGATGTCTCTGAGAGCTTTTAGTTGAATGGCCATCTTTGCCCTGTTTCTTCACATTGTTCTCTGTCTGTATATCTGTGTTCTGACTTCTTCTTGTATAATGGCACCAGTCATATTTAGGTCACCACGATGAGCCAATTTTAATTAGCTCTTTAAAAATCCTGTCTCAACTCCACAAGGAGAGCAACAGAACCAAAAAATCTGAGCACAGGGGACTTTCCTGAGACTGATATTCCAACCAAGTGTACCATATGTGGAGATAACCTAGGACCCCTGCACAGATGTAGCCCATGGCAGCTCAGTGTCCAAATGGGTTCCATAGTAATAGGATCAGGAACTGTCTCTGACATGAACTGATTGGCCTGCTCTTTGATCACCTCTCCCTGAGGGGGGGGCAGCCTTACCAGGCCACAGAGGAAGAAAATGCAGCCACTCCTGATGAGACCTAATAGACTAGGATCAGAAGGAAGGAAAAGAAGACCTCCCCTATCAGTGGACTTGGGGAGGGACATGCGTGCAGAAGGGGGAGGAAGGGAGGGATTGGGATGGGAGGAGAGAGGGAACTACAGAGGGGATACAAAGTGAATAAGGTATAATTAATAAAGAATTTAAATTTAAAAAACCTGTCTCTAAATACAGTGCTGTTCTGAGTTACTAGTGAACCAGTGATTCAGCAAATGACTTTGGTGTTTGTGAATGAGAAATAGGGTATAGTTCATTCCACAGAAGTGGCTTCCTTAATTCTGACTTGTTATTCTGATATTAAGAAGTTCTGCAATGTTTTCCATTTTCATAATCTATGAAGCTAGTGTCTAGCTTAATACTGAGTATTTTAAAGAAAAGCTGGCTACTGCTGTAGAATTCTCTTATGTCTCTTAAAATCCTTTTCTAATGAATGACAGTAAGTGAAAATCAGGCAATAGAAACAGGATTCATTGAATGACAAGCCATATGTAATTCTCTATGAGAAGCTGTCATTGAAGCACCTTCCAAAGTACCTGTTTTCTTTCCTAATAACAAATCTTTACTAACTCAAACATACAGACCTTGAGCTTGAAATACTAACATTTTTGAGCTAAGGTTTGCTGAAGTTCTGCTCATTTACTACTCTAATTACCAAAATAATGTCAGGGCATACTGGACTACCCAGTGCCAACACCACAAAGGAGAGAAATAATTCCTGAATATACAAGCAAGTCACTTGGCTGTGTGGAATTGTGTGTCACCTCCCCATGTATTAGTATTCTACATTGTTTAATTTGTAGGTAGTTTCAAGAGAAAAACAGAACTTATCTTGGAAATATGGCAAGCCATATAATCATAGCTTCTGAGTGTCAAGGGATCTTTGCATATAGAACCTAGAAGTGTACCATAGCTATGTACCCTTTAAAAATGTTATAGCATTGGGAAAAGAAAGTGTTTCCTGGGGTTATGTGTCTAGATGACTTTCCATGTGTGTCAGTAATGGGTTTACAGTCTTCTGTCAGGGGATTTTGCTCTAAGGTGCATGATTTGGGTTTAGCTATGGAATCAGCTGCTCTTTGTAAGGATTTTACCTGAGTAAAGTAGACCTTTGTCTTGTTTTAAAGGAGTGTTATCTCCCCTCACTTTATATTTAAAGAGAATTATGTTAGAAGTAAAGAGATGTGCACTGATGCTGGGTGAGCAAATCTGGAGTTGTTTCCTTTAGTCACGTGGATATTCTATGACAAGTGAACCCTGAACATTGGAGTTCCACACTACAGCCCTTTCCTGTATAAGGCCAACTGAAGAACCATAGTTTCTGCTTTTCCAAAGTTTCAGGGAAAAATCACCAACTCAGACATTTCTAATGAGAGGAAAAATATTTTGTCTACTACCTGAAATTTTGACTTATTGCTCATTTTTTAAAAATTAGGCTTTTGCTATGTCAATCCTACCAATCCATGAGCATGGAGGAGCTTTCCATCTTCTGATATCATCTTCAATTTCTTTCTGCAGAGACGAAGCTTTTTTCATAGAGGTCTTTCACTTGCTTGGTTAGAGTCATACCCAAGGTACTTTATGTGAAGGGTATTATTTCCCTAATTTCTTTCTCAGCCCATTTGTCTTTTGTATATAGGAAGGCTTCTGGGTTCCTTCCTTCCTTCCTTCCTTCCTTCCTTCCTTCCTTCCTTCCTTCTTTTCTTTCTTTCTTTCTTTCTTTCTTTCTTTCTTTCTTTCTTTCTTTCTTTCTTTCTTTCTTTCTTTCTTTCTTTCTTTCTTTCTTTCTTTCTTTTTCTTTCTTTCTAGTAAATTTTGTATCCAGCCACTTTGCTGAAGGTGTCTATCAGCTGAAGGAGTTCCCTGATAGAATTTTGATACTATCATATCATCTGCAAATAGTGATACTTTGACCTCTTCTTTTCTGATTTGTATCCCCTTGATTTCCTTAGTTGTATTACCGCTCTAGCTAGGACTTCAGGTATTATGTTGAAGAGATAGGGAGGGAGTAGGCAGTCTTGCCTGTCCCTGATTTCAGTGGGATTGATTTAAGTTTATTTCCATTTTGTTTGATGTTGGCCATAGGCTTGCTGTATATTGCCTTTACTATGTTTAGGTAAGTGCCTTGTATCCCTGGGTGTTGGATTTTGTCAGATGCTTTTTTGGTACCTAAGGTGACGATCATGTAGTTTTTCTCTTTCAGTTTGTTTATATGGTGAATTACATTGATGAATTTCCGCATATTGAATCACCCCTGTATGCCTGGGATGAAGCTTACTTGGTCATGGTGGGATAATATCTTTGATGTGTTCTTGGATTTGGTTTGTGAGTATTTTAGTGAGTATTTTTGCATCAATGTTCATAAGAGAGCTAGGTTCTGAAGTTCTCTTTCTTAGTTGGTTCTCTGTGTGGTTTAATTATGAAGATGACTGTGGCCTCATAGAATGAGTTTGGTAGTGTTCCTTCTGTTTCTATTTTGTGGAATAGTTGAAATAGTAGGGGAGGAGGACCTCCCCTATCAGTGGACTAGGGAAGGGACATAGTGGGGAAAGAGGGAGGGAAGATGGGACCAGGAGGAGATGAGGGAGGAGGCTACAGCTGGGATACAAAGTGAATACATTGTAAATAATAATAATAGTAATAAAAAGAAAAGAAAAAAACAAAAATTGGGCTTTAAAATGGATGATACCAATAACAAGCAGTCTTTTTTTTAAGGTGTTTTGTTGTTGTTGTTTTGTATTAGTTTTAAGAGGATTTCATGCTGTAGTCCAGGCTGTCCTGACTTTATTATGTAGCCTAGTTTGACCTCAAGCATTCATAGCAAATCCTTCTTCCTCAGTCTTCTAAGTGCTGGGATTACAGGTATGAGCCATCATACCCAACTTATAACCTCTAATTTCATAGTTATTTACCTAAACTTCAAAATTGTGTAATTCTTCCATTTGAAAAAAGAAGCAGGCTGTATACCATCATGTATGTGCACCACCTAGCAAAGTAAATGCCTTTCCCACTGCCTTTGAAATATAGTACAAAAGTCCTTACAGGATCAGTGTCTCATAAGACTAGACACCAGAGATTTCATTCCGACTCCTCCTGCACACATCAAGGAAATTTCATGTGAGAAATTAGCAAGTCTTGGTCTCCTAGCCAAGAGAAGCTTTACCAGAAAACCAGCCATTCAGAAGCTGTGTCTTAGACTAGTATACATTACTGACCAAAAAAAATTCTCTTTTTTAAGTAACCCATTCTATGACAGATTGTTATGGTGGCCATTATATACTATTGATAAATTTATCAGCTTTCTGTTTGCTTTTTGATTGCTTTCCTATTTTTTTAATAAATCCATTTCTCAAGTTTGGGATATGTCCAGTAAAAAAATATAATTGCATTTAAAAATTACATTTAAATTTTTATTTATTTGTGTGTACACGTGTGCATTTGTGTGTATGTGTGTGGGCACATGTATGTCATGGGATATGTGTGGCAGTCAGAGGACAACTTTCAGAAGTTAATTCTCGCCTTCCACCATGTTGGGCCTGAGGGTAGAGCAGATGTTGGGCTTTGTGGCATGTGCCTTTACCCACTTATCTCTCTGCTGGCCTATAACTGAAATTTAAGCTCCTTAATAAGACTTTTGTTTGCTTTACTATTTCAGTGGCATGGGAATTGTTTTACAATTTTAATGTTCTGATTTAAATTTTTTTGCAATATTATATATTTTTTATATTGAGGTTACATATTATGACTAAACTACAGTATTCCCTATTAAAACCATGTTTTATGGATGTGAGTTCTTTCTTCATGTTTCCTCTCATTTTGTTATTTGTTTTGTTAATATTACCAGATGGTCATCTGTGTATTTAGGATTTACTGTCGGCCTGTTTATGAGTTCTTTGTTTACTTTGTGTGACAAACTCTAGACAGAGTGAGGCATTGCTTCTGAATGTGAGTTCTTCAGCACCTGCAAGTATTGGTTTTTTCGAAGACCTTGGTTAATCTTACTACACACCCAACAGCAGCCATTGCTGCCTCACTTGAAAAAAGTCGTCATCCCTGTTTGTTAATGTTTGGCCCAATGAGGGATGCAGGCCTTGAATCTGACACATTTGAATACCAACTACTCACATTCTTGGTTGCTCTAGACCTCTTCTGTATGCACTGAAGTGCCTACAGGCCTAGCAGACCCATAGATACTTTCCATATTTGTGAGTTTGCGTGTTTTAGGTGTTTCCTCTTTCTTCAGAGTAAGCCTTATGCTTTTGACAAAGTCTTGATATTTTTCTGCGGTCTCTAATGTGTTGTGAAATCTAATGCATAACATTAAATGTATCTTACTCATTGTATTAGGTTTTATTTGGAGGTAGGCAGGATACAAATAGGTAACCTGCAATATTGCATATGTTTTCTAAATGACACTGCATATTTTATTTTTAAATGAACAATTGACTGAAGATACATTATGTGTTCAAAATTAGGGCCTTTATCAGAAGTGAGACATTATCCAGAAAATGCAAATGATGAAAATTCAAAAATTGTGTGCCTTGGGGAGGGGCATATCCATAGTCTCAGCAGTAAGCTGGTGAGTCAGGAGCATCTTGAGTTCCACGACAGCCTGAGTTACACAGGGAGCACCTACTTAGAGACATAGCCCAAGTCGGAAGAAGTGGTGTGGATACTCTTGTTTTTATCTAGTCCAGAAGAGTTGCATCATCTGTGAGAACCTAATCTAAAATGGCTGCACTTCCTCTAATCATAGTGCTGGGACAGTATGACACCTTTCTTCTCTTTTTTTCAGTTTGAAAGAACAATCATTATTTTTCTCATTCACACACAAATAATAAAAACAATTTCTATTATAAGCAGCCATTTATCTTCATTCCTGCTCTGTATGTATTTATTCATACTGTCTCATTAAATTCTGATGCTTTTCAGAACTCCTTGGGTGTGTTGTAATTTCCACATCTGGAATACATCAGTCACAAAATACATATACATTGTAATAAAAATTGATACTTCACCAGATTTTCTTGGCTGTTCTCCATCTTAAACATCCTTGTTCTATCCAACAATAAGACTATATGATAGTTCAACTCAAAAATACTGTATTTTCTGACTTTTTTCAAAAATTTCTGCAACACAACACTTTAAAATAATGTTCATGGAATATAGAAATCATTGGAGATTTTAAAAATAAAATCCACATAATCATTTTTGGCTCATGAATTTCATTTGAAGGCTATAAATATTTATAATAAGCTGACTTATGTTGCTTGGTGTTTTTATGCAGGGTTTGGTGGTCTTCTTTAATAAATTCAGCTTAATTAATAATGCTTGTTACAAATAAAAAATTGCTCCTGATCCCTTAACTATCTGTTGGAATATTTAGCCATTTCCAGATGCTGCACTGAAATGTGGGAGAACAAAAATCAATGAATCCCAAGATATAAAACACTGCTAAGGTATTGAAGGGTCAATGCCTAGAGAACAGCATGCCTATCAAACCAACCTATTCATTTCTGGAAATACAAAAATAATGTCTGTGCTCTCAAAGAGCCTGTGGTCTAGTGGTGTTGGTAGGTAGTACATATTAATATAATGAAAAGCAGAGTGATGTAAGTACCAGGTGTAAAGGTAGAAAGGGGAGGGCAGAAAGATCACACAGTGAGAGAAACACAACTCTTTGGGGCTATCTTTCACCTCCAAAGCCTACATTCATGTGATGCATCATCAGTTTGTTGCCATTATCCTTTTAGGAAGTTCCCCATTGCTTCTCATTTATACAGCACCATTTCTTGTATTCCAAAGGACTCCTTGTGTGTACTTGATAGTAGTTGTCTTACTAGCTGATTAGCTTGCTTCTAATTACTCTATACTTTACAATCTTTTGATCTAGAGCTGTATTTTTGAAATGCTAAATTGAATGTAAGACAACCAGTTTTTTTCTGCTTTAGAAAATTACCATAGATGTAGTGGTTTAAACAATAAGTTTATTTCCTAGTTTTAGAGAGTGGTAGTAAGGTGACAGCAGGATTCATGTCTGGTAATGGTTCGTTTCCTCATTTTTGAAGTGGCTGGCATTTCGTAGTATTTTTTTATGATGGCAAGACACTGGGGAAAAAACTATATACTCTGTTATTTCTATTTGTAAGGCTACTGATTCCTTCAAGAGGTCTGTACTCTATTTATGACAAGTTCCTAAAGACCCCACCTCCTACTACAATCATGTTTAAACATATGAACAAATGTAGAGGTGTTGTTAGTACCTACTAGGCAATAGTAGATAGCACAAAAATAGCAATATTTTGTGTCATTATTTTATCTGTCCTTAACAAAAAGGAAAACTGCTAAGCTGGACTATACACTGTATTAATTCCTAAAAATATTTTAGACTTATTTAAAAGTCCATTTGAATTGACTTTGACTTGTAGTCTTACATCTCTTGGTGTATACATAATAAGGAAAAGAATAATGGAGTCAGTTGGTTACAGGAGTCACTTGATTTTAGCTGAAAGTTGAGAAAAGCAATAGGAAAGCCCATTTTAAAACACCTTCATATATAAAAATAATTTGGGGCTGGGAAGATGGCTCCATTGGTAAAGTGCCCACTGTACAAGCAGGGAGGCCTGAGCTTGATTTCCCAGAACTATGTAAAGGCTGGGCACGAGAGCTGCATACCCGTATGTACAGCTTTGGAGAGGCAGTGAGGAGGAACCCTGGGGCAGCCCAGTCAGTGAGAGACCCTGGAAATATGATGGAGAGTGAGGAGCACGCCTGCCGTAAACTTACACAGAACCTTGAACTTGAGGCTGAACTTCATAGCCACTCAGTATTTACTATTTTTTAAACTGTAAGTGTTTTATAATTATCTAATTCAATATGCTAAATTGGAAAATGAAACTTTTAAATGGGTTTAGTAAAACAAAGATGATTAGTGTAGCTTTGTATTCGTCAAGGTCTTTAAAGTGTGGATTATTTAGGTATGACTATAGACTTCAAAGTATCTAGCATTATTGTGATGACTATCTTATTTTCTGTCATTGTACATTCTGGATGAGGCAGTAAGTTTGAAAACAAGCAAAGTGTATGAGAAAAGGTAACCAACAGTAAGAATATATTTTGAAAAGAGTGGAGACTTTTATAATCTGCATTATAAATTCTATTACGCTGGATAAAAATGTATCAAATCTAAATTACCAAGAGGTTTAAGTTGGATGCAATTGAAACTACCACCAAGTAATAATGACATTTTCTTAGTGTTAATTTATCTTCTCAGTATTATCCACTATGGGACTGAAGTTACTAAGAAAATCTAGAAACTTTATCTACCATTTAAGTGTAATCTTTTAATCCTCTTCTGTTTTGTAATAGGCATTGTAGAGGATTTTCACAAGCTCTCCATTAATGTCCTGCTGCAGATGTAGAGTGCTCTCTCTGCTCTGGCGTAGGTTCTGTGTGAGATGGCAGGATGGAGGGCAGCTGACTGACACCTATGACTTCCGATGCCTTTCATGTTTCCCCCACTCTGCTTGCCTTATTAATATTATCTAGTTTCATCCAATACTGCTGATTCTTTGTAAATGTTTTTAAGTGATTCCTTTTTGTGAGGAATGCTCTAATCTGATTTGGTCTGTAATCCTGTTAAACTCACTGCTCAAGTACAGCTCCAGTACACTGAAGTATGGAAAAGGCGAGTGACCGAAGGGATGTCTGCAGGCACTTTTAGTAAAGCTGTTTCCAGTCTGGCTGCCTGGTGACACCATAATTCAGCCAAGACACAGGATTCAAGTGTTAATTGATGTTAAATATTAATAAAAGCCCATTCTTTTCCCTGAGATT